>OZ023267.1:119400052-119410052 GCA_964006375.1 Tillus elongatus
TAAAGTATTAACTTTCCTTATATGCCGTATAATAACAGTATACAATTCTTATGAAAATTCGCTACTAAAACGCACTTGCTGCGTCCCGAATTTTTTTAATGATTTATTTTGACGTTTGGAGAAACAATAGTGCACAGATTTTATACGTTTTGAACAAGATCTCATTTTTGTTTAAAACGGCTAAATACGTTTGTCACCTTTGAGTCTGAAATTATAATTTTGTTATTGTCGATATTGAAAAAACCGTTTTTTTTTTAATTTGGAAGTTTAAAGTGTCTTAACATCTAAGGTCATTGACACTGTCGGTACATTTTGTTTCGCTAATTAAAGTAGCTGTAATCAAATGCTATCAAATAGTGAGGATTGTCTTAAAAAAACAGAGTAAATTAGTCACATATGGCTCACAAGTCAATAATTTGGGCTAGTGTTTTCCCATTTAGGTATTCGAGTCTTGGATTGATATATAGTGGACATTCTTGAAGCACATGGTTAACAGTAATCACGCTGTCACATATTTCACATTGAGGTTGTTGTTGCTGGATAAGTAGGTATCCATGGGTGAACTTACAATGGCCTAGACGAGTTCTTCTGATAACGACTTCTTCCATGCGTGTTAGACTTGGGAGCATCTTTGGGGTCACTGATGTTTCGATCTTGCAAAGTTTGTTGTCAAGGGATGACCAGTGGGTTTGCCATTTGGCTTTAGAACTTTGTCTAATATTGGCAATAAGGTCTGAATGGGTTTGTATGGGTATTATTGTCTTTTCTAGTATCGCATTCCGTGAGCATTCGTCAGCATTTTCATTGCCTACAATACCACTGTGGGAAGGCGTCCAGATCGGTGTGATTGACTTGCCAGCATGATAGAGACCGTGGACGCTTTCTTGTATTTGAATTACTATAAGGTTTCTTGCATAAAGCGATGCAAGTGAATTAATAGAGGTTAAAGAGTCTGTGCACACTAAAGCACTTTTGTATGTGGAGTCGATGAATGTGTGGACTGCCCTCTTTATGGCAAATAACTCTGCTGTGTAATTGCTACACTCTGATGATAGGTGATACGCCTCTCTTTTGAGGGGAGATATAACACCGCTTCCTACACCCCGTGTGCTCTTTGATCCCGTCAGTATACATGATCAGGTCAAATTTATATTTTGATATAGTATCCTGAAATAGTCTATTCACACTGTCTGTGTTACAAGTTGTAAGATTGGTGTCTGTATCTGGTAATCTAATAATCCATGGCGGTATTTTTTCATTTCGCAGGGGTAATGTTCCGCTGAAATTGAGTATTTGGTGATATCATCTGATATGCTGAAAAATCGATAATGGCTCAAGGGAGTTATTCTGAGATCTGTTGGTATCCGACTGAGATATTAGATGGTAAACTGGTTTTTTTTTTGATCTGCCGAAAAAACCGGTTTGATTAGGTTGACTCAAAAAATTAAATCATACTGGCGATTAACAAAGAAAAATAAGTGCTACGTTTATAATTTGGCAGATAGGTACTTTGCTTTTCTAAATATGAATTAAGTTTCCTTCTGGAAATCTTCTGTATAACTTTAATGAAATTTGAAACACAAGTTTCTTTTAAAGAGACTTACACTATCTACAGATATAGTAAAATGTGGTTCTTTATTTCATAGAAAATTGAGTTTTGGGCATTTTTCTCAAAAGGAGTTATTAGAACGCAAGATTTTTTTGATAATATAAAGATATATCGATGGTAACACTTTCGAAAGAATTTTTCAAATTGCGCGTACTAGGACTTCTAAAATCGATCTTCAAGGGCTGTGTAATTTTAAAGTATTAACTTTACTAATATGTAGTATAATTATAGTGTACAATTCTTATGAAAATTCGCTACTATAACGCACTTGCTGCGTCCCGAATTTTTTTTTAAACTTATTTTGAGTCGTTAATATAAGCAATATAACATGGTTGGATGTTTTTCCTGTTATTGCATAACATTTAACAAAAAGAGTTCCCTCCGTGTTTTAGAATTGGTATGCGGCAGTGTACATTTTATCGAAATGTGTACAACTACGAGGGTCGAGCAATAAATACCCGTGTTCGAAATAAAGATGCAAGTTTTTCACAACTCTACTTCAAACACGGGTACTTATTTATCGTTCCCGTAGTACAATGAATCATTCGCAAATACACGAATACACATTAATAGCCTAGTGTGTCAATTATGACGATAACGGTTTGTTAGTTATCGCATTAAAATTATCTTTTCACGGCTACTTTATGTTTTTTATTTTATTGCGACGGCATGCATTAACTGAATGTTGGTTATTTTATCTTTTTATACTTACAACTTAAACGAGACAAGTTTAGAAAAGCAGTCGCAGTGAAACTATTCATTAATCAATTACCTTTCTCAAATAAACTGTTCTAAGGAAAAAATCACTCTTGATATGTTATAGAATATCACCAACATCCCAATCTTATGGTGCTGTCGTCGTAACCATGACTGACTCTCTCTTGTTTCCCTGTATATATCTAGCAGCTTTCCTCATTTCATTATTACATAGTGTAAACAGCTCAAAAAAAAAGAATATCCGTCATATTCAAAACAAACAAAAACACCGAAGGAAAATTTGTAGTAAAGATCCTAACGTAGAAAAATTAAGAAAATTTATAAGAGAACATATAGAGAGTCTTCTCGCAACTCAAAACGCCAATATCTACAAGTTGATATACAGTCTTTAGCGCAAATGTATAGGTTGTATATTGAATGGGCAAAAGAGAAAAAGATTCCAGTTGCCACATGCAGACAATACCGCTATGTTTTTGAACATGAATATAATATAGGGTTCTTATTACAAAAAAAAAGACCAGTGTGATATGTGTGACAAGCACATATTGGCAGATGATAAGAGAAATTCAGAATTGGAGGATGAAAGAAAAAACATCAGGAAAATAAACAAGCTGTAAGAAAATTAAAAGAAAACGACAAGGAACGGGAAAGAGAAGACAAATCCTTAAACGTGGCATGTTATGATTTACAGAAGATATTAGTAACTCCCTACAAAGACGTCAATATTTTTTAGTATAAATTAAAATATAGCACATACAATCTAATTTTATTCGACATTGGTAATAATAAAGCCTATTGTTATGTATGGCACGAAACAATTGCAAAAAGAGTGGCCAACTAGATTGGAAGCTTTGTCTTAGATTATATAAAAAATCGAAAAGATGATAGCTTTGTTTTTACACAGATAACTGCGCTGGCCAAAACCGAAATCGGTTTATCTTTGCAATGTATGTGCACGCTGCTGAAAAATACAAAGTTTCTATCACACACCGTTTCCTGGAAAAAGGGCATACTCAAAATGAAGGGGATAGTGTACATGCCCTGATACTGGATGAACACTGGATTATGTTAATCAAGATGGAAAAAGTTACCGGAGAGCCTTACAATGTGAGTAAACCAAAGTAAATCAAAGTATGATATACGACTTAAAACACTTAGTAGGAAACAAGAAAAACTGGAAAACTGATGAAAGTGGAAAACCCGTTTGGTGGAACGAATTAAGAGAAATAGAAATATCGCCGGCTGAGCCGCTCAAAATGAATATAAAATATGACTTTATAAATGAAACTGAAAAATGTGTGCTGAATTTAAACAAACAAAAAACAATAAACGAATTAAAATTCACGTCACTGGTGTAAGGAATGAATTGTTTAAAGCATACAAAAAATGTCTTCAAATATCAAAAAAAATATATGACCACCTTCAGTTCCTATGCAAGAAGGGAGTTTCGGAAGCCTACCATAACTTTTTTAAAAGCCTTCCCTATCGCGAAAACGATAAGGATGAGGATACAGAGTAATTAAATAATTTATTGCGTTTGGCTGTGTTGTTATGCTAAAGTTACCTGCCTTTTTAGTAAATTTTTATTTAAAAAAATTCACTAATAGGGAGGTATCGATGGTGAGACTTGCAAAAATTTTTTCAAATGAGCGCGAACTAGGACCCCTAGAACCCATATCCAGGGTCAGTTTCAATTTTTATATGTATATATATATATATATATATATATATATATATATATATATATATATATATATATATATATATATATATATATATATATATATATATATATATATCCATCTGATAACTCAAAAAATAATTAACCGATTTCGATGAAACTCGGCAAGTGCCTTTCTTTTATTAATGGCTTGGATGAGTTCATTAGCCAGGAAAATCGGACGGGGTTTGGGAAAATTTTGAGTTTTCTTTGGAAAAAAAATTTTTTCTCCGAAAATAGCAAAGCTGTTTTAATGAATTTTACTATATATGTGGCCTTGGGAGAGACCTTACTACGTACAAAAACTGTACTTTCTAAGTTTATTGACAATTGAGTTATTCAAATTTTACGAAAAAAATTTTTTCTCCGAAAATTACAAAGTTATTTTAATGAAATTTGGTGGGTATCTTGCCTTATGAAAGACCTTACTTCATACCAAAATTAAACTTTCTAAGTATATAGAAAATTGAGTTATTCAAATTTGAAGCATTTAATAAAAATGCACCACCATAACGCACTTGCTGCGTCCCGAGCTTTTTTCTATTTAAGCCACTAAACTTGTTTGTTATGTATAGTTTAGTTAGGTTAACAATGTTATAAAATAAAGAATGTGTATTTTTATACGCAATGAGTTTTATTTACATTATTTTTATTTACTTATTTTGTTATGCATAGGTATCTTTCTTAAATTAATTATAATTCATTATAAAAATATTTAACTTTTTTTTTGTTATTGTTTTTTTAATCAATGAAAAGTCAATTTAATGTCAAAAAACTTTTTGGGAACCTTTTTAGCACTGCTTAAATCTATTAACGCATTTGTAACCTGCCTAAATGATAATTATTTTTATTTACTCATTTTTCCCATATATTGTATCTGTAGATAAGATATTAGCTACTTTAGAAATAGCAAATGGTTACATCGTATCTTAAGATAAGATATTAGGTATTTTATAAATAGCAAACAGTTACATCGTATCTTAAGATAATATATTAGATATTTTATAAGTCTCAAATAGTTACATTGTATATTTTTCAGGTTACATTTTTTAAACTCTTGATTATATTTGAACTATATAATGTATACGATATGATACCTATGGTTGTGGCCAAAGTACAAGCTTTAAATTTGAAAATCCGTCTTATTATGAATAAAAAACCTTAAAAACTTTGAACTCGTTTTCTGCAAAATGGCAATTTTTGAGATACGATGTTATTCTTTGCGAGCGTCGATATATTCAAAAAGCTAATGTCCAAGAAACAAGCACATACGTCGCAAAAGATAAAAATAAAGCTTTAAATGAGTTATTTTTGTTTATTTTGGAAATCATTTCGCGACTGCTCCCCACTACAGTTTTCTAACGCGACCACCCAGGAGGTCGCGACCCACACTTTGGGAAGCACTGGTATAAAGGAAGCAACATTTAACTAATACAAGGCAAAGACAAATGAAAACCTTAAAAGTGCCTTAAAAATGCGCTGGGAGGAACCTTTAATTTACAAGTTGGCAGAAATATTACTTTTGAGGGGCAGAAGGCCTTACGAATGACATGTGGTATAAACCATTGAAAGTGTTGTTACAGTGGCAGTTTAAAAATGACATATCCTCTGGAGCACTGCACGAGGGAGGAACAATGCTCAAACGAAGGGCCAAGGAGGACGCTAACGCAGAATGGAATAGCACTGGGGCGAGGAGACGAAGGATAGGACATCCTATTGCTACATACAAGACCGTGGATGCGGGTCTCAAGGACTGGATCCCTAGGGCGGTGAGCTTGCTGTGACTGTACTTTTAAGGACTACTTTTGTAAATTTGACCAGAAGCCTGGAACAAGACAATGTGCGTGCGGAGACGGCGAGCAGAAAACAGGAAGATATGTGCTATTAGACTGCCAGGTGAAAAATCGCAAGACGGCTAGAGAAAACTTCGCGAGGAAAAGAACAGTGCCGCGTGTTCTTACCCATTTAAGAAGACTAGGTCTACCAAAAACGATGAAATTAAGGGTTTCAACGAATGGGCTGTGGAAATGGAGTTGCAAAAGAAGATGCAAGTCGCAATCGAAGTAAATCGTGACGAAAGGAAGGTTGCTGAATAAGGAGATATAGAACAGGTCTCGGGAAAGATGAGAATGGAGCGAACGTTGGTATGGATGAGAGGAGGTTATTATGAGATAGATATCAGTGTGGTGTACGCTGGGCGGAGCCTGTCTTTCGGCACGCAGAGGCTTCGGCCCCAAAATGGTAAACTACGGAGGAACAGTGGTCTGTCATTGATTTCTTGCGTAGTGAAGGAGTGAAACTAACTGATATTCATGGTAGAATGAAGATACAGTATGGAAATTCATGTTTATCACTTCAGCAAGTTTCCCTTCCCCTAGATAAGTTATTTGTAAGGTGCCTCCGCTAAAAGAAGTTGTACTTTTATAATCAGTTTTTCTTCTTAGCGCCCCGTGCTAACGAATTTTTCTAGTTATGGGGATTTATCTTAGAAAAAACTAGTGAATTATGGGATGTCTTAACCTAGGGTGGGAAAATTCAGGCCAAACATATGGAAACCCTGCCTGTCTCGCTGGATGCATGTGGTAATGAGACTCTCGATGTCTGGCTGCAAAGTTCACTTCTTAGTCAATAGTCCATCTAATTAATTTTCTCGCTCGTAAAGTGCCACCGACCGAATTTTTTTTATAGACGGCACAGTTCAAGAATGAGACACTGGCGTGACACCGACGAAGATTTTGCAGGCCAGCGGCACAGTTCAAGAAGAAAACACTCGCAAAGTCTCGTGTGTCTGTCTGGCAAAAAGGTTTAGGAAAGGCCGTGAAGAATCCAAATTTAAAGTCGCAAGATAACAAGTATCACAATGCACACCGTCACTCCTCCGGAAGTCTGTTACATCTAACACGGACAACATATCATATTACAGCATAGTCAACATACAGATAAGCACGTTCCTTGCATAGTGCAATCTGACGATTCAGCAGCAACCGTGGAATCAGCTAGAGTAGCACGTTGCATTCCGTGAATAGAGCCATGGGAACAGCAACCGTCGTCACCTTCCCAGGCTTAGTTTTGAGTCGTTAAATAAATGTTAAAAAAAAAAGTAAAGTGATGTGCAACAGTTGTTAATTCGCGTTAGTCATCGAGCAGCCGAACGGAGGACAACAGGCAGCACATTCGTGGGCTTATTCAAGACGACCGACGTTTGGCGATTCTAGAAATTTCTGTTAAGATCGGAATAAGTTATGGAAGCACCCAAGTCATCATCACAAAAAGACCAGCGTTCCGAAAAGTTTCTGCCTGATGGGTTCCTAGTCTGTAGACTGCAGCACAAAAGGGGGAACATTTTTAGACTGCATCATAACATGTGATGGTTAAATCACTACACGCCCAAACCGAAACAAATCATCATGCAGTGGCGAAGAAAGGATGAGGATGAGGCAGCTCCAGTAACAGCCAAGACGTGACTATCAGCTGGCAAGGTGCTGGCGACTGTGTTTTTTTGACCGTCGTGGCGTTTTCACATTTTTTTGCACGAACGTCGCACCATCAATACGGCATACTACAGCGACCTTTTGCGTGAGATTAAACTTTGATATCGACGCAAATGACGTGGCTGACCGATGCGAGTTGTGAATGTTCTTCATAACGCCCGGTCCTATACGCCAGCATACGCACGCCACGTTCATACGCACTGGCCACGAATGAAACACCAATAAAACACCCTCTTTACAGTCCTTCCGTATCACCCTTCATTTTTTTATTTCTTTGGCCGATACAAGTAAGCTTTGGGGGACAATCGATTCGCTGAGGACCACGGAGTAGAGCGGTTCGTGCTACTGATATAACCTTTAAATCAATAGACAATTTAGCTGCCCTTGTACCTGACTCACGAAAGTACCTGACTTAATAAACCTTACCGACTCGGCTAATTACCGCGATAACGAGTCAGGTAGACGAAACGCCATAAATAATTCAAGACTAATGACGAACGGACAGACCTCTCACAGGTCTAGGGTTGAACACACTGATAGCCTAGAGACGATCTACAGTGAGATTTGGGGAGTATGCAGATTGAGACCTTAGAGTTGATTTCCTTTCATATTTCCTTTTTTCTTAACCTCTTGGAAACGGCTCCAAAAGGTCGAGTTTTAATAAAGTTTAGACGCGGTTAAATCCGAGAACCAAGTATTTCTTATTTATAGACTTATAAGGTATGAAACTGATCTCGGATATGGGTTCTAGAGGTTCCAATTCCCGCTCATTTGGAAAACATTTTCCAAAATTCGCCAGTCGTTGTCGTTACCTCTATATTAGCGAAATTTCTTTTACGAAAATTCGCTTAAAACTATATCAAAGTACCTTGTCTCAAAAACTTTTAATTACCTGTTTAATAATACTGTTTTCGGATGTTTGGTCACATTATTATATTAATTAAATGTAAGTAGTTGCGTGGCCGAATAATATATTCATTAAAACAATACCTGTATGAAAACTCAAGCATATAATTAGTTAAAAATAGTGCTGCATATTGAATAATAATTTCCACATAGCTGTGATAATCTACTCTCCACAGAAAGACATCTCATGAAACAAATTTAGGGTCCATGCCTTGACCACAAAGAAAATATTCGTATTCCTGTACCCATAAACTTCTGAAAAGTTATATGAGTTTTAACAAAAAAAGGTTTATTTTCACCAAATCACCCCTCATTTATCGCCTACTCCTTGAAGCGATCTTACGCAAAAACAGTTAGAAGCATTCCTTTGTGGGTGCTAATTGGATACTAAATTTGAAGATGATACCTCAATTTGTTCGAAAGTTACTACGCGTACTAACAGATAGACGTACAGGCCAAAATACAAAAAATTTTGTTCCCGAATCAAGTATTCTATATGTTTTGGGACTTCTTACGCCATTTTAGGGAAAAAAATCGAAATTTCTATCACCGATATTCCACACCCACACATTCAACCCCTAATTTAATTTCAGCACAGAATACCAGATGTTTGATGAAACTGAAAGTTTTCTAATGAACAAACCTTAACACGTTATATTACACGAGTTTTAACGAAAAAAAATGTTAATTTTCACCAAATCACTTCCATTCATCCCCTACCATCTGGAGCGATTTTACCCAAAAACAATCCGAACGGTTCGTTTGTCTGTTGCTAACTGTATACCAAATTTGAAGATGATATCTCAATTTGTTCGAATGTTATTGCGCCTACTAACAGACATATACAGGTCGACCGACCGACAGACAAAAAAAAAATTCGTTCCAGAGTCAAGTTTTCTGTAAGACTTTCACCCCGTTTTAGCACAAAAAATTCGAAATTTTTGTCACCGATATTCCACCCCCACAAATTAACCCCTAATTTAATTTCACCACAGAATACCAGATGTTTTATGAAATTGAAAGTTTTCTAATAAACAAACCCTAAAACGTTACATTACTAGAGTTTTAACGAAAAATCGTCAATTTTCACCAAATCACCCCCATTCATTCCGTACCCCCCAAAGCGATTTTACTCAAAAACAATCCGAATCGTTAGTTTGTCGGGTGCTAGCTAACTGTATACCAAATTTGAAGACGATATCTCAATTCGTTCTACAGTTATGGTGGCTACAAACAGACAGACATACAGAGCGACAGACAAACAAAAATTTCGTTCCCAAATCATGTTTTCTATATGTGTTGACCCATTTTACGACGTTTAAGCAAAAAAAATGTTTGAAATTTTTGTCGCCGATGCGATACTTCTACACGTTGTGACGATGTAGAAGTAAAACATGAAAGGGATGAAATCATCTATCTAATTGATAAAAGTATTAGAATACAATAGAAAGCCAGTTTAAACTGGTATAACAATTCTGTAGGTCTGGATAGAGATTATAAGTTTGTCGTGGCCACTAGAGAACAATACAAATGTAAACATTTAACGTCACACCTCAC
>OZ023267.1:119412552-119887552 GCA_964006375.1 Tillus elongatus
TGTGTGTGTGTGTGTGTGTGTGTGTGTGTGTGTGTGTGTGTGTGTGTGTGTGTGTGTGTGTGTGTGTGTGTGTGTGTGTGTGTGTGTGTGTGTGTGTGTGTGTGTGTGTGTGTGTGTGTGTGTGTGTGTGTGTGTGTGTGTGTGTGTGTGTGTGTGTGTGTGTGTGTGTGTGTGTGTGTGTGTGTGTGTGTGTGTGTGTGTGTGTGTGTGTGTGTGTGTGTGTGTGTGTGTGTGTGTGTGTGTGTGTGTGTGTGTGTGTGTGTGTGTGTGTGTGTGTGTGTGTGTGTGTGTGTGTGTGTGTGTGTGTGTGTGTGTGTGTGTGTGTGTGTGTGTGTGTGTGTGTGTGTGTGTGTGTGTGTGTGTGTGTGTGTGTGTGTGTGTGTGTGTGTGTGTGTGTGTGTGTGTGTGTGTGTGTGTGTGTGTGTGTGTGTGTGTGTGTGTGTGTGTGTGTGTGTGTGTGTGTGTGTGTGTGTGTGTGTGTGTGTGTGTGTGTGTGTGTGTGTGTGTGTGTGTGTGTGTGTGTGTGTGTGTGTGTGTGTGTGTGTGTGTGTGTGTGTGTGTGTGTGTGTGTGTGTGTGTGTGTGTGTGTGTGTGTGTGTGTGTGTGTGTGTGTGTGTGTGTGTGTGTGTGTGTGTGTGTGTGTGTGTGTGTGTGTGTGTGTGTGTGTGTGTGTGTGTGTGTGTGTGTGTGTGTGTGTGTGTGTGTGTGTGTGTGTGTGTGTGTGTGTGTGTGTGTGTGTGTGTGTGTGTGTGTGTGTGTGTGTGTGTGTGTGTGTGTGTGTGTGTGTGTGTGTGTGTGTGTGTGTGTGTGTGTGTGTGTGTGTGTGTGTGTGTGCGCGTGCGCGTGTGCGTGTGCGTGTGCGTGTGCGTGTGTGTGTGTGTGTGTGTATTACTTTTTTTAACTTGAATTTTAAGATTGAATGAATTTTATGAAAATACGCCAGAATGCCGTACTTGATAGACGCAAACTTATTATAAATTTTGACTAAATAATTTAATATACTTTAAAATGTCTTAATGTGAGATGGTATTCACGAGAATCTAATCTATCGTAGTTATATTCCTTCTACTAACACTGCATTTTAGACTATATTTAATTATCGTTGTTTTCATTACGTAATATTTTGCTGTATACAAATCAAAAAGCCTGGACGCAGCAAGTGCGTTATGGTAGTGAATTTTCATAGAAGTGATCTGGCACAAAATATTTTATAACTTTTTTTTCTTGTAACATAGAAATCTAAATTTTGGTGTGTAGTTTACTTTTTATATCGTAAACCTACCTACCAAATTTGGTTATCATAGATTTTTTATTTGTTAAGATAAAAAATTTTTTCAAATGAAAACTCAAAATTTTCCCGGAAAACCTCGTCCGATTTTTTTGATTAACGAACTTGTCAAAGCCATTTACAAAAGGAAGATATGTGCCAAATTTTATCAAAATCGGCCTATTATTCTTTGAGATAAAAATTTTTTTCGAATGAAAACTCAAAATTTTCCCGGAAAACCTCGTCCGATTTTTCTGACTAACAAAGTTGTCAAAGCTATTTACAGAAGAAAGGTACATGCCAAATTTTATTAAAATCGGCTAATTACTTTTTGAGATAAGAATTTTTTTCGAATGAAAACTCAAAATTTTCCCGGAAAACCTCGTCCGATTTTCCTGACTAACGAACTTATCCAAGCTATTTACAAAAGAAAAGTACATGCCAAATTTTATCAAAATCGGCCCATTATTTTTTGAGTTATCGGTGTGATACATACATACATATATATATATATATATATATATATATATATATATATATATATATATATATATATATATATATATATATATATATATATATATATATATATATATATATATATATATATATATATATATATATATATATATATATATATATATATATATATATATATATATATATATATATATATATATATAAACATATAAAAATTGAAACTGACCCCGGATATGGGTTCTAGGGGTCCTAGATCGCGCTCATTTGAAGAAATTTTTTCAAAATTCAAAAGTCGAGATCTCCTCATTAGTGAATTTTTTCTAAGAAAATTCACTAATAACATTGCTTTAAGAAAGATAATACGGTCCTGGCGATAAAATGAGCGATTACGCCTGTGATTCAAGAACAGCATAACTGTATGCCGAGTCCCACCCTGGTCCGTTAAGCTGGAGCGATGTGGCCAAGGTCAAATATTATATTCTCACATCAAAGGGCCGCCCTACAAGATTCAGTGCTGGGTCTTATTATGCTTCGCTGTGGAATTTTAATTCGCACAACGGGATTGCTTATTCGGTCATTTTTGACGAAGATAGTCGATCATTTCGCATTGAAGTTTCCCATTTAGGTAGAGCGCCGAAGAATACACACCGACGCAGGACTGTGTATATGGATGTATATAACGTCGGCAACCATTAACACACTATACTTCTTCTGAATCTGTATTAATGGCTGCCGACTCTGCGATCCTCGATATACTAATTTTGTTTGTGTAGAATGCAGGAGGTAAAAAAATAAAAATTTATTAAAATATAGCATAGCAAAAATGTTATTTTTCCCCGGCAGGCGGGACTGCGCGCGCACGATCGCACTTACTGAGGAGCCGCCCCTGGGCAGTACTTGCATGTTGTAAATGGTGTTTCACCAGATAAGTTAGAAATGAATGGCAGTGTTCCACAGGGTTCCATTTTACTCACCGCACTTTTTCATGATAATTCGCTTAAAAGTATATCAAAGTATCTTATCTCAAAAGTTTTTAATTACCAGTCTAATAATGCTATTTTCGGATGTTTGGTCACATTAGTGTATTAACCAAATGCAAGTAGTTCTGTGACCGAATAATATATTCATTAAAACAATACCTGTATGAAAACTCAAGCATATAATTAGTATTAAAAAAATGAACGGAATTAAATCAGCAAATTGATAAAAGTATTAGAATACAATAGAAAGCCAGTTTAAACTGGTATAAGAATCCTGTAGGTCTGGATAGGAATTATAAGTTTGTGGTCGCAACTAAAGAACAATACAAATGTAAACGTTTAAGGTCACACCTCACTGATTTCGTTTTGTAGACAGGCATTTAGTACCAAGATAAAAAATTATCATGACAAATACAAATACAGATATAAATGAACGTCTCTCGCTGTCTAGATCTGATGCATGTAGGTACATCTTCTAAAAAAATGCGCACCAGAACTTGATCCTGTCCTGACTCGCCTGTTTCAGACATCTTACAATAGAGGTATATTCCCTAGTAACTGGAAAACTGCTAGAGTACAACCCGTCCCCAAGAAAGGATCCGAAGTCCTTCCTAGCAACTACAGGCCTATTTCTCTCCTTTCAGTCATCTCTAAAGTGATGGAAAAGTATATACACACCGAATTACTAAAGTTTCTTGAAAAACACAGTCTAATCCACGACAGGCAGTATGGATTAACGCAACTTACCCCTATACTAAGTTGCACCCCTGAGAAGTTGTGCTTGAACTTAGGTACACGTTTTGAGCAATAATCGACAGTAATAAGAATTTAATTGAAGCATTTTAAAGGGTTGATAAGGGATGATTCACCCTTAAAATGTGACAGAATTTTTGAACCTATTGGCGGATTTAAAAAATTATTATTTCATTTTAGGGGAATTTAATTCTAAAACTTTTATTACTCTTATTAATTTTGATAAAACTTTGTCGCTTTCAACAAAATTTCGAATAACTAAATACACGTCTTAGAGCTGTGTTATTTGAAATCATCTGAAATTCAAACGTTGGCTATGAAATTTAACGTCAGACTTGACAATCAGGAAAATAAGTCATTTTATTTTAGTAATATTTGCTGAGTGTTGTGAAAATGGCCGGGAAGTTTTCATTTAGCGAACAAGTTGACATGCTATTAGTCTTAGGTTTGTGTGAACGAAACTACGGAGAAAGTGTTGAAGAATATCGGAGAAGATTTCCTAATTGTGTAATCCCTCATAGAGATTGCCAATGTTGAAAGACGGGCTCGAGAAACAGGCAAGTTTTTCAGTAACACTCGAGAACGTGCTACTGTAACCAAGGCACAAGACGAAGAACTTATTTTGAATACAATTGAAAATGACCCACGGATTAGTACTAGAAATCTGTCTCGACAAACTGGTATATCGTAAACTTCTGTTCACCGAGTAATAAGACGTAATCTACTGCACCCTATCATATCTAAAAAGTGCAAGAATTGTTACCGGAAGATTCGGTTAAACAAGTGAATATGTCAGTTTATTTTGCAGCAAGAAATTAATTTTCAAAAGAATATTATTTTTACTGACGAAGCTTGTTTCACCCGCAGAGGTATTAGAAATTTACATTACCATCATGAATATCCTGATGTAAACCCTCATTCAGTAACTCCTCGACGTTTCCAACGCGAGTTTAAAATAAATATTTGGATCGGTATTATTGATCGGTATTTAATTGGTCCAGTTATTTTACCGAATCGATTAAATGGCGAAAGTTATTTGGAATTTCTCCAAATCAATCTCCGGGATCTACTCGACGAGGTGCCTCTACAACTTAGACTGGAACATTGGTTTATGCACGATGGAGCACCGCCTTATTCCAGTATTGCTGTTAGCGACTATTTAAACCACCAGTATCCAAATAACTGGATTGGAAGAGGAAATAATTACCCATAAGTTTGGCCTCCACGATCGCCAGACCTCAACAAACATGACTTTTTTCTTTGGGGAATTTTAAAATAATTTGTGTATTCCTCGCCAATTGCGTCTGGAGCCGAATTGTGGAAACGCATTACACATAAATGCAGACTCATTAGAAACAATCAACAGTTGTTGGATAGAGTAGACTTCAATTTTCGACGAAGAATAAATTTATGCCTGAGAGAGAACAGTGATCATTTTGAACAATTTCTATAATTTGTCGGTGCAAATGTTATGTTACTTCTATTGTTTAAGTTGTTTGTTTTTCTATTAAATTATTCTTATTATAACTTTTTTCCTGATTGTCAAGTCTGACGTTAAATTTCATGGCCAACGTTTGAATTTCCGATGATTCTAAATAACTCAGCTCTAATACGTGTATTTAGTTATTCGCAATTTTGTTGAAAACGACAAAGTTTTTTTGAAATTAATAAGAGTAATAAAAGTTTTAGAATTAAATTCCCCATAAACAGAAATCATTATTTTTTGAATCCGCCAATAGGTTAAAAAATTCCGTCACATTTTAAGGGTGAATCATCTCTTATCAACCCTTTAAAATGTTTCAATTGAATTCTTATTACTGTCGATTATTGCTCTTGGTACACTCAAAACGTGTACCAAATTTAGTTCTTTTAAGTTCAAGCATAACTGAGATATTGATTTTTTTCGAAATTAGAAACCCCACTTTGAAGGTCTATAACTTCTCAGTGGTGCAACTTAGTATAGGGATAAGTTGCGTTAAATCACAAATAAATTTTGGGTTCCCCTACATGCCCCTGCTCTGTGTCGGTTCTTACGCGAAACACCCTGTAAATTGTCTGATTAACTGGCACACTTTTGTAGTTTTTATCCGAAACAGTAATACGTAATCTATAATATAATTACATTGTTAGAAGCCCATGGACTATAAAAACAATATAGACACGCTTCATGCGTTCAAAGGTGTTAACGTTATATCCTCACGTGTATTGAGTGTGATTCGTTTGTGGTTAATGTACTACTTTTTATCTACAGAAAGCAAGGTTACATACGAGGTGAGCACCAAAATTCCCGGCCTGACTGAAAGAAACGGCGTAGACTCACAATTAAATTTTATTTTTCAATATAGGCCTCCCTAATATCAATGCTCTGATATCTCACAAAACGTCAGCGAAATTATCCAAGCTGGCATGGAATTGTTTATTCCACGTACACAGAAAACCTCTTCAGCCACTCAAAAGCCCTGGTTCTCTAAATCCTGTGACAAGGCCAGACTTGAAAAGGTCAAAGCTCACAAAATGCTTCTACACAATCCCAGTCAAGAAAATCGTCAAGCATTTAACGACGCAAGAAACCGCTATGTCCGCATTCTTTCTGAGGCAAAAAACTCATTTAATAACCACATCAAAAACAAAGTCCTCTTAAGCTCCAACGGCGACAAACCCTTCTGGACTCTTGCTAAATCTATTGGGAATAATTTCTGCAAAAGCACGTTCCCGCCTCTTGTCTCAGGGGATGAAATTGTTTCTACCGCCCTGGGCAAGGCTGAACTTTTTGCTTCGTTATTCGCTGGCAATTCTACTCCCAACCCACCTCCAAATGTTCAACCACCAACAGTCCCCAATGTCGCGCATAATATGACGGATATCATTTTCAAAACTAAAAAGGTACGAAAGGTGCTCTCTTCTCTTAATACCAGGAAATCTTCTGGCCTTGACGAGATCCCAGCAATTGTTCTCAAAAAATGCGCACCAGAACTTGCTCCTGTCCTGACTCGTCTGTTTCAGATATCTTACAATAAAGGCATATTCTCTAGTAACTGGAAAACCGCTCGAGTACAACCCATCCCAAAGAAAGGATCCAAAGCGCTTCCTAGCAACTACAGGCCTATTTCTCTCCTAAGTCGCCTCTAAAGTGATGGAAAAGTATATAAACACCGAATTACTAAAATTTCTTGAAAAACACAGTCTAATCCACGACACGCAGTATGGATTCCGTCAGCGCAGATCGACTGCCGACCTCCTTTGCTTTGTCACCCATTCTTGGAACAAGTCTATGGAACTACACGGTGAATCCCAGATTGTCGCTCTAGACATATCCAAAGCATTCGACCAGGTCTGACACGCAGCGCTGCTTAATAAACTTCCGGGCTATGGCCTACCACCAAAACTTTGTACCTGGACAGCAAATTTCCTCTCCAACAGGAGCATTTCTGTAGTTGTGAATGGTCATTCCTCTAAACTGTATCCAATTAATGCAGGAGTTCCTCAGGGTTCAGCTTTAGCCCCTACTTTGTTTCTTTTCTACATCAATGACCTCCTCTCTAGCACATCCAACCCAGTTCACAGTTACGCGTACGACAGCACCCTCCACTCAAATATACAATATTCTAAGCCTGTCTCTTTAGCCCAATTAGATGAGGATCGCAGACTCATGGAGGGTTCTGTCTCCGTGGATCTCCAAAAAATATTAGACTGGGGAAGTAGAAATCTTGTACAATTCAACCCCACCAAATCTCAGTCTTGCTTTCTTTGTCATAAGAGATACACCAGCCCTAGACCCATCACAATAAACAACCAAGTTATTCAAAGTAATGAGTCCTTTGCTCTTGTTGGCATTTCTGTGGACCGAAATCTTAATTGGCACTAACATGTCACATCAACTGCAGAAGCGGCTGCTAAGAAATTAGGGTTCCTCTTCCGGGCTCGCAAATACTTTTCACCAGCTAATCTCTATACCTTATATACCTCACAAATAAGGCCAAACCTCGAATACTGCTCCCACATCTGGGGTGCAGTTGCCGCTTCTACACTCGCTATCCTGGACTCTATTCAAAAGAGAGCTATACGTCTCATCGGTGACCCTACCCTCACCCAAAGGCTGCCATCCCTTGCCCACCGACGTGCTGTTGGTAACCTCTCTCTCTTCTATAGATATCTGCACGGGCACTGCTCAGAGGAGCTTTCCTCCATAGTTCCCCCACTTGCTGCCCCCTACAAATCTACCAGGGGAACAGAGCGAATGCAGCATTTTACTGTCCAGGTCACCAGACATAGAACATCTTGTTACGCCCGCTCTTTTGTCCCGAGGACTTTCAAGTTGTGGAATTCCTTACCGGCACATGTTTTTCCTTCTCCTCCGAACCTCCAAACCTTCAAGTCCAGAATTAACAATTTGCCTCTTTCCTCCTTGTCAACACCCACGGTACGATAGTATTTAGGCTGAAGGCCTCGTGGTGTGTTGTTGAAGTTAAAAAATGCACTTATTATATCGTTTCAGCAACAATTCGATACCACTAAAACATATTTTTTCGGTTTGTCCTCAAAATGTGCCCTAACTGCCACATTCGCCTCTTCGTCGTTACTGAAATGGCACCCGCGAAGGTCTTTCTTCGAGTTTCCAAATACGTAGTAGTCACTGGGGGCCATATCTAGACTATATGGAGTGAAGTCCATTTGTTCTAAACCCCGCAGTCACGAATTGCAGCTTGTGCAATTCCAGCAATTCGGTGCATTGTCATGGAGCAAACGCACACCTCTGGTCAGTTTCCCACGTCTTTTCTCCCTAATATTTTGTCGTAATTTATGCATGAGGGTTGCATAATATGCCCCGTTGACTGTGGTGTTGCGTTCTTTAAAATATGTGAGAAGAATACCCACACAATCCCAAAAATCGCAGCCATCGCATTTTTTTGTCGACTGACATACCTTGAACTTTCTTGGCGGTGCTTCTCTTTACGCCTCCATTCCATCGACTTTCTTTTGCACAAAGGATCATAGTAGAAAACCCTGTGACAATTGCCTTCAACACGTCCACAGTTTTTTTACACAGAGGTCCAAAAAGGATCGGGCACATTCAACACGACGCTGGCGCTGAAGTGCTGAAAGATGTTTTGGGACCCATCTTGCACTAACTTAATTGTAATGTTCGTGGGGGATTCAGCGACACTAACTTAATTGTAATGTTCGTGAGGGATTCGGCGAACACTGATATCTGAAAGCCCCGACATATTTGATAGTTATTTCACTTTGGAGCGTTGATCGCATAATACTAGATCTCCAACAAGGGCAAGCAATAGCTCTCTACTGAAGTTTTTTTTTATTTCAACAACACACCACGAGTGCTTACAGCCTAAATACTATAGTACCGTGGGTATGGACAAGGAGGAAAGAGGCAACTTGTTCATTCTGGACTTGAAGGTTTGGAGGTTCGGGGGAGAAGGAAAACATGTGCCCCAAGATATTCCACAACTTGAAAGTCCTCTATGTCTGGTGACCTGGACAGTAAAAGGGTGCATTCGCTCTGTTCCCCTGGTAGATCTGTTGGGGGCAGCAGGTGGAGGAACTATGGAAGAAAGCTCCTCTGAGCAGTGCCCGTGCAGATATCTATAAAAGAGAGAGAGGTCACCAGAGGCACGTCGGTGGGCAAGGGATGGCAGCCTTTGGGTGGGGGTAGGGTCACCTATGAGACGTATAGCTTTCTTCTTAATCTAGTCCAGGATAGCGAGTGTAGAAGCGGCAGCGGCACTCCAGATGTGGGAGCAGTACTCGAGGTTTGGCCTTATTTATGAAGTATATAAGGTATAGAGATTAGCCGGTGAAAAGTATTTGCAAGCCCGGAAGAGGAAACCTAATTTCTTAGCAGCCGCTGCTGCAATTGATGTGACATGTTGGTGCCAATTGAGATTTCGATCCACAGAAATACCAACAAGTGAAAAGGACTTTGAATAACTTGGTTGTTCATTGTGATGGGTCTAGGGCTGATGTATCTCTTATGAGAAAGAAAGCAAGACTGTGATTTGGTGGGGTTGAATTGTACAAGATTTCTACTTCCCCAGTCTAATATTTTTTGGAGATCCACAGAGACAGAACCCTCCATGAGTCTGCGATCCTCATCTAATTGGGCTAAAGAGACAGGCTTAGAATATTGTATATTTGAGTGGAGAGTGATGTCGTCCGCGTAACTGTGAACTGGGTTGGATGTGCCAGAGGGGAGGTCATTGATGAGGAGAAGAAACAAAGTAGGGGCTAAATCTGAACCTTGAGGGACGCCTGCATTAATTGGATACAGTTTAGAGGAATGGCCATCCACGACAACAGAAATGCTTCGGTTGGAGAGGAAATTTGCTGTTCAGGTACAGAGTTTTGGTGGTAGGCCAAAGGCCGGGAGTTTACTAAGCTGCGCTGCGTGCCAGACCTGGTCGAATGCTTTGGATATGTCTAGAGCGACAATCTAGGATTCAACGTGTAGCTCCATAGACTTGTTCGAAGAATGGGTGACAAAGGAAAGGAGGTCGGCAGTTGATCTTCGCTGACGAAATCCATACTGCCTGTCGTGGATTAGACTGTGTTTTTCAAGAAATTTTAGTAATTCGGTGTTTATATACTTTTCCATCAGTTTAGAGACGACCGAAAGGAGAGAAATAGGCCTGTAGTTGCTAGGAAGCGCTTTAGATCCTTTCTTGGAGACGGGTTGTACTCGAGCAGTTTTCCAGTTACTAGGGAATATGCCTCTGTTGTAAGATGTCTGAAACAGACGAGTCAGGGCAGGAGCAAGTTCTGGTGCGCATTTTTTGAGAACAATTGCTGGGATCTCTTCAAGGCCAGGGGCTTTCCTGGTATTAAGAGAAGAGAGCATCTTTCGTACCTTTTTAGTTTTGAAAATGATATCGGTCATTTTATGCGCGACATTGGGGACTGTTGGTGGTTGAACATTTGGAGGTGGGTTGAGGGTAGAATTGCCAGCGAACAACGAGGCAAAAATGTTCAGCCTTGCCCAGGGCGATAGAAACACATTCATCCCCTGAGACAAGAGGTGGGAACGTGCTCTTGCAGAAATTATTCCCAATAGATTTAGCAAGAGTCCAGAAGGGTTTGCTGCCGCTGGAGCTTAAGAGAACTTTGTTTTTGATGTGGTTATTAAACGAGTTTTTTGCCTCAGAAAGAATGCGGACATAGCGGTTTCTTGCGTCGTTAAATGCTTGACGGTTTCTTGACTGGGATTGTGTAGAAGCGTTTTGTGAGCTTTGCCCTTTTCAAGCCTGGCCTTGTCACAGGATTTAGAGAACCAGGCCTTTTTAGTGGCTGCAGAGGTTTTCTGTGTACGCGGAATAAATAATTCCATGCCAGCTTGGATAATTTCGGTGACATTTTGTGAGATGTCCGAGGGGTCAGGATGAGAGAAACACACAGACGCCCATGGAAATGAGGAAAAGTAATCTCACATTTCGTCCCAGTTCACGGAGTTGTAGTGCCAAACGATACGTGAGTGTGATGACTGTGTGACCTCGGGTTGCATTGCGCAAGAAGCAGTGACCATGCCGTGGTCTGAGCGACCAAGGGGGGCAGTGACTGATATCTTATAGCAGTCAGGATTTGTAGTAAGAAGGAGATCCAAGAGATTTGAGCTGTGTGTTGGGATGCGAGGAAAGTAAGTAGGTTGCTGAACCATATTGGCTAAAGAATTGCTGACTGCAAAGGCCTCCGCTGCGCTTCCTTGTGGATCGGTTTTTGAAGCTCCTAGCCGTTCCTTATTATGGACATTGAAGTCACCAAGAATAGTGACCTCGGAGGAAGGATATTCAGAAATCAGATGGTCGTTTTTTCAGAAAGGTAATCAAAGAGCTTGACAAAGTTGTTCTCAGAAGGTGACCGGTAAATGCAACAGATCAATTTAGTTGCAGCCCTGAGAGCAAGTTTTATCCATAGTATGTCTTTTCTTCCAGCTTCTAAATTGGGGAGTCTGGTGAAGGGTAGATTGCTACGGACGTACGCGCACACGCCTCCATGCAATCTAAAGGAAGTAAGAAGCTCATACCCCGGGAAATTAAGTCTGTTTGGGCACTGATTTGAGTTTCGGTAAGGAAGAGGAGTTGGGGCCTATTAGCCTGGAGGAAATGGTGGACGGAGTTCAGGTTAGAATTTAGGCCACACATATTCTAGAAAGATATGTTAAATCTTGATGCTTGCGCCCCCTGTACACCCCTCTCCCGGAGATCCGAATGGAGGGGTATTTTACCTCTGGAATCTTTTGTACAAGGAGAAGCCATCATCATTTTTGTTTATAAGGGAAACCGACTCATACACCAGAACCAGAAACGTCCGTGGGACTTCACCGGTTCCGCGACTTCTGACATTGTGATGAACAAGCTTCAGTTATAAGTAAACTGGCTGACATAAAATCCATTTTGGTTTTTTTTTTTCAAGGCTAATAATACTTGAACCGATCTCTTACCAAATTTTGACACGCTGCGATACCCTGGATATAATTTTGGCGCTTACCTCGTATATATCAAAGTCGATTAGTGTCTATCTTACTACTATTATAATTTGTAACACGTCTAATTGCATAAAGTTATCTATTTAAACTGCGTTATTCGTCATAGGAACTTAAACTGAGACTTTATACGTCAATTTACTTAAAATTTAAATATATATTCGACTCATAAAGGCCCAGTATTATTACCAATTAATAAAATTATCTTTTTTTACAAGTATATCATTATTTTTAAAATCTAAGTTTAAAATCAAGGTCACCGCCGACTTTTATCTTAGTTAAGTATCATTTATTATTATGTGTTGATTCAAAAAACTAAATTATATAAGTCATGTTTGCGAATTGTTCTGGACTAACGACTATATTAATTAGACTTGTACAAGTTTGAGCGTGAACTAGAATCTTTAGAAGCCCACATCTAGGCTGTTTCAATTTTACGGTTATATATATATATATATATATATATATATATATATATATATATATATATATATATATATATATATATATATATATATATATATATATATATATATATATATATATATATATACCCTATGGAACTCAAAAGCTCACCCCCTCTAGAATACTTATTTATTAAGACAATTAGTTATTAGACATATAATTGCATATTTTGACAGTGTAAAATAATCCCGTTAGACAGGAAGTGACCTCAACTTTTGAATTTCAAATGGAACACCCTGTACCTTTGGGTGAGGGTAGGGTCACCGTTGAGACGTATAGCTTTCTTTTGAATGGAGTCCAGGATACAGAGTGTAG
Organism: Tillus elongatus; assembly: GCA_964006375.1. NCBI lineage: Eukaryota > Metazoa > Arthropoda > Insecta > Coleoptera > Cleridae > Tillus > Tillus elongatus. Next base: position 119,425,304 of record OZ023267.1, read on the forward strand.
AAGCAGCACCCCAGATGTGGGAGCAGTATTCGAGGTTTGGCCTTATTTGTGAAGTATATAAGGTATAGAGATTAGCTGGTGAAAAGTATTTGCGAGCCCAGAAGAGGAAATCTAATTGCATCTTAGCAGCCGGTTCTGCAATTGATGTGACATGTTGGTGCCAATTGAGATGTCGATCCACAGAAATGCCAACAAGTGAAAAGGACTCATTACTTTGAATAACCTAATTGTTCATTGTGATGGGTCTAGGGCTGGTGTATCTCTCTGAAATAGAAAGAGGCTGGTGTATCTCTTATGAGATAGAAAGCAAGACTGAGATTTGGTGGGGTTGAATTGTACAAGATGTCTACTTCCCCAGTCTAATAGTTTTTTGAGATCCATAGAGACAGAACCCTCCATGAGTCTGCGATCCTCATGTAATTGGGCTAAAGAGACAGGCTTAGAATATTGTATATTTGAGTGGAGGGTGCTGTCATCCGCGTAACTGTGAACTGGGTTCGATGTGCTAGAGAGGAGGTCATTGATGTGGAGAAGAAACAAAGTAGGGGCTAAAGCTGAACCTTGAGGGAATCCAGCATTAATTGGATACAGTTTAGATGAATGGCCATCCACGACAACAGAAATGCTCCGGTTGGAGAGAAAATTTGCTGTCCAGGTACAGAGTTTTGGTGGTAGGATATAGGCCGGAAGTTTATTAAGCAGTGCTGCGTGCCAGACCTGGTCGAATGCTTTGGATATGTCTAGAGCGACAATATGGGATTCACCGTGTAGTTCAATAGACTTGTTCCAATAATGGGTGACAAAGGCAAGGAGGTCGGCAGTTGATCTGCGCTGACGGAATCCATACTGCATGTCGTGGATTAGACTGTGTTTTTCAAGTAGTTTTAGTAATTCGGTGTTTATATACTTTTCCATCACTTTAGAGATGACTGAAAGGAGAGAAATAGGCATGTAGTTGCTAGGAAGCGCTTTGGATCCTTTCCTGGGGACGGGTTGTACTCGAGCAGTTTTGCAGTTACTAGGGAATATGCCTCTACTGTAAGATGTCTGAAACAGACGAGTCAGGACAGGAGCAAGTTCTGGTGCGCATTTTTTGAGAACAATTGCTGGGGGCTCGTCAAGGCCAGATGCTTTCCTGGTATTAAGAGAAGAGATCATAGCATTTGGGAGAGGAACCAAATGCTGTCATACTGGAGAATAACGTCAGGCTTAAAGTAGCCAAAACAGTTTATCAACACATCAACAGAAAAGTCTGAACTGTTTGTTGAATTGAACAGGAACGACTTGGGAATAATCACACAAATTTTCACAGAACACGTCCCAGTAAGGTAATCACCTTATGAATATGGGTGGGGGGTAAGGCGGACAGTGAAAACTGCATATGCTGAAGCACCAGAAACAATAGAACACTTACTATGCGACTGCATGGCTCAGTTGTGCAAAAGGATCAAACACATGGGGGTGGAGGGATTCTAATACCTCAGGAAATAGGTAAAATAGCCTCCAAAAAGATAGAAGACTGTATGAAAAGTCTGAACATTTTGGGCAGCTATTAGAAAATAGTCATGCACAAAAGACCCATTGAGGTCGCAGCGCTGAGAGGCCAAAGACTTATAGGACTCATTAAACAATCTACAAATCTACAATCTACACATTTTTTCATGACCAGTAAGAATGTGCTTTATCTACCATGACTACGGTCTTTTAATTATCGCCATATAAACACGCGTAACCACAGTCTTTAGATTTGTAATACTTTTTTTCTACGATACGAGATGCGACTTAGATATAACAGTAAGTAAAGAATGTAACCACTTACCTGAGTACCTTTCCTGGGCCACAGAAGCTGCCACGGGGTAACGCTGACGTTCAGGATATCGAAACCCTTGTCTGTATATATTTCAGCATATTTAAAGATATGCTTCTTGCGTGCCATCAGCCAAGACAGCATAATGACAAGAGGTTTGTCGGCCGGTCTCTCAAGCTTCAAATTTTTCACCTTGATATTTTTCGCGTCATTGCTAATCAATGAAAGATTCTTGGTGACCTCCACAGAAGACAGATAGCGGAGTTGGCCCATAATAATCTGAAAAAAAAAACAAAGATATACCTAGTATCCAAACAGGCACAAAAAGAATAGGTAATTAGAAAAAAAATACTGTTCTCTCTGACAGCAGATCCTTATTTGTTTAATCTTCAGAGCTATCATCCAGAATGCCTACCCCATTATAACACATTCCAAACCTATATGCAGGTACGCAAAAAGATAATTTTAGGTAAAAGAGATCTGGATATATTATAAAAAGTCTGAATGTTCATAAAAATATTTTTAATAGCAAATATCTCTAATGCAAACAGGCATCAATCTGGTTACCGGTATAGCCTAGATAGTAGAAACAATGTACCATGTCTTATAACAATTACTTATTGTTTGAAAATGTACAAAAATTTTCCAAAAATAAACTTTAAATGTTTCCGAGAAAACTGGTTTCCCAGCCAACAAACCTTAGGTTAATAGCAAATTGAGTTATTGACATTTGAAGGATTAAATAAAATTCGCTACCAAAACGCACTTACTGCGTCTCGATTTTTTTTCTTACAAACATGTATCATATTTCGGTAAAAAATGCAAAAATGCAATAATATCAGGGTGTTCGACAAAAACAATTGTAGGGATCACCAACTACTTATGGACCATCCTGTGATTGTCAAAATATTTTAAAAAGATACAGCTTAAGTCACCCTATAATTAACGTATACAATTTTTTCTCGTATCTTGTATAATAACAATTATATTAAGCTTTACCCTGGAAATGCGTCACCTTGTATATGTGCAAGCAGATAACAACTGAAAGTGAACCCGGATATGGATTCTAGGGGGCCTAGTTTGCGCTCATTTGAAGAAATCTTTTTGAAAAATCAAAAGTCGCGGTCTCCTCATTAACGATTTCTTTCTACGAAAATTAGCTACAAATTATAGACCGTTAAACAATAGACTTGACTAAACCTACAGCCAACGCATCAACTTAACTAACGCTACAGCCAAAGCATCAGAGGAAGGGTCTATTTGGAATGAATTTTCTGTAAATATTTTAGGTACATGAAGGACAATGAAGGCTATTATCTCAAAATATGCCTATTACAATGTCATCTTCTTTATACTCTTCCTGTTCCTTCTTGTTCTATATTTTTTGTCCGAGTTACGACCCTCTTACACAGGGTATTCATGGGAATCATTTACAATAGCTACCTTTTTTTTTCAACAACCAACCACGAGGGCTTACAGCCTAAATACTATCGTACCGTGGGTGTTGACAAGGAGGAAAGAGGCAGCTTGTTAATTCTGGACTTGAAGGTTTGGAGGTTCGGAGGAGAAGGAAAAACATGTGCCAGCAAGGAATTCCACAACTTGGAAGTCCTCGGGACAAAAGAGCGGGCATAACAAGATGTTCTAAGTCTGGTGACCTGGACAGTTAAAGGGTGCATTCGCTCTGTTCCCCTGGTAAATCTGTTGGGGGCAGCAGGTGGAGGAACTATGGAGGAAAGCTCCTCTGAGCAGTGCCCGTGCAGATATCTATAAAAGAGAGAGAGAGAGAGGTCATCAACGGCACGTCGGTGGGCAAGGGATGGCAGCCTTTGGGTGAGGGTAGGGTCACCGATGAGACGTATAGCTCTCTTTTGAATGGAGTCCAGGATAGCGAGTGTAGAAGCGGCAGCGGCACCCCAGATGTGGGAACAGTATTCGAGGTTTGGCCTTACTTGTGAAGTATATAAGGTATAGAGATTAGCTGCTGAAAAGTATTTGCGAGCCCGGAAGAGGAAACCTAATTTCTTAGCAGCCGCTTCTGCAATTGATGTGACATCTTGGTGCCAATTAAGATTTCGATCCACAGAAATGCCAACAAGAGAAAAGGACTGATTACTTTAAATAACTTGGTTGTTCATTGTGATGTGTCTAGGGCTGGTGTATCTCTTGTGAGAAAGAAAGCAAGACTTAGTTTTGGTGGGGTTGAATTGTACAAGATTTCTACTTCCCCAGTCTAATATTTTTGGAGATCCACGGAGACAGAACCCTCCATGAGTCTGCGTTCTTATTGGAGCTACAATGTGCCTAAAATGGGAAAAGTTGTTCAAATTTTCACGAACATCTAGATACTGACGTCAAAAAAACATTTACGCATCGAATATCAAGTTCATTTTTCTAAATGGAACGGTATGTATTTTCCCAGCTAGTTCAACTGCAAGTTCTATTGGGAATTTCATGAAGCTAACACGTTCTTGTCGATTCTGCCTTTTAGATTTTCTTACGGAAAATGTTTATGTCTCCGGGAATAACAAACCTTTGGCAATCAAATTTGGTCCGCAGGTTTATATTATGAAGTCTACGATATACCAAAATTTAGATCTCTAAGTTAAAAGCAAAAAAGGCATTTAAAGAACAAAAAATGGTTGCCACTGATGACCAGAAAAGCGTACACAACCAAAATATTTTGTGTGGATAACAAAATCTATTGTATATTACAGACAATGATTTAGTTTTTTAGCACAATAAGGTCAAGAAATGCCAGGCAAAGTACTTTGAAAATTTTATAGTTTTTCATCTTAAAACGTCAAAGTCTCGATCTGAAACGTAAAAATAGGCAACTTCTGGGAAGGAACCTGAAACGAATACGGGTTATGTAGGAGAAAATGTCACAATAAGCATGTTTTACAAAGTTTTAAGTTTCAGCTTCAACCGTCGTTGTCCTTCATTTTACTAAAATATTTCAGAAAATTCATTTCAAATAGACCCTTTGGAGATAGTCTTAGTTTAGAGTTTATGGTTTAATAGCCTATAATTTTTATATAATTTTCACAGAATAAATTCGCTATCGAGGAGGCCGCAACTTTTGAAAAGGTGTCTTCGCATAAGCGCAAACTAGCCCCCTAGAACCCAAATTGTGACTTAGTTACAGGTTTTATCTGTTCATATATATATATATATATATATATATATATATATATATATATATATATATATATATATATATATATATATATATATATATATATATATATATATATATATATATATATATATATGTAAGTAAGTATTCGCTCCCTTTTGAGGACGTATAAATTTGTACCATATAAATTTATACCGTATAAATTTATACTAATGAAAATCGTATAATAGGCTTTTTGAAGTCTTCAAAATAAATTCATAGAGATACAAAGTTTTTTATTATTAAGATGCTCATTAATAAGAGGTTAAAAGTTAAAATGAGAAGTGACGTTTACAAAACAATTAGGTAGAAGTACGTAAATTTATTGCAACAACTTCTTGTAAAGAAAAATCATATAAAGTAAAAATAAATGTTGAAAAACTGTAATAAGAACATAAGTACTTAGACACACTCTTGGAGAAGTCATTGGATTATCTAAAATAAACAGTTTTTATAAAATTAAGCTTATCTCCTAAAACAATTTTAAAGCATTCAAATGTCATGAAACTCATTACAATATATTTTATCTGATCAAAGGTCAATATAACAAATTTTATTAATTACACACATGTGTTAGCATGTAGCCACAATTTAAAAGGGTATAACATTTAGTCTCTGGATGATCTAAAATAAAAAGTTTTTATAAACTTTAACTTGTCTCATATAAGCAGAAATAATTATAAATTATTGTTGCTTAAAAGCATTGAAACATAACCTTGAACTGCAAGGGAACCCGAATGAATGGCAGTTGAGGCAAATCTTCAAGAGAAAAAGATGGGGCATAAAAGGGATTGTTGTCTCTTTCTTACTCATTAACCTTATGGCAATATTTAATTGTACTGATTACAAATGTACCTAATCCCTGTGTGTGTGCGACCGAGATAATCACCCCTATTTTTGTCGATCTTACTGATGCTAAATGTGGTTCAGAATTAAGACAATCGGTATTTAAAGCACAGCCGGGTCCCTTTCAGTTCAATGTTACATTTCAATTCATCAATTGTTGTTGCCCTTCATTTATTCTTTAAATCCATACATTCTGATTTGCTTTAAAAAAAGGCAAGAGAACGTCGAGTAAACATACTCCAAATCTCTGAACGTTCTTGCCTTTTGCTACCGACCAATCCTACCAATTTTTGTCACCAACTTTTGTTAAGTGTCACCCCAAGACTTCTGTAGCTCTCGCAAAGAAGCTAGTAGAAAAACTGTTGATTATTCAGATAAGTACAGCAATGTGATATTAAGTACCTGTGGTGAGCGCTAATAAGTAGGTACAGTGATGAAACGCAATCCACCACGTCCGAGTAAAAATACTGACGGTTGTTTCGCTAATAAAGTTGGTTTTATCAAATGATGAAATAGACTAGAGAAATGTAAGAATTCTTTACAGATACCTGTCAACATTTGTCCGCAAGAACAGAGAATAAACGTATCTATATTTATTACAATTTCTTAGAGGTGTGTTGCCTTCTAAGAACTATATTAATGAACTAACATAAAAGATGATTGCGACAAAGAACAACACCCAGTAAATCAATTAGAAGACTTTTTTGGGTTTTATGTTAGTTAAAATAAATTTTAAAACAGCCAGATGTATTAAACAGCTTAACGCTTGGTGGGTATTTTAGTTGGTAATGTTCTCTAGATATATATAAACTGGTAGGAGTTTCCTTTATTTTTTAATAAAAAGCTAAGCTAGTTGAAGAAACAATCATAAGGTTAAAAAATGTGGCAAAATGGACTGTCCAATGGCACTTAACCATTATTGTGGGCTATACAGTTTAATATTAATTGCCGAATAAATTATTTAAGGCAGACAATATTTTATAGATTCTTTGCAGTTTGGCACATGCCGTTTTTATCTTAAATTATTAGTAATACGGCTGTGGCAGTTTTATATATGTTTATTTAATTTGCGTAACCTTTTTTTGGAACAGGATACTTTACTTAACTTTTTCTGGAGTAGTTCATATTAAATTTGCCATTTATGTTCTCTTTGCCTTCTGTGCAACGTTACTATAACCAAATTAGGGCCTATTTTACACGACATTCATATTGTGATTGTGTTCTAATGTATAGTTTTGATAAATAAATGCCATTTTGAAATGAACGAGTTTTAGTGGTTCCAAGATTGTGTGCGTTATGTATTGAAACTAAATAAAATCGCAAGAGCTGAGGTCACCCAATGGTAAGAAGGTGTGCCTTTTTTTATCAATAAAAAATGATTATAAAGGTGTGCCTCCGAACCGAGGGGTATTGGGTTCGAATCCCAGGATTCCCATATTTAGTGCATACTGTAAATTTAACATCAACCGACGTTGTGGCATTGTATTTGAGCAAGTTGAAGGTCTGCACGTCCCGCCTTTCGAAGGGGTTTGATCCCATGTCCATGCACGTTAAAGATCCCTATCTTTCTTACGGAAAGCAGGGGTTCGGCAAAATTTCCAGGATAGTGAGGTGACACTGCTCACTGGCGTCGGTGATTGGCCATAGTCGCGTAAATAGGCCAAAGTTTAAAAAAAATCGTTAAAATAAAATGAGTGCGTGAAGTGAAACGCTGATGCGATTGCGTCGTTCTAGCGCGAACGAGTCAACAAGACGGGGCGTAAAGGATTCATTCAAAGTTAGAGCAGCATCATATTATGCTGTGGTTAGAGTTAGAGCAGCGAACAGACTAGTGGTGTGCTCACCCCCCCCCCCCCCCTGCTACGTAATCAGGGTTTCTGTTTTTCAATAGTCTGCCAAGCTAGATATATTATTGTAAATATGATTCTAATTGTAAATACCTTGTGATTAAGTGAACTAATACGTTGTTTTGGCTAAGTTTATTTATTTTTATTAAATCTTCAACGTCACCACGACAGAGTTAAGAAAACATTCACAAGAAAGATTATAATTTAATGTTTTTTTTAGAGTAATAGCTATTCTATATGCCGTGTGAATAAACCAATAAAGGCTAACTTAACACTGTTAAAACTTGTTTCCAACGCCCTTTTAACTCGAAATTTGGCCATTCAATAATTGTACGAGAAACCGTTTTATAAAAAAGGCCGCCATTTTAAAATTAGTAAATTTAACGGAAAATTCCAAAAATTTTATATTGCTTGAGTTTAGCGAAGAAATGAACCAAGATCATAAATCTGAAAAATGTAAGTACATATACTTAAATGTAATTGCTTCCACATCGTCGCAGCGTGTGGAAGTGTCGCATCGGCGACAAAAATGTCAAAAAATTTGTTTCGCTTAAAGGCCGTAAAAAGGGTCAAAACATATAGAAAACATCATTTGGGAACGAATTTTTTTTGTCTGTCAGTTTGTGTGTCTGTCTGTAGCCAAGATAACTTTAGAACGAATTGAGATATCGTCTTGCAATTTGGTATAGACTTAGCTCTCGACAAATTAACGGTTCGGATTGTTTTTGGGTAAATTCGCATTAGAGGGTGGGGGTTAATTGGGGGTAATTTGGTGAAAATTGAAATTTTTTCGTCAATACTCTAGTAATATAACGTTTTAGGGTTTATTTATTAGAAAACTTTTAATTTCATCACACATCTGGTATTCTGTGCTGAAATTAAATAAGGGGTTGAATGTGTGGGAGTGGAATATTGTTCACAAAAATTTAGAATTTTTTTCTGTTGGTAAAACGGCGTAAAAAAGTTTCAAAACACAGAAAAGACGGTTCGGATTGTTTTTGGGTAAAATTGCTTTAGGGGGTAGGGGATGAATCGGGGAAGATTTGGTGAAAATTGAAATTTTGTCGTCAAAACTCAAGTAATATAACGTTTTAGGATTTATTTATTAGAAAACTTTTAATTTCATCAAACATCTGGTATTCTGTGCCAAAATTATATTAAGGGTTGAATGTGTCGGGGGTGGAATATTGTTGACAAAAATTACGAAATTTTGTTTTGTTAAAACGGCGTAAAGGTCTCAAAACACATAGAAAACTTGATTCTGGAACGACATTTTTTTGTCTGTCGGTCGGTCTGTCTGTCGGCATGTACCACTGTCTGTTGATAGGTGCAATAGTTTTCGAACAAATTCAGATATCATCTTAAGATATGTTATACAGTTAGCATCCGACAAGGTAACGCTTCGAATTGTTTTTCGGTAAGATTGCTTCAGGGGGTAGGGGATAAATAAGGAGTGATTTGGTGATAATTGACATTTCTTAAAAATAAAACTCAAGTGATATAAGGTTTCGAAAGTTTATGGGTACGGAATACAAATATTTTCATTGCTGGCAAGTCATGAGCCCCAAATTCATTTCATTAGAATGTTTTTCTAATGTGAATAAATTATCGCAGCTATGTGGAAGTTATGAAACTATTTGCAACACGATTTTACTTCCACACCGCCACAACGTGTGGAAGTATCTCACCGGGGACAAAAATTTCAAATTTTTCTTGCTCAAACGTCGTAAAAAGTATCAAAACATATAAAACATGATTTGGAAACGATTTTTTTGTATGTCGGTATGTATGTCTGTCTGTAACCAGGATAACTTTGGAACGAATTGAGATATCGTCTTCAAATTAAGTATACACAATTACTCGACAAACCAACAGTTCGGATTGTTTTTGGGAGAAATCGCTTTAGTGTATAGGGGATGAATGGGGATGATTTGGTGAAAACTAATATTTTTTCGTTAAAACTGGAGTAATATAACGTTTTAGGGTTTATTTATTAGAATTTATTTATTATAATGTTAATCTCATCAAACATCTGGTATTCTGTGCTGAAATTGAATGTGGGGGTGGAATATTGTTGACAAAAATTTAGATATATTTTTGCTAAACCGCGTAAAAAGTCTCAAAACACATAGAAGCTTGATTCTAGAAGGAATATTTTTTTGTCTGTCGGTCGGTTGGTCTGTCGGTATGTTCGTCTGTCTGTTGATAAGCGTAATAGCTTTCGAAGGAATTGAGATATCATCTTCAAATTTGGTATCCAGTTAGCACCGGACAAAGCAACGCTTCGAATATTTTTTGGGTAAGACCTCTTCAGGGGGTAGGGGACAAGTAAGGGGCAATTGGGTGAAAATTAACATTTTTTCAATAAAACTCGCGTAACATAACGTTTCAAAAGTTTATGGGTACATAAATACAAATATTTTCTTTGTGGTTAAGTCATGGACCCTATATTCATTCCATGAGAATAAATTATCACAGCTATGTGGAATTTATGATTGAATTTGCAGCACAATTTATCTTCAGATTTAGAGCCTCGGTGGTTTAGTGGTAAGGACGTGTACCTCTGAACCAAGGGGTACCGGGTTCGGTTCCCGGGGTTACCATTTCACTTTTGCAGTACGTACTGTACAACTAACATCAACCGAGGTTGTGGCATTGTATTTGAGCAAGTTGCACGTCTTCACCTTCCGCCCGTCGGAGGGGGCGTAAATAGCTGTCGGTCCAGTGTCCATGCGATGTTGGGCACGTTAAATATCCCTACTTTCCTTACAGAAAAGCAGGGGTTCAACAACATTTCCGGGATAGTGGGGTGAAAATGCTCCCTGGCGCCAGTGATTGGCCATAGTCGCGGAAATAGACCGACGCTAAAAGAAAAAAAAAGAAAACTGACTTCATTAAGGATAACTCAAAAACTACTGCTCAGATCTTGATCAAATTTATACGGGACTACATGAGACGCACCATTTTTCAAATAAAAAAAGAATCATCAAAATTGGTTCACCTAGAAAAAAGTTATGAGGTAACACACATAAAAAAATACAGTCGAATTGAGAACCTCCTCCTTTTTTTGAAGTCTGAATATCTTCAGATTTGATCGAATCATAACAGCAGAATTTCTCTTTTATTAAAAGCAGCCACCACGTAGAAATGATCGAGTGGGCTTAGACAAAAATCACAAGAGATGCTATATTTCAAGACTTCCTATAAACACTTTTTTCAACTCACAAAAAAGAGATTTTTATTTTAAAAAACAAAGCATTTACCGCTATCCCGATCTGGCTCGTTTTCTAATCACCTTATTTTACGCTTGTTTTAAGACTAGCATACAACAACAAAAAAAGGCTTTGGTCAGTTATCGTGTTTACAAAATTGATTACACACTCAACATACATGCGCACTTTCATGCTACATCGAAATCACACCCATACTAAGCGATACCTTGAAGCACAATCCAATCATCTTCTGAGCCGAGTGTGTATAAACTTTTACAGTATAAATTTATACGGTATAAATTTATACCGTAGGAAATTATAATAATAAAATAGTCTCTCATAGAGATACAAAGTTTCTCTATTATTATTATTAATAGACAGCTAATTATAACAAGCATAAGCGTTTGAAAGAAGTTTCAGTAAAATATATTTTTTGCAATACCTGTTAAGTAAGTTCACTTTTAATGACAGTTTTTTGACAATGTAAGTTGAACTTTTAAAGCATTTGTCAGTTTCCATGAGAACAGGACATTTTTCATACCTAGGTACGGTAAGACTTACCTTACCTAGGTACGGTAAGTACTGCAAACCTATAAATAGCAAATCTGAATAATGAACAAATTGTTTGAGAAGATTTATTAATTATTATAATTCATCGAAATATTGAAAGTACAATTAGTCATATGATTAACAGTAAGGATTGACGCCATGCTCTTCTTTATATTATTATCTTCAGTTTCTAGCAATGTTAAATTATCAAGACTATCTTGCGGAGTATTCGAAGAATCACCGACCTCAATAATAGGGATTTGGCGAGAGGAGCTGGCTTCTTGGTTGCTAATATGAAATATCTTCTTAGCGACTTGTACTTTATTATTCAAGGAATCCGCCACATAGCTTTCAGCTACTGCCGAGGATTTCCACCCGCCATGCCTCTTCAGTGCTAAAATGTCAACTCCGCTATTAGCCAAAAAAGTAGCGGAAGTTCGGCGAAAGGAATGCCCAGTATATTTTTCCGCATTCTCCAAATGTAGAAATTTCGCAACTTCAGAAGGAATTTGGGCAAAAATATTTCTTCCAACTGGTTGGTTAGAGCATTTCCCATTTTGATACCTCAAGAAGAATCTCTGTATTGAATTTTTTGGTCGCAGGTTCATATACTTCCTCACTAATGCCACAAAGTGAAACTTCTCATTCTCATTGTCGACAATGGTAAAACTTCTGGATTGATGATTCTTAGCGTCAAGTATTCTGACCAAAATAATGTCTCCTTTATCAATAACATTATTGATTGTTAGCTTACATAATTCATCTTTACGGCAGGCACCTGCAATTCCCATAACTACAACCACCTTCTTCATCAGGTATATTTGGTCATGTGCTTCACTTAAAAAGGTCTGAATTTCCTCGATCGTAAACACTTCACTTTTCTTTGAAACATATCCAATATTTTTCTTCTTTAAAAATGCCTTTAACTTTGCATATTTGGAAATATCAACATTGTCATTCAGAGAGATTGTCGATCGTAACATAGAGTATTCGGACCATAAGCTTGATGGAGCAGAATATTTACCTGATTTTTCCAAGAAATATGCTAGTAAAACTGTCTCACTGGTATGTATTACAACCTTTTTAGTGTGGCACCACTTTTTGAAACCCTCATAGCAACTTTCATACCTTTGCTTAGACTTTTCTGGTAAAAGTGACAAACAAGCAATACCTGCCGCTTCTTCGATGTCAGATTCTTCCATATTCAAAGTCACTTCAACACTAATTTTAATTCAAAAATCACAATTAAAATACAAATTAATGTTTAACCTGGACCTGTGCTGAACTGCAGCCAGCATTTAGTTTTGTTTGTTTACCCGTAGCGTCCTTAGTAACCCAACACAACAACCAAGTCACAAGCTACTTGTTGTTAAGTAGTATGTTAGAATCCATCTAATTAATTCGACTGTCAGTGCTGTCAGTCTGACATCTATTCACGCAGTAATTATTAAAAAAGAATGCAAATTCAAAAAAAAACCGTTAAAGCAGGTATTGCAAAAAATTATTACTAAACCGTAAACTGTAAGTGACTCTTCATGCCTCGAATGCTTAGAAAACCTCGGCCCTACGGGCCTCGATTTTCCAAACTGCATTCTCTGCATGAAAAGTGTCACTTACAGTTTATGGTACGTAATATACTATTTACAAAAAAGATAAGCGGCAAATGACAATTTATTGCAACATTTTTTTGTGTGAAAAGAAGTCATATAAAGTGAATAATAAATGGGGGTTACATTCAACGTTGCCGAATGGTGCTTATCTACTTGAGTTTCTAAGCAATATTACTAATTTACTAAAATCAAGTTTCACTTCAGTTTTTTTTTTTTCTTGTGGGTGTGTTCATTTATCTATTTATTAATAAATGGGCGTCACATTAAAAATCGTACGTTAATCAAAGTTTCACAGGACAGGTTAGAGTTGAGTTTTTTTTAAGCAAAACCTATCCTTCATTGCGCTTACGCCTTAATAACGAAGATCTTTTTCCAAAAGTTTTAAAAATGTATTGAACAAAAAAAATCTTGAAGCAATTTAATGTAATTGGTTTTTTTTGCCAATATATATCTCGAAACATAAGGATATAATCGTATGTGCCAAAAAGGAAGTTATTGTATCAGGACCTTTGAAATGTATGATGTTTAGAAAATCAGTATATAGTTACGCTGGCCACCATTTTATAATACTTGACTAGAGTAAAGAATGATTGAAGGCTAAGCATTTGATACTTTGAAGTAGATTTCTAAAATATTTTTATCTTGAGAATTGGTCAATCAACAATTAAGTATGAGGAAAGACGTTTCCAAAACCAAAGGCCAATATTTTGATGTGACTGGTTTTTAAAAATAATTTGGCTTAGTGAATAACGGAGACACCAAAACTTTGACATTTCTGAAGCCAACCAAGTGCTTTTCATCTTTAGATTTGATTAGAATATCGAGGGTAAGATATTTATGTAAAAAAAGTGGACGCCAGTTTGAAACAAGTAGCTTTGTCAAAAATCACGAGAAGTAAAATAAAACAAACAAAAATCTTGCACCCTACGTGGCTGGTTTTCTAATAACTTTATTTTACGTTTGCAAAAATTGTATACAACAAAAACTCAGTTATTAGCTCAAAGCTCTCAAAAGCTATTGTGTTAACAATATCGTTCCACGCACACGCACGCGCAAAAATAGATTCGAAGGTGGGTATATTGCCATAAACAATAAACAGTGGGCGCCAGTAGCTGCCAGCAGCTGCATTGTTATGTAATTTGTCAACATTTTTTGACAGAACAATGAGTGCACTTGGATAACCCAAATCACCATAAAACACATTTTTAAAGTCCTGACGATCGTTTCCCTTACAAAGATAGCGTCATTAGAGGATGAAAAATTCTAACTACTTACTACTAAACATCACCTTTTATACTGAGTTTTAGGTGAAAAACGACACCGCGAGCAAGATTAAATCGCAGACAAATTTGCTGTGTATTCTGCTTTAATTGCCGGACGAGGCCTTTGAACCTCCTTTGTCACTCTACCTGACAGGTTTTGGAATGTTTATCTGCATCAAAGACGAAGCGCAAACAGAGGACTGCAACCCAGTGGCGGGGCTCGATTTAAGGAACTTTTGTTTTTTATTGCCCTAGAAATAAATTACTTTCGAACGCATCTAGCTTCGCTGTGTGTCTAACATTTTTGCACTTAACATAAGTTTCAGATTTCCTTTATCAATGGGGTGGTTACTGTCTCAAATATGTTGTGCCACGCATGACTTGTCTACATTACCGTATCTGAGCTGTGCCAGATGTTCACGAAATCTAGTCTCAATGTGTCTCCTAGTCTGCCCAACATATTTAATATTACAATCTTTACAACCTATCTTATAGATACTCGACATAACAAATTTCTTAAGTTATTTTTTCTCGCAAAAGTCAGTCGCAAATCGGCTTTCTTAAAAATGCTCTCGAGACGCCTTGTGATACGCGGTTCAGAAGGTAGGCAAACATTTTTTTTCTCTATTTTATTTTTCCTAAATATTGTGCATCCCGCTAACATTTTCTTTGTACTGTGTCTATTAATTAATTTTTCCGCTAAGCAATCCGAATGTCCGTTATATTTAGCCAGGTTTTTGATGTACTCTTATTCTATACTATATCTACTTTTACTTAAGGGAAAATTTATCATCATCATCTATTCATTTACATCGAATTATATCAAAACCTCGCCTTTCACCAATTTAACATCTTTAATTTTAGTAATGAAGTCGAGTCAATTTGACACTCAATAACTTTTTTTGGTTAACAGGTAAGCTTTTAAACTCATTTGACAGCCACTTCGCTATACACAACATATTTGGGATAAAACCACCACATTGATAAAGAAAATCTGAAACTTATCAAAAATGTCAGACAACCAGCGAAGTTAGATGCGTAGGACAATAAAAAACAAAAGTTCCTTAAATCGAGCCCTGCCACTGGTTTGCAGTCCTCTGTTTGCGCTCTGTCTTTGATGCAGATAAACATTTCGAAACCTGTCAGGTGCAGTGGTAAAGGAGGTTCAAAGACCTCGTCCGACATTAAAAGCACCATACACAGAAACTTTGTTAGTGAAACGATCGTCAGGTGTTTAAGAATATGTGTTGTGGTGATTTGGGTTCTCCAAGTGTACTTACCAGTGTTTATCCTAGGTTCCAATCTTCACTTAGAGAACAATGAGGCTGCTGGCAGGCGCCTGGCGAAAACGCCTATTGCTGAAAATAGATTGCTTCTAGATGTTACCGGACGGTCAAGGTTATGCCTCTAAATGATCTTCGAAATACGGTGTTTTTTTAAACCGTACTTTAAACCAGTAGATATGTTTACTAGTTTTTTTAATCAAAGGAACGCAATAAATTTACTAAAAATAAACACACACATATATCCGATTTTTGCAATCAAAACTTGATTTTTGTGCAATTTTTTTGTTCTATAGAGCATGAAAACAAATTCTACGGGTGGAACTGGGAAGCAATCAAATCTAGTTTTAAACTTGCCGATCCTGAACTGAGTGGGATTGGCGAATATCTTTGGTCAGCCGTACACAGAATGGGCGAGTTTTATTAAGATTCACTAACTCTATAAAACATATAGTGCTAGAATAATTGTTTATATGTAGGTACTTAATCATTGCATTAACATATTTCACCAAATTAGCTGTATAGATACCACAGGGGTGTTAAATGCGTTGATGAAGGCTAGCTTACATATATTTGTTTTATTTAGAGAAACCTCTATGATGTGACAACAAAATTATTTAATATAAGTATATACGTAGAGATCTCTACTCTGGCTCCACCTCCCACACAATTCTTCTAAGGTATGCTTGTTAGTAACTTTTTTAGCTTTCTCATCAACCGGTTTCGCCAGTGCGGCATCTTCAGGTTCGAGAAAATTAATGTCAGTTATATTCGACCGTGACAACAGTTTTAATTTATATTATTGTGTATTTTCAAGACCTCAAATAAAGTTATTAGAAAACCATGCAACCAGATCCGAATAGTGCTAGATGCTTTTTTGTTTTTTCAAATTAAAAACAAATCGCTCTGTTATTAGTTACCATATTTCTTTTTGTGAATCAAATTACTTGTGTTATTATTTATTTATAATTTATTATATTTATAATTTAAAGATAAAAAATATTTTCAAGTTGACATGGAAAACCTTAATTTTATAGTCTCTATTCGTTTTTCGCTAAACCCTAGCTGGTCAAAATGACAGCCTGCAACGTATTCGTAAGTAGAACGATTTTGTAAAAATAATGAACTTCAAAAAGCCTGTTTAGTGCTAATATAACTATTAAATCTTAGCATATACCCATAATCCATATTGTATAGGTAGTGGTAAAATGTAGTTAATCGTCCAAAAAGCCTTAAAGCTTAAGAACTTTAATCTTGGCATATGCAATCCTTGTCGGTAGTACATAGTCATAAAAAATGTAGTCGTTACAAACCCAATTGGATTGGTTTTCATGGAGATGTTTTTGTTTTATTTTCTTTAACAAAATGGTCTTTGTTATTACTTTTAAAAATGAATGTGTTTTGCAATCAATTTAAAAACAGTATAATATATACTTTAAAACTTCGCTTGATTTTTTGCCAAATAAACATATTTCAAAATGGCAGCCATTTTTCGCAAAAAAAATATTTTTACACTGCTATTATTTGGTCGAATCTTAAGACGAAAACTACTTTTGAGTAGACTTGAAAGATGTCAAATTTGTGCTATATTAATTTTCTTGCTAAACTTTGTGTGTGTTTTGTTTCTTTAACGTCGGCCTATTTCCGTGACTATGGCCAATCACCGACGCCAGGGAACAATTTCACCTCACTATCCTGGAATTTTTGCCGAACCCCTGTCTTTCTGTAAGGAGGGTAGGGATCTTTCACGTGCCCATGGACACTGGACCGACGGCTTTACGACCCCTCCGAAGGGCGGAACGTGCAGACATTCAACTTGCTCAAATACAATGCCAGAACCACGGTTGATGTTAATTTTACAGTTTGTACTGAAAAAGTGAAAGGAGTACCCTTGGATCGAACCCAGTACCCTTCGGTTCAGAAGCACACGTTCTTACCCCTGAACCACCGAGGCTCTATGCTAAACTTTAAAATTTTTAAATGACGGCCAATGTGTGTCTACCTAGAAGAGTTATGTGTAAACATGATGATTACTTCAGAAAGCCATGAGTTAATAAATTTTGTCTTTGCATACCTATACAACTCTTGTAAGCGTAAAATGTACTTGTATAAAAATAACCAGCAGGATCGAGAAACTCTGAGATGTTTTTTTTTATTACTTTCTACTTTTAATTTATAAGGATGGGTATGGGTATATTAACAAAACAAATTACATTGCATGTTTTGTTATAAACTAACTAACGCAAATATAACTTCTTATCTGATTTTTTGGTAGATCTATTTATTTCCAAATGGGGGCAATTTATTTCAAAAAGATTATTTTTAATGTTTTATTAATTGACTTAATCTTGAGTTAAAAAGTATTTGACAATAGGCTTCAAAATAAGTGTCAGATTTGTGGTCTTTATATAGTTCGTTTTTCTGTATAGCGCTTTCGTATGCATGATAATTTTTCAAATGCGAGATTAGTTTATTTTTCATGCCCTCAAATCTGGTGTAAAACAAATTTTCAAAACTTAAAGAAGCTTTTCTCGTATTTGTCTTCTTCAAAAAAATTGAAAAAAAAAGATCTACCTTTCTTATTTGTTCATTTAAACACCATATGAAATACCTATTAGGCTTATCCTAAAAGACCAAAATATGGTTGTCAATCTTTATACTTTACAGTTGTTTTAGTTCAAAAGGACAGCCATTTAAAAAAATATGTGTTAGAGCATAATCGTCTCACATCAGTTCAAAAAGGTGAACCAGATAACATTCGGCAAGGTCGATGTAACCCACAATTATTAATGTTGAACCTGAAACGATTTTTTTTTTATTAGCGACAGTCTGTTATACTGGCCGTTCCAGGAAGATCGGCATAGCAGTAAACCTGTCCTATAATAATAGGTATACACTTTTTATATAAACCACGTGTGAAACTCTGATGTGTTACCTGTTTTACCGTGATATGATTATTGATTTTTATTCTGCCTTTCTCTAATTGTAAGATGGAACTCATATTTATATTCTGTTATATTTTCCTATTTATCAGTTTGATTAAAATGATTAAATGTTGAACTAAACTATTCCTGTTAGCACTGGGTAACGCTAGTTCATAGTAGGTATTGCTTCCCTTTAGCGAATTTTCATTGAGAAAATTATCTTATAGAGGTATCGATTATAAAATTTTCCAATCTATAACTTCTGATGTAACTTTTTACGTGTCTTTCTTTTGTTAATAGCTTTAAATGGTTCATTAGCCACCCCAGTCGTATCAGTTTTCTCAGAAAAAAAATTGCCTTCGAAAAATGTATTTTCTGTAAATTCGAAAAAAGAAGAGGTTGCATGTCCGGAACGCAAACTCTGATTGAAGGTTTTATTTATCAACATATACCTAGCAATTATAGAAGATTTTTTAGTAGAGATAAAGTTTCAAGTCATTTTTCCATTTGATAAAACAATAATTGTACAGTCAATGTGACGTAACAATGAAGCAGATGAAGTGTATATCGCAAAATAAAAGATATGTTAAAATCTATTTCCTTGTCTCACGCTTATTTGCAACCAAAGAGTATAATCTGAGTTTACATAAAATTTATCCTTTTTCTTGGACGATGCTGTGTCTGTGTCCAGATTCGAATATGTATTATGTATTAAACATATTTTGATGGCAACTCACGATTTGTAAAATACATGAATATTATTTAAAGTGAGTACCTACGGACATTCCTGGACATATATTATAATTTGGGTAATGTCAAAGTGATTGTTTTAACAACAATAAATAATAATTTGATTGATGTTAAAAATTTGTAGTCTATACGTTTATTTGCCTAAAGATTGCAAAAAAATAGTGCTGTAAATTGAATCGTAACTTCCACATAGCTGTGATGATATACTCTCACCAGAAAAACATTCTCATGAAATTAATGTAGGGTCCATGACTTCATCACAAAGAAAATATTCATATTCCTGTACTCATAAACTTCTGAAACGTTATATTACTCGAGTTTTAACGAGGAAATGCCAATTTTCACCAAATCATCCCTCATTTATCCCTTGCATCCTAAAGCGATCTTACCCAAAAACAATTCGAAGAGTCCCTTTGTAGGGTGCTAACTGGATATCAAATTTGGAGCTTATATCTCAATTCGTTCGAAAGTTATTGCGACTACTAACAGACAGACGTACAGGCCCACAGACCGACCGACCGACAGAACCACAGACAAAAAAAATTGTACAAACTCAAGTTTTCTATGTTTTGAGATTTTATACGCCGATTTAGTAAAAAAATTCCAGATTCCTGTCACCGATATTCCCTCTAAACAGAATACCAGATGTTTGATGAAACTGAAAGTTTTCTAATAAACAAACCCCAAACTGTTATTAATCGAGTTTTAACGAAAAAATGTCAATTTTCACCAAATCACCCCCATTCATCCCCTATCCCCTAGAGCGATTTTACCCCAAAACAATCCGAACCGTTTGTTTGTCAGGTGCTAACTGTATACAAAATTTAAAGACGATACATCAAACAGACAGACATACAGACCGACAGACAAAAAAATGTCGTTCCCAGATCGTGTTTTCTATATGTTTTGACATTTTACGATGTTTAGGCAAAAAAAATTGAAATTTTTGTCGCCGATATCATACTTCCACACGTATTGACGATGTGGAAGTAATAATGGTTCAATTCAGGTGACACTTCAAAGTGGTGTGTTTCTCAGAAAATAAAGGCAATGTTTGCGGTTGAAAATAGAATGAATAAACAGTAATCAGTAATTTCAAATTGTCAATGTCATCGTGGAAATGTTGGTATCTATATAGCTTGATCTAAGCTGTCAAGTAGCCTCTTTGGCAAGAACAAGTTTAAAATCTATTTGTCAAATGGTGCGCTCTAAATTGAAAACTTTAAACAAGCGGGGACAGTTACTACAATTTTGCTTCTAGAATGGGATGCTTTCATGAAATTACTATAACTACAATCAGTATAACCATCTAAAAAATCTTGGTAGCAGAAAAATTCTGACAGCAGGTTAAAATAGTGCTGCAAATTGAATCATAACTTCCACATAGCTGTGATAATCTACCCTCTTCAAAAAGGCATTCTCACGAAATTAATTTTGGGTCCATGATTTGACCACGAAGAAAATATTCGTATCCCTGTACTCATAAACTTCTCAAACGTTATATTACTCGAGTGTTAACAAAAAAATGTCCATTTTCAGCAAATCACCCCTTAGTTATACCCCCTCCCCCCCTGAAGCGAGCTTACCCAAAAACAATTCGAAGCGTCCTGGATACCAAATTTTAGAGAGACGTGCAGGCGGACAAACCGACCGACCAACAGACTAAACATTTTCGTTCCGGAATCAAGTTTTCTATATGTTTTGAGACTTTATACGCTGTTTTCATTTTTTTAAAATATTTGAAATTTCTGTCACCGATATTCCACCACCACACATTCAACCCCCAATTTAATATCAGCACAGACTACCAGATGTTTAATGAAACTGAAAGTTTTCTAATTAAAAAAAACCTCTGAATAAACTTCTGAAACGTTATATTACTCGAGTTTTAACGAAAAAATGTCAATTTTCACCAAATCATCATGCATTCATCCCCTACTCCCTGGAGTAATTTTACCCAAAAACAGTCCGAACCGTTAGTTTGTCGGGTGATAACTGTATACTAAATTTGAAGACAATATCTTAATTCGTTCTAAAGTTATTGTGGCTATTACAAACAGACAGGCATACAGACCGACAGACTGGCAGACACCAAAAATTTTGTTTCCAAAATCATGTTTTCTATATAATAATAACACAACAGTAGATAAACTTTGCACCCAGAAATCTTTGACTTGTGCGGGGGGAGCTTACATACACATATAATCAAAGGACACCACCCATAACTTTTCAGAAGCCGTCCTTTCCACATTTGAATGAAAAAGACCGACTGTCCGAATACGAGACTCGAACCCGCGACCCTCTAGTCGGATTCTAGAGGTTACTCACCTCGCGAACTGAGCTATTCAGCCTGCATATGTTTTAAGACTTTTTACGACGTAATTTTTTTTTTTTAATTGTTGTCGCCGATGCCATAATTCCACATGCATTGGCGATGTGGAGGTAATGAACGAACACGAGTTTGTGATAAAGATTTGTATTCGCGTAAAAGACGAAACCGGTTACAGAGAAGAAAATAAGCGTAAAAGTTTACTTTCCGAGTATTCGATTCTTATGAAATTTTGTATCCAAATGTGTTTTGTGGTGTAAATGACGAAAATCACAATCAAAATGAGGACAGAAGCAAACTTTTGGAGTTATTTTGATTTGTTTTTGTAAAACATAAGTATTTTACTCACATTTGCGACATGTTTTTGTCATATTTTACACATTTTCTTGAAAATGTGTGAATGGCTAAATTAGCCGCAGCTAAGCAATTTCGACTATACATACATACATACACATTTTCGGGGATCGTTCGTTTTATATCAAGCTAAAAAAGATCCTTATTATAATTCATTTTCATATAGTTAGTGCACGCCTTATAGTTTTTACGTGTCTGTAGATTTCTCTTCTTTTCATCGATAATCAATCCTAAGTTGACGTTGACATTGGACATATAAAATCAACTTCATGTCATACATTTTGACATCTGACTTAATTACAAAAAGTTATTTGGTAATATATTTTTTTAACGAAACCTGAAAACCTTGAAAAGTGAATATGTTCAGTAAAATAAGGTACTAAAGCATTAAATTAGTTAGTATATTTATATTGGTTATGTGAAGCGAGATATGCACCAAAACATATCGAAAATGTCAGGACTTTTCTTACAAAAAAATCCAAATAACTCCAAAAGTTTGCTTCTGCCCTCATTTTTGTTTGTGATTTATGCCATCTACACTCCAAAACACGCTTGTATATAAAATTTTATAGGAATGCGGAAAGTATAGTTGTATACCAAAATAAGCACTTGTGAAACCAGAAAAATCTTTCTATACATCTGTATTTATATGATTTTTTTGCTAGAACTTTTTTACCGAATAGTTTACTAATTGCCAGTAACTTATTCATCTTTAAATTATATGAAAAAAAAAAAGCTCTGCGAACGTAGTTAAATACCAATTTTAAAAACTGAGTACCTACATTAGTAGGTACTTTGCAACCTTCATATTAATGAAGGTTGCAAAGTATCTTCATCAAAATACGTTTGTAAAGTTTAAGGCATTTACTAAAAATGATCTAGAAATAGTTTCGATACTGCACTTTGCAAGCGCTAGGCATTCGGTAGCTAATAAACAAATTTCTTGGCATGCGCTACTAGCGCCACTATTGCAGCAAGACACGCCCTGCATAAAAACTGTTTACACTTGACGTCCCCGAAAGGATTACACAACTTTGTAGTCTCCTAAAAGCCGCATAGTTGAATAGAGCATTAATCGGGGACAGTCCTCATAATGATGCTTATATACGCATAATTTGTCAGGACGGTCCTTGAAACCGCAAAAGTCCCCGCAAAGATAATTAGATCGCTAAAATGGTCCTCGGAAAGGAGCGAATACGTATATATATATATATATATATATATATATATATATATATATATATATATATATATATATATATATATATATATATATGGTGACGCATTTCTACGATAAAGGCTCAATATATCCGCTACTATACACGAGAAAAAATTGTATAGGTTAATTAGGGCTGCATCTTAAAATTAATTTGACAATCACAGGCTGGCCTATAAGCCTTGGTGATACAAATCTTCTCTGTTTAGTGAATTTTCTTTTAAAAATTCATTAATGAGGAAATCGCGGCTTTTGAATTGTGAAAAAATGTCTTCAAATGAGTGCAAACTAGGCCCCCTAGAACACATATCCAAGGGTCTTTTCGGGAGTTTCGGCGAAAGGCTTTTGCGAATAATTATATATTGGCAAGCGGGTAAAGTAAATACGTTGAAACAGGTTTGTTGGCCAGGAAAAGCAGACCAGTTTTTTCGGGAACATTTATTTTTTCGGAAAATTTTTGTACTGTTGCAAACAATATTGTTATTTTGGTCAAATATGATACCTACGTTCTTTCTACTATATAGGTTATACTGGTAACCATTGCCTGCTTTCATTAAAAACATTTTTATCAAAATTCACTAGCATAACGCACTTGCGTCCAGACTTTTTTAGCGATTTTTTTTAAATCGATCTTGATCAAATTTGGTGAGTACCTTCCTTTTGCAAGTGGCTTGGATAAGTTTGTTAGCCAGGAAAATCGGACCAGGTTTCACGGAAAATTTTATGTTTTATTTCTAAAAAAAATCATATCTCCGTAAATTACAAAGTAAGGGCAACCAAATGTGGTACGCTTGTTTGTATTATAAAGAAAGAACTATGTACCAAAATTTAGATCCCTAGCTTTAAAGGCAAAGAAGTTATGGGCAGTTAAAGAAACTAATTTTGGAGTTTTCCTCAAAACGTCAAACTCGCAATTTTAAAAATCAAAATTGGCAATGTTTAGGTAGATAACGTGAAACAAATACCGATTGTGAAAAGAAAATGTTGCAAGGAGAGTATTCTGCAAACCCTTAAGTTTCAGATTCAACCGTCACTGCCCTTCATTTTACTAAAATATTTACAGAATATTCATTTCAAATAGACCCTTTCTCTGATGCTTTGGCTGTCAGTTTAGTTAAGTTGATGCTTTCGCTGTAGGTTTAGTGAAGTTTATGGTTTAACGATCTATAACTTTTTTAGCTAATTTTCGTAGAACAAATTCGTTGATGCATTTTTGCATTTTTTACCGAAATATGATGCGTTAATAAGAAAAAAAATTGGACGCAGTAAGTGCCTTTTGGTACCGAATTTTCGGTAAATTTGCAGTTTAGCTCCCGAACGCTTTTCAAAAAACTGTTTTCAGAAACCTGTCTAGTCAGTTTTCTTGGCGTTTTCTGCTCATATTTACTTTTTATACCTATCCCGCCCAGCACCCCTATTCACTCCCAGTCCGGTAACTTCCTTGGGGGGTGTGAACAAGAAATGTTTCTTGTGGTTTGTGCATCCAGGTGGGGTCCTAGTAATGTTTCTGAAAACAATTTTTTGAAAAGCGTTCGGGAGCTAATCTGCAAATTTACCGAATTTTCATTAAATCCTTCAAATTTCAATAACTCAATTTGCTATTAACGTAATCTTTGTTGGTTAGGAAACCAATATTTAAATTTATTTTCGGAAATTTTTTGTATATTTTCAAACCATAAGTAATTTTGATAAAATATGGTACACTATTTCTACTACATAGGCTATAGCGGTAATCAGATTGATGCCTGCTCGCATTTGCTATTAAAAACATTTTTATGGAAATTCACTTCCATAACACACTTGCTGCATCCAGACTTTTGAAAAATGTTTATATATTTTCAAACAATAAAGTTATTTCGATGAAATATGGTTCATTGTTTCTACTATATAGGCAACCAAGTTTGATGCCTGCTTTCATCAAAGAAAGAAATTTGCTATTAAAAATATTTTAAATAAAATTCGCTACCATAACGCATTGGCTGCGTCCCGAAATTTATATAATCGGCTTAGAAAGACAGCATAAAACATAACCTAAATAAAAATAAAACAAAATGTTACTTAAACTTACAGGTTGACATATGCGCTTCGCAATTTCCATATGAATCTTTTTTATTTGTAAGTTGCACGAGATGTGAATAAAAACCTCTGAGTCGCACTACTATTATTGCCAAGAAATGATTTTATTTTATCCAAATAATAAAGACATTTTGAATGAGAGTTTAAACACATAACTGAACATCGGTATCCTAAACATGTATCTAGATAATGAAACAATAATCATGATTACTCAACTTTGGGTTATGAAATTATACATAGTATGTGTGGCATCGAACTGAAAGAAACCAGCACATAGGAATCGGATTTAAACAATTAACTCATTTGAATTATAGTTTACAGTAACGAATATCTAAACAATTATTGTCTATCAGAGCAAAAGGTTAACCAAAACCAACCTGTGCTATTTATGAAATATTAGACATTCACAGTGCCCGGTCGGTGAAAACTTATCAGGAATGCGTTACAGAAGTTAACTTTCATAAAAATATTTTCCCGTAAAACCTTATGGTTTTTTTTATGCAGTCTGTCCGTAAAGCTTGGAACAAATTAGTTATTTTGACACATGTTGGTTCGATTTTCGCCAAGGCGTGTGCAATACAAGGTTTATAGGTTAAAGAGGTTAAGCAAGTTCTAGAGCTGGTCAGCTCTTTAATAGTTGGCTGGTGTGGTATACTTGCAATATGGTAGGTGGTAGTGGAATTTTCCTTTACGTGATAGTAAAGGATTTTTTCACGCCCGAGGAGGTACCACCCTTTACATCAAAGGGCCGGTGAAGTCCCAACGGACGTTTCCGGTTCTGGTGTATGAGTCGGTTTCCCTTATAAGCAAAAATGATGATGGCTCCTCCTTGTACAAAAGATTCCGGAGGTAAAATACCCCTCCGTGATAATTTCGCGGGGTATGAGCTCCTTACTTCCTTTAGATTGCATGGAGGCGTGTGTGCGTACGTCCGTAGCAATCTACCCTGCACCAGACTTCCCAATTTAGAAGCTGGAAGAAAAGACATACTATGGACAAAACTCTCTCTCAGGGCTGCAACTAAATTCATCTGTTGCATTTACCGGTCACCTTCTGACAACAACTTTGTCCAGCTCTTTGATTACCTTTCTGAAAAAACCGATCATGTGATTTCTGAATATCCTTTCTCCGAGGTCACTATTCTTGGTGACTTCAATGTCCATAATAAGGAATGGCTAGGATCTTCAAAAACCAATCCATAAGGAAGAGCAGCGGAGGCCTTTGCAGTCAGCAATTCTTTAGCCAATATGGTTCAGCAACTTACTTACTTTCATCGCATCCCAACACACAGCTCAAATCCCTTGGATCTCCTTCTTACTACAAATCCTGACTGCTATAAGATATCAGTCACCCCCACTGGGTCGCTTAGACCACGGCATGGTCACTGCTTCCTGCGCAATGCAACCCGAGGTCACACAGTCATCCCACCCACGTATCCTTTGGCACTACAAGTCTGCGACCGGGGCGAAATGCGAGATTACTTTCCCTCATTTCCATGGGCGTCTATCTCCTTCTCTCATCCTGACCCCTCTGATATCTCACAAAACGTCACCGAAAGTATCCAAGCTGGCATGGAATTATTAATTCCACGTACACAGAAAACCTCTGCAGCCACTCAAAAGCCCTGGTTCTCTAAATCATGTGACAAGGCCAGACTTAAAAAGGTCAAAACTCACAAAAAGCTTCTACACAATGCTAGTCAAGAAAACCGTCAAGCATTTAACGACGCAAGAAACCGCTATGTCCGCATTCTTTCAGAGGCAAAAAACTCATTTAATACCCACATCAAAAACAAAGTCCTCTTAAGCTCCAGCGGCAGCAAACCCTTCTGGACTCTTGCTAAATCTATTGGGAATAATTTCTGCAAGAGCACGTTCTCACCTCTTGTCTCATGAAATTGTTTCTACCGCCCTGGGCAAGGCTGAACTTTTTGCCTCGTTGTTCGCCGGCAATTCTACTGTCAACCCACCTCCAAGTGTTTAACCACCAACAGTCCCCAATATCGCGCATAAAATGACTGATATCATTTTCAAAACTAAAAAGGTACGTAAGATGCTCTCTTCTCTTAATACCAGGAAAGCCTCTGGCCTGGACGAGATCCCAGCAATTGTTCTCAAAAAATGCGCACCAGAACTTGCTCCTGTCCTGACTCGTCTGTTTCAGACATCTTACAATAGAGGCATATTCCCTAGTAACTGGAAAACTGCTCGAGTACAACCCGTCCCCAAGAAAGGATCCAAAGCGCTTCCTAGCAACTACAGGCCTATTTCTCTCCTTTAAGTCATCTCTAAAGTGATGGAAAAGTATATAAACACCGAATTACTAAAATTTCTTGAAAAACAGAGTCTAATCCACGACAAGCAGTATGGATTCCGTCAGCGCAGATCAACTGCCGACAAGAGGGTCTATTTGAAATGGATTTTCTGAAAATATTTTAGTAAAATGAAAGACGATGATTGTTGAAGCTGAATGTTAAGGCTTTGTAAAACACACTTCTTATGACATATCGTCCACATAATCCGTATTTGTTCCAAATTCATTGTCTGAAAATTGCAAATTTTGACGTTTCAAATAGCGACTTTGACGTTTGAAGAAGAAAAATTATCAAATTTTCAAAATATTTTTTCTGCTACTTCTTGACGTTTTTGCGTCAACAAAACTTAACCGTTGGATGTAATATTCAATTGGTTTTGTTAATCACACAAAATATTTTGTTCTTGTGCTTTCCTCTGATCACCAGTGGCACTAAATTTTTTTCCTGAAAATACCTATAACTTTTGTTCCTTTCAACCTAGGGATCTGAATTTTGGCATGTCGGGTAACTTGGACAGTATAAACGTATATGCCAAATTTGGTTTTCATAGCTCTATTATCTTCGGAGATACGAAAATTTTCCCGAAAATCCTGGTCCGATTTTCCTGGCTAACAAACTTATCCAAGCCACTTACAAAAGGAAGGTACGTACCAAATCGGCCCATTATTTATATATATATATATATATATATATATATATATATATATATATATATATATATATATATATATATATAATTTTATTATTTATTCAATTCAATCCACCATTACACGTGATCATACACAGAACTTAAGATCCTAAACACTTCCAAATATCAGACATTTATTAATACAACTAAAATATATTTTCTTGGATACCTAAGTCAACATGACTTGTTTGTATCCTTTACAGCTAACTCCACACAATCGCCAGTACATTAATTTAAACCACTTAATATCCACAATTTTTAGTTTTTTTCTTCCCTCTTTTTTTTGTGCCCCTATCTAACCAGATGAGCCCCGATCCTCAAAAGATGAGAGATGCAACTTTAAACCAAAACAATGTCTTAGTGTTAACCTCAGTAGGGGAATCAACAGCATATCCTACACTCAGTATAGTTCACTTTGTCAACCCTTAGTCTCCCTTTTTCATATCTTTCTTCTGCATATATGATATCCATACAACCAACACCTCTATACCACCCACAACCAAAATGTTCATACACATCATAGTACTCACCCACCCATTTCTCCACCCATGCATGTTATATTTACACACACATATGCACACAGACACGCACTCACGACAGCACACTCCCACACAGCACACACTTACTTTCCCTGCACCTTGTCCAGGCAACACATCCACTCCACTTTCTCCATACCACTCAACTATCATACTGCTTTCTACTTTAACATTGCTTTCAGTTCGACCTGTTTCAAAATAACAAAGCTAAAAATTTCTTTTTTAAATTTAGATTTAGACAAAATCCTCAAATTTGCTGGTAATTGATTATATATATATATATATATATATATATATATATATATATATATATATATATATATATATATATATATATATATATATTAACACAGTGTGTCCACGGATCGAGTGTGGGTAAAAAAAAATTCGAATTAGATTATGATATTCTGGGAATCGCTTCTGTTTTGTCTTAAACTGAGATGTTGAGAAAATGAACAAAATCAATTAATATACAGGCTGGTTTATAACTGATGTAATGAAATGTATTAAGAGTAAACTACCTTCGTTTATGAAGATACCGCAAAAAGTTATTAACAAAAATTGTTTAGAATTAAAATTTATGACAGGCTCTCAATTTTCAAACAGATCAGCCTACTATGAATTTTTTTTTGGATGCGACTTTATTTGAATGACCTCGACGGTTTCTGTGACGGTGTACTTTAAAAAATACTTGAAACTGTATTAAAAAAAGTCTTTACCATAATTAAACTTGGGGTAGGTTTGCTTTCATCTCAACCAATAAAAAAAGTAAAGTGAACGCACTATTGGATATTCGAAGCAATAATTGGCGTTGCATGGCTACTTGAGCTCTGCCTTGTTGTTCGTTTCCCGGGATCCTACTTATTTGGAAAATTGAAACGTCAATTTTGTTTGTCACGAACGGCAAGCTTCTGTATTTAAAAATGTTAACAACAGAACAAAAAGTGTTTATTGTGCAGTGCTATGGTTTGGGTGAAGAACATTCTTATCAGGGAGTGATAAAAAATTCCTTGAACGCTAGCCAAATTATTCGATTTCCGCTACTGGTGTAAAAAAAGTTGTTACAAAATGTATGCGTACTGGGAGTGTTTTAAATGTTAAAAAGACAGAATCCGACCTAAATGAAGAAGACAATGCTGCAGCTGCATTAGCTATGGATTCTGTTAGATATTTTCCGAAATTATCATTAAGAAGAAGGGCATTAGAAATTGGCAATATTAGCAAATCGCATTTACAACAAATTTATCGTACCAACAAGGTGAAACCTTTCAAAGCAAAACTTATACACACTTTGGAAGAAAATAACGAGTCAAAAGATTAGATTTTTGTTTATGGTACGGCGAGCAATATCTACAAAATCACAATTTTGGTAGAAGTATTATTTTTTCGGACGAATCCACTTTCACCACTAATGGGGTAGTAAATTCTCAAAATGCACGGCATTGGCCTATGGAAAATCAAAATTATAGAGTTAATTGCAGAAGACAATGCCATAAAAAGTAAATGTGTGGTGTGCTGTTTTTTACACTGGGATAATTGGGCCATATTTTTTGAGCGGAATATGAACCAGTACAGTTATCTGGAAAATATTCTTCAAGACCATTTGCATAACATGTCACTAGAAGATAGACAAACAGCATACTTTCAGCATGACGGCCACCCAGCACATGCAACTGGAATCGTTCGAGAATGGTGAGATCGCGAATTTCCTGGGCGGTGGATTGGTCCATATGGGCCAATACCTTGGCCTCCCAGAAGTCCCGATCTTACCTTAATGGACTTTTATTTATGGGGCTATCTCAAACAGAAAGTCTACGCGGCTCCATTAAACAACGCTCTTGATTTGTTGAAACTGAGGTTGAGAGAGGCAATTGACGGTATTCCAATTCAACATATTCAAAATGCCTACAAAGCATTTACTAAACGGGCTGAATTATGTGTATCGGTTGGCCGCTGCACATTTGAATAATCTCTTTATTTTTCGTTGTTCGTTTTGATTTTTGTTAGCAACAAGCGTTTTGTATTTTATTAATAAATTATTATTTAACATTGCATGGTTACTTACTTTGCGCACCTGCGTTCAGAAAACCACAGGTAAAAAGCTCCACGTTGATAGGGACGAAATGTTAATAATTTACTTGAAAATTCAAAGTAGGCTGATCTGTTTGAAAATTGAAAGCCTGTCAAAAATTTTAATTCTAAACAAGTTTTGTTAATAACTTTTTGCGGTATCTTTATAAACGAAGGTAGTTTACTCTTAACACATTTAATTAAATCAGTTCTAAACCAACCTGTATATTAATTGATTTTGTTCATTTCCTCAACATCTTAGTTTAAGACAAAGCAGGTGCGATTCCCAGAATATCATAATCTAATTCAAAATATTTTTGTCACTTATACCTTACCCAGTTACCCACACTCAATCCGTGTTTATATATATATATATATATATATATATATATATATATATATATATATATATATATATATATATATATATATATATATATAAACACAAATCTCCTCATTAGTGAATTTTTCGTTTTACGAAAAATTCGCTAAAAGCTATGACAATCAAATTTGGTAATTAGGTTTACGATATAAAAGGTAAACTATACACAAAACCTTAGATTTCTATGTTGCAACAAAAAGAAGTTATAATAAAATATTTTGTGCCAGATCATTTCTATGAAAATTCACCACCATAACGCACTTGCTGCTTCCAGGCTCATTTATTTCGCGTGCGTAACGCATACAGCGAGGAGAGCATTTCTGTCATTGGCCCTGGGGGCATTAGTGACATAAGACGGGGTCAACTTCGGTACACGTCATAGCTTCTCTAAAAGGTACCACAGCCACGTGCAACTGTCCAAGCATTACTACCTGGATGAGTGAAGATTGGAACCTGCGATTAGCACTGATAAGTATAATTTGGAGAACCCAATTCATCACAATAGAGTTTTTTGACCCGAAGATCGTTGCGCTAACAAAGTTTGCGTCACCAAGGGGATGAGTAAACTAAGTGAATAGAGACTAGAACTTTATTGATTGTTGTTGCCCTTACTTGGCGAAACTGGTCCATACTACATACAGACTTGGAGACTACTTCTCTGGCTCCACTGTTGGGTTTCGTTTCTGTATGTGAAGGGCATAGGCAGCACGGAAGCTAACTGGAGCAAGAGGCCTCTGTGAATTCTAGATGTTCTCGGATGTTCTTTAACGTTTTCGCAGCGAAACTAGTCACAGAAACGTTAAAGAACATCCGAGAACATCTAGAATTATAAGGGCCTCTTGCTCCAGTTAGCTTACGTGCTGGCTACGCCCTTCACCTACAGAAACGAAACCCAACAGTGAAGCCAGAGAAGTAGTCTCCAAGTCTGTATGTAGAGACTAGAACTACTATTTATATGTTAGTTAGACCATCTGGCAGCTGCGCCGAGTGATAGGGAGGACCTGGGGAGTTAATCCTCGGATCCTTCATTGGATCTACACTGCGATCGTCAGGCCGAGAATCCTATATGGGGCGTTGGTCTGGTGGTGCGGTGTGAACCAAACTACCAGCAGGAAGCTGGTCAAACTCCAAAGGCTGGCAATCCTGGGTATCACAGGCGCTATGAGGACGACACCATCAGCCGCGCTAGAGGTCCTGTTGATGCTGCCACCGCTTCCCATCTGTGTCAGGAGTGAGGCGATGGCGTCGCATCTCAGAATGCGAGACGCAGGAAACTGGTGCGGAGAGGCAGCAGTAATAGGGCATGCAAGAGTCGCCAAGGAGGTGGAAAAGGAAATTCCGATTTCCGCCATAAAGGTGCGGGATGCCGAGGATGATATTAGGTTGACTAGGCATACACCCTTAGGATCCCCAGTAGGGATCAGTAAAGGTAAAATGAGGTTGAATTCCAGCCCGCAAGCCTGGTCTGTTTCACCGACGGATCGCGGCTGGAGGACCAGCAATCCTCCGGGGCAGGAATATACATCGAGGGTCTGGGGGTGCGCGAGAGCTATGCCCTTGGCGCATATACCACGGCATTCGAAACAGAGGTGTACGCTATCCTGTCTGTGGGCAACAGACAGGATGTGAAGAGGAATCCTGATGTGTGTACATCTGCTCGGACAGCCAGGCAGTCCTTCGGGCAGTCTACGCGGCCAGAATCAGGTCTACACTGGTTCAGGAGTGCGCTGACGCCCTCAGAGGGTTAGCAAGGACAAAGGAGGTACAACTAGTGTGGGTTCCGCGACACTGTGGCGTGGCGGGGAATGAGGTCGCGAATAATCTCGCAATGCTTGGTTCCCGGCGGCCGTTCTGTGGCCCGGAGCCGGCCATAGGTATAAGTAGGAAGTCGGTCTCCGTCGCCTTACACAGGTGGACCGAGGAAGCAATGAAGAGGCACTGGGGGTCGGTTGGTGGCTGCAGGAAGGCGAGGGACTTCGTGGAGGGGCCGAACAGAGATAAAGCTGTCTGGCTACTCGGAAGGAGTCGACCTACGCTTCGCCGCATCCTTGGGGTGCTCACAGGCCACTGCGCCCTTAGAAGACACCTCACATTGATAGGCGTAGAGAGGGATCCCGTTTGCCAGGTTTGCGGCGAGGCTTTTGGGAGTCTTCAAGCAGAATTGTTCGGATCGAGGATTCTGCAGAGGAATCAGGTAAGTACCGTCCAATTGAAGACCGTCACGGCCTTCATCTCGAGGTCGAGGCGGTTTGGCGACGGAACCGAGGAGGAGTAGAGGATGGTTGCTGGGGTTGGCAAAAAGGGCCCATGGTGGCCTACTTGCTTGGCGTTGGCCTCCCCACCACTGCTACTGCTACTACATGTTAGTTGCCAAGTAGTTGCGAAAATAGCGTCCTCTAGGAAGGTATACAGACGGACCTCCACTGTTGAGTCTTAAATCCTTGTGATTAAAACTGCATACCTGCCTATGTTATGCTGTGCGTTGTTATCAAATATTTTTTCTAAGGACACCCTGGTTATTAAGATAACATCTAAGATTCCTTCTTAGAAGGAATATTTGATAACAACGCACAGCATAACAAAGGCAGATTAGAACACATTAAATATAATGGTCATAAAAAGAAAACAAAGTGAATAAGCACAATTTCAGAAATAGATCACATCGATATGCTTACTAGAAGCGATCTCAATAGTCCAAAGAAGAACTGACAGGTCTGGAATATTCCAGTGAATCTCGTTGTTAAGTTTATGTCAAATTTTAATGTATAGGAGGGGAAGGGGTGTCACAGAACAGACCCACACTGGGAAACTGTTGGAAAAGTATGTAATGTATAACAAGCTTCAAATTTAAATAACTCAGCAAAGACAAGGACACAAAAGGTAAGAATAGGGCCAGCGTACATGTAAAATACCAAACCTTATCTATCAGCAGTTGTTTTAACTAAAACTGTTCACGAGGTTGTCTGCAAATTCACTAAATATTTTGCAAAAAGATACAACTAGTTGATTTGTCAGATTATTTTATGTACAACAGTTTTTTCCGAAAAAATCAGAAAGTTATAAGGAAATATAATAAATCACAAAATTTGTTTCTACTTGAATAACTTTGGAACTATTCAGAATGACACAGATCTAAAGCCCCATCTGCAAGGAACATATAAAACACTACACAACTTTCCTAATGAAAGCATCTTTTTAACTCCAATGATAATTTCAGGTAATCCTGTGTTTAAAGTGCCTCTTTAGTAAACATACAATTCGGGCGAAATCGGAACGTGAACTGGACGCGGGACGATGTGCACTGTTGCCAGATGAGTATAAGCAAGGGTCATTTTAAATATAGAAGGCAATCAAGGGGTGAACAAATGTTTTCATAATGTAAATAAATGATAGTATTGCGTCATCTACATAGATTGATATTTGACATATTTTGCGGAAAGCAGTAGGAAAACGGAAATGTAAACAGTTAATTTTCAGCAATTGTGGTCTAGGGGGAAAAACATGATATAGAAGGAAAACAAGGGGTGAACAATGTTTTTATAATTTTAATAAATTAAAATATGGCGTCATCTACATAAATCGATATTTGACATATTTTGCGGAAAGCAGTAGGAAAACGGAAATGTAAACAGTTAATTTTCAGCCTCAGGGGGAAAACGTGTGCCTCTCCTTCCTTTTTTTGGTACATCAGTAACATCAACAGAGGTTGTGTCATTGTGATTCAGCAAGGTAATCTGTACGTTCCACCATTCCCAGGGGGCGTAAAGCCGTCGGTCCCGTGCCCATGCGATGTTGGGCACGTTAAAGACCCAAATTTCCCGGACAGTGAGGTGAATGAATGACACTTTAGTAAAGTCAATGAAGCAATTTCCGTTGCGAACTGCCGATGATAAATACAACTGTATACGGTAATATCAAACGGTAACCAGTATATTATTTCGAAAGATCGCAATGTAATCGCATGGTAATGAAGCAATTTCTACCGACAACTGTCGATGATAAACAAAACTGAGAAAATTGCTCAAAATGAGCTTACCTTCGAAGTGTCTGTTTATATTTTACTTTCTAACCTTAAATTTACCAATAGGGAGACCCCGACTTTCGATTTATGAAAAAGTTTTTGCAAATAAGCGCGAACTATGGCCCCAAGAACCCATATCCGGGGTCAGTTTCCATTTTTTATATGTATGTATATACATACATATATATATATATATATATATATATATATATATATATATATATATATATATATATATATATATATATATTCCGAAAGAATTGTAACTTTTCATTAGAAAAACATTTTTATGTCAAAAATTAATAAAGCTATGACAACCAAATGTGGTACATAGGTTTGCGATTGAAAAGGTACACTACACACCAAAATTACTGGTTACCGTTTGATATTAGCATATACAGTTGTATTTATCATCGGCAATTCGCAACGGAAATTGCTTCATTGACTAAAGTGTCATTCATTCACCTCACTGTCCGAGGAATTTGGGTCTTTAACGTGCCCAACATCGCATGGGCACGGGACCGACGGCTTTACGCCCCCTGGGAATGGTGGAACGTGCAGATTACCTTGCTCAATCACAATGGCACAACCTCTGTTGATGTTACTGTTGTACCAAAAAAGGGAGGAGAGGCACACGTTTTTCCCCCTGAGGCTGAAAATTAACTGTTTACATTTCCGTTTTCCTACTGCTTTCCGCAAAATATGTCAAATATCGATCTATGTACATGACGCAATACTATCATTTATTTACATTATGAAAACATTTGTTCACCCCTTGATTGCCTTCTATATTTAAAATGACCCTTGCTTATACTCATCTGGCAACAGTGCACATCGTCCTGCATCCAGTTCACGTTCCGATTTCGCCCGAATTGTATGTTTACTAAAGAGGCACTTTAAACACAGGATTACCTAATTTCATTAATTATTGTTGCTCTTACTTGATGAAACCGTTCCATATTAAATACTTCGTTGTTGTTGTTCTTACTTGATAAAAGCGTTCCATATTAAATACAGAGGTATCTAATAATAATTGTGAGAACTGTAGTGTGCCCATATCAATTAATTACCCTGTATAATAGCAAACTAAACTTTTTTTATTTTGACACATTATCTTCAACTCATACTAAAAAAATATTTTAATGTTGATCCGTTTGAGTGATATATCTTATAAGGGTGCATTTTTTTAACATGGCTACTATAGCTAGGATGATCATTTTTTCAAACTGTTCCAACATTTTCGAAATTACTTATTGCTTGTGTGAAATAGGTGTACACAAATAGAAAGGAAATTCTTGTACACTGCATTACACACTAGAAACAAAAATTAACAACATAAACCAAAAATAAACCAGACAGTTGTCTCAGTTAATTTAAACTCTATGCAGTATTTATTTGATAACTGTTTAATTTATTTTCATTTAGTAATCAATAGCAATTTACTTATATTTATCTAAATGGTACACTCAAGTGGTTTAGATAAAAGTTGTTATATATCCAATAGATATAAAAAGTAAATACAAAACATAGGATTCTAAATAAATCAATATTAAGATATATGGAAATACTTACAATGTTGGCTGGGCCAATTTTCACATCATTATTAAACAGAGGACTGTGTGACAATCCATTTTTCGTGACAGTCAATACAAACTTAAAAACACTCATAATAGCAGCTGAAACAATGAAATAAATTCAACACTAAACACAGAGGCTGAAAACTAATAAACATAAAATTCTTAGTTGTGATACAATATCCGCGGTGTCCTTGTATCAATTAATCCAGAGTACAGAGCACAGAAGCAAAAGGTTTGATATCATCAATATCAAATTAACCTAACTTCTGTATTCAGTAAAATTAAACAAAACAGCTGAAGACTTATAACGTGAAGATATCTTTAAGAAAATGTATAGGATTAGGAATGTTGAATGCGAAATACATAAAAAAATCGTGCAAGTCAGAAAAATTAATTCAGAACATTTTTTTGGCGTTGCCACCAAGAACTGTACGAACGCTTCTACTGAGAGTTCAATGCTACACAAAAGAATTTTTGTAAATGTTTTAATTTAACAAACGAAAACTGAATCATCTTTTCAATTAGTGAGAACACGAAGCTTTAACGTCTACTTATTAACAAAAAACATTACATTTATCAAACAAATCGATTGTGTTGTTTGTAAACTTTTTCTATGTAGCCTTCTACTTATTTCATTCGCATTCACACTTGCTGCTGACCTATTACAAAACTAAAACTTGCGCACGTTATTTGCACTAAGCGGCTTCCTACACATTACACATTATGCAGAATTAGGTATGCAGTTTTATTGTATTTATTAATACATCGTTAGATCAAAGTTCATTTTTATTTCATATTTTTTGACATATGAGTGTATTTGTCTTCACAATTGACGTATGACAAGTGACAGGAAGGTAGTCATCGTTTTCTTTTTATGTTTACACATTTATTTATCATGCTACTTTACAATATTTATCTAAGGAATAGAAATTTCTCATTTATGAATGCTGTAATTCGAGTTGCATACATTTAACACTTTGTAGCCTAGTTCTACTGAAAAAAATTAGCCTTTAGTTTTAAAATGCAAAGTAATACCAAAGCTATCTTCCATAATTATCACTCGATCAATTTACCACTGAATTTAAATATATACAACTGTAGCACTGGAATAACTGCAGACAGTGAAATTGTCAAAAGTATTTTTATTTCCTCCATGCATTCAATCGATTATTCCCTTTGTTTAAATAAAACATTTACAGCATAAATTTTAAATTTCCAGAGCTGTGGTTCTTCTACTTATTTAACAGTAAGATAGAGCATATCTTTTTTCGAGTCTCAACGCAAAACGTTTTGCCTAGAAATCAGAACGCTCTGAACCCAAAAATAGCAAATACAAAAATCGAGACTGTACTTATGTACGTGTAAATACGCGCGCGCGTGTATTTTGAAAGATTTTGTAAACACGATAACTTTTGAAAGCCTCAAACTAATGATTTTTGTTTTTAGTGAATTTTCTTAAAAAAAATTCACTAATGAGGAGATCCCGACTTTTGAAAAAATTTCTTCAAATGAGCGCTAATTAGCCCCCCCAGAACACATATCCGGGGTCGGTTTAAATTTTTATATGTTTATATATATATATATATATATATATATATATATATATATATATATATATATATATATATATATATATATATATATATATATGTGTCACACCGATAACTCAAAAAATAATGGGCCGATTTTGATTAAATTTGGTGAATAAATTCCTTTTGCAAGTGGCTTGGATAAGTTCGTTAGCCAGGAAAATCGGTCCAGGTTTTCCCGGAAAATTTTGTGTTTTCTTTCGAAAAAAATTTATATCTCCGGAATTAACAAAGTAAGGGCAACCAAATTTCATATGCGGATTTACTTCATTATAGGCAAGTTACCTACCAAAATTTAGCTCCGTAGGTTAAAGGATAAAAAAGTTACAGGCATTCAAAGAAAAATAAATTTGGATTTTCCTCAAAACGTCAAAATTGCGATTTTAAACGTCAAAATTGGTGATTACATTCCTTTCGCAAGTCGCTTGGATAATTTTGTTAGCCAGGAAAATCCGCCGAGGTTTTCCCGGAAAAATTTGTGTTTTCTTTCGCAAAATATTTTTATCTCCAAAATTAACAAAGTAAGGGCAACCAAATTTGGTAAGCTGGTTTATATCGTTATAGGTGTGCCACCTACCAAAATTTAGCACTGTAGGTCAAAAGACAAAAAAGTTATGGGCATTTAAAG
The DNA here is from genome assembly GCA_964006375.1 of Tillus elongatus. Taxonomy (NCBI): domain Eukaryota; kingdom Metazoa; phylum Arthropoda; class Insecta; order Coleoptera; family Cleridae; genus Tillus; species Tillus elongatus. The sequence goes on from OZ023267.1 coordinate 119,464,352, forward strand.
AAAAATAAATTGGGGGTTTCCTCAAAACGTCAAAGTGACAATTGAAAACGTCAAAATTCGCAACATTTAGGCAAATAACTTGAATCTAATACGATCTATGGAAAGAAAATGTCTCAAGAAGAATGTTTTACATACACCGAACTCTTAGTTTCAACCGTCATTGTCCTTCATTTTACTAAAATATTTCCAGAAAATTCATTTCTAATAGACCCTTTCTCTGATGCTTGGCAGTACTCTTAGCTATAGAGTTTATTGTTTAATGGTATATAATTTTTGTCGAATTTTCGTAAAAAATCAATAAAGATCAATATATTCGTTATTATACAAGATATGAAAAAATATTGTATACATTAATTATACGGTGTTTTGAGCTACATCTTAAAAAATTATTGCGACAATCACAGGGTGGCCCATAAGTCGTTGGTGATACAAATAATATTTTTTTTGTCGAAAACGCCTTATTTTTTTGCATTTTCCATCGAAATATAATGCATGTTTGTAAGTTAAGAAATTCTGGAGGCAGCAAGTGCGTTGTGGTTGCGAATTTTGATTAAATGCTTCATATTTGAAAAGCTCAATTTGCTATTAACCTATAAGGTTGACCAGGAAACGGATTTTTTCAGTAACACTTTTGGTTTACTTTTGGAAATTTCTGTACGTTTTCAAACAATCAAGTTATTTTGATGAAACATGGCACATTGTTTTTACTATATATGTTATACTGGTAATCAAATTTGATGCCTGCTTTTTCTATATAGGTTATACTGGTAACCAAAATTGATGTCTGCTTTCTTAAAAAGAAAACACACATATTTTAAATAAAAACATTTTTATGAAAATTCACTACCATAACGCACTTGCTGCGTCCCGAAAGTTTGTTACTTGCACTCCTTGGAAGCGTAAAACAAAGTAATAAGAAAATTAGCAATATTAGGAATAGCGTTAGATGCTTTTCTGTTTTTCACAAAATCAAAAGACCACTTCGTTAATAATTTGTCAAATCGTTTTTGAAATGTTTTATATTTAAAAAAAAGTGTAGCGTAATGTGTGATTTTTTGCTAAAGTGGCCTAAAACTGGGCAAATGAGCTAACGGCTTGAAGCCACCGCCACAAACTGTGAACCGCACCAACTCTTAATAATTTTTTTACATTTAAAATGTTGAAAATATTGAAGTGAAAAGCAGAGTGCTGACTGATCTGAGAAGAACATGTTTGTGGACCAGTTCCCTTAAAAATTCAACCATGCAAGTCCTTTATTTACATGTTTCTAGTACATATATTCAACTCCTAAATTGAAGCTTGAATTTTATTATCTGTCATAGTACGCTTGACCAATTGTTTTTCATCAATTAATATTAATTATTCTTTTCGCTATAACTTTGAAACTAATGAAGATATCGAATTGAAAATTTCACATATCCGCTTACCAATTTATTATACTTTCCGGTTGTGATATAATAACTATGTCATTCTATTTATAATTTCTAACGAAAATTGAAACAGAAGCAAGTTTCTCAAATAGCGTCCCCTAGCGAGGGCAGAGCAAATCAATGTGACTTAACTACGAGTACGGGTCAATAAGTCCGTGACTTTTTGAATGAAACACAGGTTTTTTGATAAAAAATCATTCTATCTCTCAACACAGTCTCCCTTGAGCTCTATATACTTCGTCCAACGTTACTCCAATTTTTTATCTCTTCCAAAAAATAAGATTTGTCGAGGTCCGCAAAAGAGGTATTTGTTTGTGAGATGATTTCATCATTGGAGTCAAATCTCATTCCGCCGAGCCATTTCTTTAAGTTTGGAAAGAAGAAATAGTCACTCGGGGCTAAATCCGGAGAATAGGGCGGATGAGGGAGCAATTCGTAGCCCAATTTATGCAATTTTGCCATGGAGACTACACACGTGTGCACCCTTGTATTGACTTGGTGGAAAAAAACTCTTTTCTTGGCCAAATGCGGTCGTTTCTTCTTCAAATCGTCATCGAAGAGGTCCAATAAGTTGGTATAATATTCGCAATTGATTGTTCTTCCTTTTTGAAGGCAATCAATGTGGATTATACCACGTGCATCCCAACAAATTGTCGCCATGACTTTATTGGCTGACAAACCCACTTTTGCCTTCTTCGGCACCGATTCGCACGGAGAAACCCACTGTTTTGACTGGTGCTTGGGCTCTAGTGTGTTGTGGTAAATCCATGTTTCATACAGGGTTACGAAACGGCGCAAAAACTCGTCCCTATTGCGGTTGAACAACGCCAAACACTCCTTCGAGGTTGTCACACGATTGCGTTTGTGGTCGATTGTGAGCAAACGTGGCACCCATCTTGCAGATAGCGTTCTCATTCCCAAGTGATCATGCAAAACCGAAACCACTGAGCCATGTGATATGCATATGGCTTCCAGAATCTCCCGCACTTCCAATCTCCAATCGGCCAACACCATATCGTGAATTTTTTCAATTGTTTTGCGTGTAGCGACCTCAACTGGGCGTCCAGAACGTTCGGCGTCATTTGTGCTTGTACAACTGCAACGAAATTCAGTATTATACTTTTTTACCATGGAAATTGATGGTGCAGAGTCCCCATAGTATTTATCAAGCTTAGCCTTGGTTTGAGTGATGTTTTTCCGCAAAAAATAATGTTTAATGAGCACACAAAATTCACCTTTTTCCATGTGCGTTATAACTCAAGAGGTTGTGTGCTTTCAATGGCTATCTAACAAACTAAATGAGGCAGCTTGTCAAAATTTGACAGGAGTCAACTGACAGATGCTTGTTGACAGAAGCAATGTTGCACTTCCTGTGAGGAGGCGGGAAATTCAAAAGCCACATACTTATTGAGCCTCCCTTGTATTATCTCGCTTTAACCAGCAGACCTTCATTTCTTAAAAAGACAGATTTCATCCAATTCGGTTGAGTAAAACCAAGATTATGTACACTTTCATCTCTAGAATTTCACCCTCCACCCTTCCTTAGTTTTACGACTTACAGCAAAGTGTTGTACCAAAAAGATGTAGAATTTTAGTAGGATTAACACCGTATTATGTTTGATAGCCTTTATAGGCGCATATTTTCCATAAAAAAGCCTTCTTTCAAATGACCAAAGCAATTACGCCCCCTAGTGACAGAGTTAGGAACTTATAATAATAATAATAATAATTTATTGTGTCCAACAGACCAAGTACAGGACACTTACAAACTAATTGCGAGTGGGATTACCATATATTAACAATAACAAAATATTAATCCAAAAACAAACCTAAAACTACAACATTTCAATAGCTATATGCAATGTACACAAACTGTCGCTAAATATATCACTACGTGAACAAATGATATTAAAAGTTTCACACATTACATATATTGGAGATCTTAACATAACAACAGTCCTAGCCTGATTATTATGAAATAACATATTGTGCCGTTCACTAATCCTGGAAACATGGAAATTAATAATTCCAGACAATCAATGACATTGTGTATCAGTTTATATAAAAACTTAATTGAGTCAACTCTTCTTAGCTTACACAAACTGACGAATTCAAAGTGCCCAAGCAAAACAGAATGATCGAACCCCGTCTCCGGATAACGCCCAGTTTCCTTAAACCACCGATATTTTAGGTACCTTCTCTAGACAGATTCGAGTGAGCTTATATGCACACCAGATAAGAGATGCATATCGTAACTTGGAAAGAACAAAAGCACAATACAAAGCTTTGAGAGCACCAAAACACGTAAACGACCCACAGTTCCGCACTATAAATCCCAAAAACCTGTTACACTCGTTTATGGTAATGTCAAACGAGTTTCTTATCAAAGTGGACCCCCAAGTCCTTCATAGTCTCCACACGATCGACCATCAACCGACCCACAGTGTACTCAAACTGAACAGGGAAAGCTTTACGTGTGAAAGTCATGACCTTACATTTACTCACATTTAGTTCCAATCCATTCTGTAAGCACCACTCATAGAGCAAGTCTAGATCTTCCTGCAGTCTAATCCAATCATCCAGCGACGTCACTCTCATAAGCAGCTTCAAGTCATCTGCATAGAAAAATCTCAGCACACTTAAACTACTGTCCAAATCATTGATAAATAATAGGAACAATAGCGGCCCCAGATTAGAGCCCTGAGGAACACCCGAAGTAGCAATGAGCTCAGAACCATAGCTAACAAATTGAACACGATCACTAAAATAATCCCCAAAAAGACGTAACATGCCATCGCTGAATCCATACGATGCAAGCCTCCTCAAAAGGACAGAGTGATCGACACAGTCAAAAGCCTTTACAAAATCTGTGTAGACAACATCAATCTGACTCCCAGCATCAATGCCGTCTGAGACCCACTGAGTGAAAACGGCCAAGTTTGTGACAGTTGACCTACCCCGCACAAATCCATGTTGACAGGGTGATATCAATGTTTTCACAGAGTTGTAGATACCCTCGTATAGGACTTATAAATTATTTCCGGCATTTCGCAGGATTTTTACGCAGATCTCCTTGAGCATCCACTCCTGAGATATGGTACCTATCTACCCTTAATGAAACACTCAAACGTCTTTCAGCAATATACTGTCTAAATGCATAAGATTTAAGGAAGGGAATCTCAGGGATGCACATTGCACATGTCACCTGTCCATCTTTTGATGGTACTTTATGTGTTAGGAACAGTGGTTTCTAGATGTGAAGACCATAATATTAGGCCTTTTTTTCAAACAACAACCTCAGTCACGTTGGGCCTCATCGCATAGCAATTTTTTTTTTAGTGAATTTTCTTTTTAAAAAAATCACTAATTAGGAGATCCCAGCTTTTTAATTTTGAAAAAATTTCTTCAAATGACCGCAAACTATGCCCCCTAGAACCCATATCCAGGGTCAGTTTCAATTTTTATATGTTTATATATATATATATATATATATATATATATATATATATATATATATATATATATATATATATATATATATATATATATATATCACACCGTTAACTCAAACAATAATGATCCGATTTTAATCAAATTTGGCAAATGCCTTCCTTTAGCAAGTGGCTTGGATAAGTTCGTTAGTCAAGAAAATCGGCCCAGGTTTTCCCGGAAAATTTTCTGTTTTCTTTCGAAAAAAAATTATATCTCCGGAAATAACAAAGTAAGGGTAACCAAACTTAGTAAGCTGGTTTCCGCCCTAAAGTGTATCATGTGTACCAAAATTCAGATCTGTATCTTGAAATATAAAAAAATTCTGGACGCAGCAAGCACGTCATGGTAGTGAATTTTCATAAAAATCTTTTTAATAACAAATATGTGTGTTTTTTTAAGAAAGCAGGCATCAAATTTGGTTACCAGTATAACCTATATAGTAAAAACAATGTGCCATGTTCCATTAAAATAACTTTATTGTGTGAAAATGTACAAAAACCTTATAGGTTAATAGCAAATTGAGCTGTTCAAATATGAAACATTTGATCAAAATTCGCTACCATAACACACTTGCTGCGCCCAGAATTTATTTTCTTACAAACATGCATTATATTTCGATGGCAAATGCAAAAATGCAATAACATAAGGCGTGTTTGATTAAAAAAAGGAAATTTGTATCACCAACGACTTATGGGCCACCCTATGATTGCAGAAATATTATTTTAAGATGTAGCTCAAGACACCCTATAATTAATATATACAAATTTTCTTCATATCTTATATAATAACGGATATATTGAGCTTTATTAATTTTTTACGAAAATTCGACAAAAATTATATACCATTAAATGATAAACTCTATAGCTAAGGCTACTGCCAAGCATCAGAGAAAGGGTCTATTTGAAATGAATTTTCTGCAAATATTTTAGTAAAATGAAGGACAATGACGGTTGAAACTAAGACTTTAGGGTTTGTAAAACATTCTTCTTGAGACATTTTATTTCTATAGCCCGTATTAGATTTAAGTTATTTGCCTAAATATTGCCAATTTTGACATTTTAAATCGCCACTTTGACGTTTTGAGGAAAACCTCAATTTATTTATTTTTAAATGCCTATAACTTTTTTGTCTTTTGACCTACATAGCTAAATTTTGGTAGGTAACTTACCTGTAAGGATGTAAACCTGCGTACCAAATTTGGTTGCCCTTACTTTGTTAATTCCGGAGATATAAATTTTTTTCGAAAGAAAACACAAAATTTTCCGGGAAAACCTGGGCAGATTTTCCTGACTAACGAACTCATCCAAGCCATTTGCAAAAGGAATTTTTTCAGCAAATTTGATCAAAATCGGCCCATTATTTTTTGAGTTATCGGTGTGATACATATATATATATATATATAAATATATATATATATATATATATATATATATATATATATATATATATATATATATATATATATATATATATATATATATATATATATATATATGTATATATATATATATGTATATATATATATATATATATATAAACATATAAAAATTGAAACTGACCACGGATATGTTTTCTGGGGGGCCTAATTAGCGCTCATTTGAATAAATTTTTTCAAAATTCAAAAGTCGGGATCTCCTCATTAGTGAATTTTTTTTAAGAAAATTCACTAAAAGTTAGAGGTAAATTAATTTTTAATTAATTAAATCTGATCCAAGAAAGTTAAAAGGTCAAAATTGATTGAGTACGAATCTAAGTGAAAAATACTACAAGAAATGACTAACAAGCTCCTAGATATGTGTCTAAGTCATTATTTTACTTGATTTCGTTATAATATGAGCACAAAATCTATTGTAATTCGAAATAATTTTCTGTAAATTTTAAGACATTGAACCAATGTATTACGGGATATAGCTGCTAGTAGACACATGTACAGCATGGCTCAGTGGCCTAAGTCACTGTAAATCGGATAATCAAATTCAGTTGACTACTGCATGATAAGTTCGAATCCTAGTTAGTGGCTTTACTTTTTACAATTTTTTTTTAAGTCTCATTTCACTTTACCGTTATCTAATCAGATTGTTGTTACTCGGATGATTTTTTAGCGAGTTTTTGTATAAAAATAATTAGACAAAGAGGAGATGAAAGTTTTAAGACTTAATTCAATTTGAATAGCATATCTGGTTGCTTGTTCTGGCTTTAACTTAGTGAAACCGTTCCATATTTAATACAGTCATAGACTTTTCCCGTGGCTTCACAAGTGCTTGTTTTAGTAAATTTTCTTAGAAAAAAACTTTAACAGGGAGATCCCGACTTTTGAATTTGGAAAATTTTTTTTCAAATGAGCGCGAACTAGGCCCCCTAGTTCCATATCCAGGCTCAGTTTCAATTATATATATATATATATATATATATATATATATATATATATATATATATATATATATATATATATGTATATATATGTATATATATATATATATATATATATATATATATATATATATATATATATATATATATATATATATATATAAAGGGAGAACAATTTACCAAAATTTAGGTCTATAAGTTTAATGACAAAAAAGTTAGAGGCATTTAAAGAAAAATGGGGTTTTCCTCAAAACGTAAAATGTCGCGATTTGAAACGTCAAAATTGGCAACATTCAGGCAAAGAACCTGAAAGAAATACGGATTATGTAAAGAGTGTTCTGCAAACCCTTAATTTTCAGCTTAAACCATCATTGCCCTTCATTTTAATAAAATATTTCCAGAATATTCATTTCAAATAGACACTTTCTCTGATGCTTTGGAAGTAGTTTTAGTTAAATTTATGGCTTAACGGTCTATAATTTTTAATTTTTATAGAAAAAATTCGTTAAAAAGATTTCTTCAAATGTGTGCAAACTAGGCCCCCTAGAATACATATTCGGGCTACTTTCTGTTTACATATATACAGTGTGACGCATTTCTACGGTAAAGCTCAATATAATTGTTATTATGCACGATACGAGAAAAAACTGTATGCCTTACCTATAGGGTGTTTTGAGCTGCATCTTATAAAATTATTTTGACAACCACAGGATGGCCGTAGTCGTTGGTGATACCTACTTTTTTTAACATTCCTTTTTGCATTTTTATCGAAATATGGTGCATATTTGTATAAAAAAATCGTGACGCAGTAAGTGCGCTTCAGTAGCGAATTTTCATTAAACGCTTCAAAAGTCAATAACGCAATTTGATATTAACCTAAGGTTCGTCAGCTAGGATACGAGTTTTCTCGGAAATGTTTTAAGTTTATTTTCGGAAAATTGTTGTACATTTTCAAACAAGTTATGTTGGTAAAATATGGTACATTGTTCCTACTATATAGGTTATACCGGTGACCAAATTGATTCCTGCTTGCATTAAAGACATATTTTCTATTAAAAATATTTTAAGAAAATTCACTTCCATAACGCACTTGCTGCGTCAAGACTTTTTTTGTGAACACGACACGTCTATCACAAATAGCGTAGCGTGTCACATACCAAAGTTTCCAAGAAAAATAAAATAACGTGAGAAAATAGCTTGTTATTAACGCTTAGGCATCAGCTCATACTGAGAATAGTTGTGAGACTGAAACACTGGGTCTGAGTATAATGAATTATATGCCGTGAGGTTTAGCAACTGTTTTTTCTTATTTCTTACTTAAACAGGCTGCTACTTCAAGCACTACGCAAAAATTAACTTTCCTTCGATGATTCATTAGTTTTCTCCAGAAATACTTTAAAATGAGAAACATTTTATACTTAATATCATATGTTTATTATTATTATTATTTACAATACCAGCATAGAACAAATAAATTCAACTAAACATCTTAAAGTGTTGTAACAGATTAGAACTCCAGTAATGAACAAAATGATTATTTTACAAACTGTTTGACTTCTTAATATAAAATGGCTCACTATCTTCTTAGATTTCCTGAAAAACATAAATATTACAATTAGTGAATTCAAGTTTGAATCCCAAGCAAAGATACTAACACTAATGTAGGTAATGCTAGATGTATTCTCACCATAACTAGAAACGCAGACCGGTTTCCCTCTAGAATTAGAGAGTATATATCTAGCCTTACGTACTTGTCCCTATATTAGGGAAGAAATTGGCCAGGGCTGACAATTTACTAAATTGTTAGTTGGTTGTACACAGTCTCTATTTTATAACATTTTTTGTTATTTGGAGCTGTCGTGACAACATACTACCTGGTTCTGCACCGAGATGGCGACGCTGTCGTACATCTCACAATGTTCTAGGAGGCTGGCTACCATAGCTGTATTACTCTATAGGTGTGTTCTTGCTGTAATCAGTATACCGTACTTCTTCTTCAACTGCCGTCTCCTCTTGGAAGGTTGGCTATCATCATGGCTACTCTCACTTTTGATGCTGCAGCTCTGAACAACTCAACGGAACTACAGTTGTACCATTTTCTCAGGTTATTTATCCGGGAAATAGTATTCTTCCTCTGTTTCTCTTTCCCCGTATCTTTCCCTGCATACTATTCTGCAACAATACATATTTCTCTCCTCTCATCACGTGGCCCAGATATTGCAGCTTCCTTATTTTAATTGTGTCCAATATCTCTTTTTATTTTCTCATTCTTCCCAGTACCTGCTCATTTGTTACCATGTCTACCCAACTTATCCTCAAGATCCTTCTATATAACCACATCTCAAATGCCTCCAGTCGATCACTTATATCTTTCTTTAACGTCCATGATTCCATCCCATATAGCAACACCGAGAAAACGTAGCATCTCAATATTCTGACTCTGAGTTGTAAGTTAAGATCTCTACTGCATAACACGCTTCTCATTCTGTTAAACATGGTTCTGGCTTGTCAAATTTTTGATTTAATTTCTTCAGTGTACTCATTATTTTCATTGACAGTTGTTTCCAGCTACCTGTACTTACTGACTTTCTCTACTAGTTCTCCGTTGATCCATAGGTTTTCCTGTTGCTGAACTGATTTTGTAATGGTCATAAATTTGGTCTTTTTGATATTTAAGGTAAGTCCGCTCTCCTCGCTACTTGATCTACTAATCTCTGTAAATCTTCTATTGTTTCAGCAATGAGTATGGTGTCGTCTGCATACCGGATATTGTTAATGGGTATTCCATTGACCTTTACTCCTATTGTTGTTTCTTCCAGCGCTCTCTTAATGATTTCTTCCGAGTAAAGATTAAATAATAGCGGCGATAGTACACATCCTTGCCTTACACCACGTTGCATTTTTACTTCTTCTGAGAGTTCATTGTCCACCTTGATATTAGCCGTCTGGCTGTAGTATAAATTATTTATTATTCTAATATCTTTCATGTCTATATTTTTACTTTTAAGTAACTGAATGAGGGGGTTGTGGCGGACTCTATCAAATGCTTTGTTGTAGTCAAGGAAACAGACATACATCGGCTGATTGATGTCCATGCATCTTTGAGTCAACAGATTGAAGGCAAACAAGGCTTCTCTTGTTCCCATTGCATTTCTGAAGCCAAATTGGGTTTTGCTAATATCTTGTTCTAATTTCCTAAAATTCTCTGGTGTATTATCTTTAGGAATATTTTGAGAGCGCGACTCATTAGACTGATGGCTCGGTGGTCGCTACATTCTTTTGCATTAACCTTTTTTGGTAATGTAATGAAGGTCGATCTAAGCCATTCGCAGGGAATGATTTCTGTGTTGTATATTGTGTTAAATAGTTCCACCAATATGCCCGTTTGATCTTCTGTGATTAGTTTAATTATTTCTGCTGGAATTTCGTCGGGTCCTGGAGCTTTATTAGACTTTGCCATTTTTACCGCGTGCATTACCTCTTCCTTTGTTATTGTTGGACCCAAATCTTCTTCTGTGTCCTCTTCTACTATTTCTTGTTGTCTGTCATCGACGAATAGTTCCTGGATATACTCCTTCCATCTTGCCAGCTTCCCTGCAGTGTCTGGGATTATTTTGCCATCTCTGTCCAGCAAAACATTGCTTCGGTTGTGCCTTTTTATACCAGCCACATCCCTAATTTTTTTATAGAGGTTAAGATCATCGTGTTTCATTGTCAAATCTTCTATCTCCGCACATTTTTCTCTGTACCACTTTTCTTTGGCTTCACCTATTCTTTTTCTTATCTCACTATGTATATGGTTATATGCATTGTTGTCTATGTTTTTGTACGTTCTTCTTTCTTCCATTAGTTTTAAAACTTCGTCAGTTATCCATGGTTTTTGTTTGTGAACAGTATTCTTTGTTTGCAGTAACTCTTTTGTTGAAGTCGTTATCGTGGTTTTGATGGTATCCCATATTATGTTTGGATCTTAATTCGGTTCAGCTCTGATCTTACTTAGTTCGTTGTTAATATTCTTGGTCAGTTGTTCTCTCATTATTGGGCTTTTAAAGTTTAAGGTTTGTAGATGTTTTTTGTTTTGTTGGGATTTTGGCTTTTTCAGTCGTACTATGAGCCTTACTATTACTGGATTATGATCTGTTGCTGCATCTGCTCCAGGATAAGCCTTAGCCGACATTATGGAGTTTCGGTACCTTTTATTAATTAAGACGTAATCAATTTGATTCCTAACTACGTGTTTGGTGTTATCAGCGGGTGATTTCCAAGTATAAAGCCTCCTATTAGGCAGTTTAAAGTATGTGTTTGTAATCACCTTGCCTTGCTCTTGACAGAACTGTGTCAATCTATCCCCCCTTTAATTTCATGTGCCCACCCCCACAAAATCACCAATAAGATCTTCTACTTTCCCCTTTCCAACTTTTGCGTTGAAGTCTCCCATTATTATCGTTATATCTCTGTTCTTTGTGACATCCAGAGCTTGTTGAATTTCATTATAGAATTGTTCTATTTCTTCTTCACTCTTATCGGAAGTGGGGACGCATACTTGAATGTTAAGTATTCTTTGGGTTGTTGTTGTTGCTCTTATCATCATTACTCTATCTGAGATGGGGATGAAGCCAGTTATAGCTTGACAAAAGTTACCTTCCACCACAATCGCTACTCCGTTTCGGTGATTTGCGTCGTTGTTACCCGAGTAGTAAATCTTTGACTGATTAATCTTCATTTCGCCTGAATCAGGCCATCTAGTTTCACTGAGTCCCATTATGTTCACATTGAGTAGTTGCAGTTCTTGAAGCACGTTGTGAATTTTACCTGCTTTGAACATGGATCTGATGTTCCATGTACCGATCCTTATGTCTCTTTCCTTTTTCTTAGCTGCATTCAAAACTGTCCATAACCACCAGCTTGGTGGCGACTTGCCCAAATCTTATTGATATTTAAATGAAAATAGGAATAAACAATATGTCAAGCATGACATTAGAGCGAAACCGGTCTGCGGTTCTAATTACATCATTGTCCCTATATTAAGAAAGAAATAGGCCAGGGCTGACAATTTACAAAATTGTTAGTTGGTTGAACACAGTCTCTATTTTATAACATTTTGTGTTATTTGGAGCTGTCGTGACAACATACTACCTAGTCCTGCACCGAGATGGTGACCTTATTGTACATCTCACAAACACGAATGTATATTTTATTGGCAAATATACAAGGTGTGGCTATAAATTAACTGGACCCATGTCCAGTTAATGACCTGTCCTGTGAATTTTCAGAGAAAAAATCTCTAATGAGAGATCACAACTTTACTGTTCAGGTCACCAGACATAGAACATCTTGTTATGCCCGCTCTTTTGTCGCGAGGACTTCAAAGTTGTGGAACTCCTTGCCGGCACACGTTTTTCCTTCTCCTCCGAACCTCCAAACCTTCAAGTCCAGAATTAACAAGTTGCCTCTTTCCTCCTTGTCGACACTCATGGTACGATAGTATTTAGGCTGTGAGCCCTCGTGGTGTGTTGTTGAAATAGAAAAAAAAATTTAAAATATTAATATGTTGCTTTGATATTATACAATATTCTTCCTGTTACTATCAGGATGGTTTCGCTAAAGACGTAGGTTTTTATTCTAGGGACATTTTATTCACGACTTTTTCTAAATATAAGACTTTTTACAAAATTTATTTCGTTGTTACTACATGAGTTAAGTATGTTTTGCTTCTATATACACCCACACACAAGTATTTTAGTTTCGTGGGTTATCTATATTTATTTTCACTTATTATTCTCTTGTTTTGCTGCTTACAAGTCACACAAAAAGTAAATAAACTTTTTTATTTATTTTTTTATCAAAATTATCTTCTATATTGGTGAACATAGTTTAGCCATACACCTTACCTCATGAGCTGTAAGAAGGACTTACCTCATCAACACCCTCAATACCATCACTGCTATCATCTCCCTCTTCGAAATCGTAATGTTTTAACGGTTCACTGGTAACCAACAGGCCCCTTTCCCACAAATCATTAGCAAATTGCACTTTGCTAATGTCATCATCTATTGGCAACACTTCTACACGTATATAGTCAGGATACATAAGTTGCAGCATCTTTACAGCAGGGACCATGTTTACATCAATCTCTAGGCTTTGTTCTTCTTCACCGTGGTAAACAGTGGAGTTTTCAGTGCAGTAATAGAGCTTAGGGAGATGGTCTTCGACCACCAAACGCATGCTGTGATAACGGACCAGCCTTACCATTGTGTCCATTCCAAACTCGATCCTGTAAAAATAATAATAATAAATAATGAAGATATTTTATCCCATAGTTTTGTTCGAAAAAACATGGGTTCGCAGATCTTTAATTTTCATAAATGATATTGGCATGTTGTTCAAGTCTCACTATTTACAATTCTGCTGATTATTTCAAAATTTACATTTTTGATCACAAGCTTACTGACACAACTTGTTCATGACCTGGATTGTTTGTCTACATCAACGATCTTATAATACAAATAAATGCGCTGTAGAGAGAGATATTTTACTCAAAACATATATAAAACATGATTTGCGAACGAAATTTTTTTGACTGTCGATTTGTGTGTTTGTCTGTTTGTTGCCACGATAATTTTAGAACTAATTGATATATCGTCTTCAAATTAGATACACAGTTAGCACTCGACAAGCGAACAGTTTGGATTGTTTTTGGGTAAAATCGGGGTAGGGGATGAACTGGTGAATGATTTGTCGAAAATTTACATTTTTTCCTTAAAATTCAAGTAATATAACATTTTAGGGTTTATTTACTAAAAAACTTTTAATATCATCAAACATCTGATATTCTGTTAAAATGACGGATATCATTTTCAAAACTAAAAAGGTACGAAAGATGCTATCTTCTCTTAATACCAGGAAAGCCTCTGACCTTGACGAGATCCCAGCAATTGTTCTCCAAAAATGCGCACCTGAACTTGCTCCTGCCCTGACTCGTCTGTTTTAGACATCTTACAATAGAGGCATATTCCCTAGTAACTCGAAAACTACTTGAGTACAACCCGTCCCCAAGAAAGGATCCAAAGCGCTTCCTAGCAACTACAGGCCTATTTATTTCCTTTCAGTCATCTCTAAAGTGATGGAAAAGCATATAAACACCGAATTACTAAAATTTCTTGAAAAACACAGTCTAATCCACGACAGGCAGTATGGATTCCGTCAGCGCAGATCTACTGTCGACCTACTTCCCTTTGTCACCCATTCTTGGAACAAGTCTATGGAACTACACAGTGAATCTCAGATTGTCACTCTAGACATATCCAAAGCATTCAACCAGGTCTGGCAAGCAGCGCTGCTTAATATACCTCTTGTCTATGGCTTACCACCAAAACTCTGTACCTGGACAGCAAACTTCCTCTCAAACCGGAGTATTTCTGTTTTCGTGGATGGCCATTCCTCTATATTATATCCAATTAATGCAGGAGTTCCTCAAGGTTCAGCTTTAGCCCCTACTTTGTTTCTTCTCCACATCAACGACCTCCACTCGAGCACATCCAACCCAGTTCACAGTTACGCGGACGACAGCACCCTCCACTCAAATATACAATATTCTAAGCCAGTCTCTTTGGCCCAATTAGATGAGGATCACAGACTCATGTAGGGTTCTGTCCCCGTGGATCTCCAAAAAATATTAGACTGGGGAAGTAGAAATCTTGTACAATTCAACCCCACCAAATCTCAGTCTTGCTTTCTTTCTCATAAAAGATACACCAGCGCTAGAACCATCACAATGAACAATCAAGTTATTCAAAGTAATTAGTCCTTTTTACTTGTTGGCATACCTGTGGATCGAAATCTCAATTGGCACCAACATGTCACATCAATTGCAGAAGCGGCTGCTAAGAAATTAGGTTTCCTCTTCCGGGCTCGCAAATACTTTTCACCAGCTAATCTCTATACTTTATATACTTCACAAATAAGGCCAAACCTCGAATACTGCTCCCACATGTGGGGTGCTGCTGCCGCTTCTACACTCGCTATCCTGGACTCCATTCAGAAGAGAGCTATATGTCTCATTGGTGACCCTACCCTCACCTCTCTCTCTTTTATCGATATCTGCATGGGCACTGCTCAGAGGAGCTTTCTTCCATAGTTCCTCCACCTGCTGCCCCCAACAGATCTACCAGGGGAACAGAGCGAATGCACCCTTTTACTGTCCACGTCACCAGACATAGAACATCTTGTTATGGCCGCTCTTTTGTCCCGAGGACTTCCAAGTTGTGGAATTCCTTGCCGGCGCATGTTTTTCCTTCTCCTCTGAACCTCCAAAGCTTCAAGTCCACAATTAACAATTTGCCTCTTTCCTCCTTGTCGACACCCACGGTACAATAGTATTTAGGCTGTAAGCCCTCGTGGTGTGTTGTTGCAATAAAAAAAATATATAAAAAAAATAAAACCATCGACATGATTTACCAGGGTCATAGTCAATGATCACACTGTCTTGTTAGTCAGTGAGAGTTACTGCTTTGCCCAGATTTGACACTTGGTAGGTCAGAGCCCATGCCCTTAGTTCAACATTAAAGTTCATGTCAAACTAATTAAATAAATAAAGATATAATTATAAAAATAGGGGGTTTCCATTGAAAAAAAAAAAAAAAAAAAAAAAATTTCAGTTCAATTTTCAATGTGAGTTTTTGATCACTCTGTATTTATTTATTATCAAAATAACATCACCGGCCACTAAAGTAGATCCCTTCTACAAGGAAACCAAACCCAATTAAAAGATAAGGGCTTTCATATAGGAGAAATTGACGTGTTATGTTTAGGCCTGCAAACATAATTTTTAACATAAAATTTGAGATATGTCAAAAACAGTCAGACTTAGGTATAGGACATTATGTATAAAATGTGTCTAGAATTTGGCGTATAATCTAAAAATGGATATATAGGGTGCCCTATTCAAAATAATCAAGTTAACATCAACACCCTGTATAACTGGAAGTGCCACCATCTTAAAAAATATTTTGGCCGAGTTGCCCCCATCGACTTCAGTAAGCTGCCAAATGTTCAAAATTTCCTAAAGGCGAGTGTTCGAGAAATTGATCGCGGGCATTCTTTGTGGGACACTGTATAGTTTACACTGGTAACGGAATTTGATCTGTCACGTCAGGCTATCTGCCAGGGGACAGCACGGACCCTCCTCCACCCAACGAATTGGAGCCGCTGATGGTGGGTAGCAGAGCAGGTGGATGGCAGACCATCATCGGCATGGATGCAAACGGGCACCATGAGTTGTGGGGTAGCTCGGACACAAACTCTAGTGGTGAGGAACTTTGAGCCCATGCAATGGTGTTTCAGGCCGAAATGTACGCCATCCTGCACTGTGTGCGGGAGAACAAGAGGAGGGGCTACACCAACAAGCGGATCCTCATAGCCACAAACAGCCCGGCAGCCCTTAAGGCACTAAGTAGCCCATGGGTAAATTCCTGGCTGGTGAGTGAGCGCGGACACGAGACGAGCGACCTGGCTGGGCAGAATGAGGTCACCCTCATCTGGGTGCCGGGTCACTCGGGGGTCAAATGCAATGAAGAAGCTGACAGTCTCGTGAAGAGAGGGTCAGCAGAACCATTTATGGGACCAGAATCGGCTCTGGACGTGACAAAGAGCACTGCCAGGGGAGCCATTAAGTCCTGGGTCAGAAACCAACACAAGGTGTACTGGGCAGACTGTCCAGGGCTCAGACATGGGAAGTCAATAATTAACGAACCCAGTTCAAAGAGAGCTGTGGAGCTGCTAAATCTCAGCAGAGGACAGCTCAGAAACATAACAGGTCTCTTGACGGGACACATGGCCGTCAAGAAACACCTGCATAAAATGGGGCGGTTCGAACGGGACCTCGCATGCAGACTCTGCGGCGAGGGGGAAGAATCAGCCCAGCACATCTTGTGCGAGTGTAAAGCTCTGGACCGCAAAAGACAACTGATCTACGGTCAGTCTAGACCAGAGACGGAGCAATATAAAACTTCACCCTACCAATCGCTGGGCAGACTAGTTCAAGGCACAGTGATTTTGGAGTGGGTGGAGTAATACTAAAGGCATGCAAAGATTGCAGTGCTATTGGGGCGGCAAGGCAGCGGACGAGCCCTGAGGAAAAAAAAACGGAATTTGATACCTGCTTCCATTAGAAAAAGACATATTTGCTATTAAAAACATTTTCATGAAAATTCACTATGATACTGCACTTATGTTACATCTTGGTGCAGTTTATAGGTTCGAGATGTCACTGGTCCACATTTTTTCAAAATAGAGGTTGGCATCACTCTAAATAAGTGCAATACAAGTTAAAAACTCACCTATTGTATACTTTTCCTTTATACAAAAAGTCACCATCAGCCTTTACACTCCTGCCAACTTCACTCTGCATCAAAACAGGTGGCATAGAATCGCGCATTAATTTTCGACCTAGTTGATCAGCTGCTCCATCCACATTTACATACTTGACCAATTTATCCATTAGACTCCCCACTTTTTTCATTATGTGAGCACGCACTTTGGTTTGCTTTTCAGTATTAATCGCACCAACGTTTTGCAAGAAATGGAGCGGCAAACCTTTCCTGAAAAAATTTGATACAGTTAAAATTAGGAGACAAACTTTATAATGATGTTACACAAAAATGCGAATTGCATTTTATTTTGCTTACGCAATAATTAGTGAAGATAGGATGCTTCGAAAATATCGACTCACAGAAAATAGGCAAGAAGTTTGAAATAATAAAAACATTAGTGTTATCAAAAGCGATATGCGCAAAACTTATTACTTTTATTTATTAGCATAAATCGCAAAACATGTCTAAACAAGCCAAAGACATGTACTGGATAGTAACATAATTTAATAAGATTCTACCAAAAACTGCTTCAAAACATCATTCCATATTTAAGATACTTCAAATTTTGACATAGAATATGACGACTGCAAAGTGACCACTTAGTAGTCGTCATACAAAGTAACCACTTACTCTCATCTGGGTGCCGGGTCACTCGGGGGGTCAAAGGCAAAGAAGAAGCTGACAGTCTTGCGAAGAGAGGGTCAACAGAACCATTTATGGGGCCAGAACCGGTTCTGGGCGTGACGAAAAGCACGGCCAGGGGGGCCATTAAGTCCTGGGTCAGAAACGAACACAAGATGTACTGGGCAGACTGTCCAGGGCTCAGACATGAGAAGTCAGTAATTGACGAACCCAGTTTCTAAGAGAGCTGTGAAGCTGCTTAATCTTAGCAGAGGACAGCTCAGAAACATAACAGGTCTCTTGATGGGACACATAACCGTCAAGAAGGTGGTAGTGGACTTTTCCTTTGCGTGATAGTAAAGGATTTTTTCACGCCCGAGGAGGTACCACCTCTTACATTAAGGGGCCGGTGAAGTCTCAACGGATGTTTCCGGTTATGGTGTATGAATCGGTTTCCCTTATAAACAAAAAAGATGATGTCTCCTCATTGTACAAAATATTCCGGAGATAAAATACCCCTCCATTCGGATCTCCGGGACAGGGGTGTGCAGGGGGCGCCGGCATCAAGATTTAACATATCCTTCTCGAATATATGTGGCCTAAATTCTAACCTGAACTCCGTCCACCATTTCCCCCAGGCTAATAGACCCCAACTCCTCTTCCTCACTGAAACCCAAATCAGTACCAAAACAGCCACTAATCACTTTAATTTCCCGGGGTATAAGCTCCTTACTTCCTTTAGATTGCATGGAGGCATGTGCGCATATGTCCGTAGCAATCTATCCTGCACCAGACACCCCAATTTAGAAGCTGGAAGAAAATACATACTTTAGATGAAACTTTCTCTCAGGGCTGCAACTAAATTCATCTGTTGCATTTACCGGTCACTTTCTGACAACAACTTTGTCTGGCTCTTCAACTACCTTTCTGAAAAAACCGACCATCTGATTTCTGAATATCCTTTGAGGTCACTATTCTTGGTGACTTCAATGTCCACAATAAGGAATGGCTAGCATCTTCAAAAACCGATCCACAAGGGAGAGCAGAGGATGCCTTTGCAGTCAGCAATTCTTTAGCCAATATGGTTCAGCAACCTCTCCTTCTTACTACAAACCCTGAATGCTATAAGACATCAGTCACCACCCCCACCCCCCTCGCTCAGACCACGGTGTGGTCACTGCTTCCTGCGCAATGCAACCGCAGGTCACACAGTCATCACACCCACGTATCGTTTGGCACTACAACTCCACGAACTGGGACGAAATGCGAGATTACTTTTCCTCATTTCCATGGGCGTCTGTCTGCTTCTCTCATCCTGACCCCTCTGATATCTCACGAAACGTCACCGAAATTATCCAAGCTGGCATGGAATTATTTATTCCACTTACACAGAAAACTTCTTCAGCCACTCAAAAGCCCTGGTTCTCTAAATTTTGTGAAAAGGCCCGACTTGAAAAGATCAAAGCTCACAAAAAGCTTCTACACAATCCCAGTCAAGAAAACAGTCAAGCATTTAACGATGCAAGAAACCGCTATGTCCGCATTCTTTCTGAGGCAAAAACTCGTTTAATAACCACATCAAAAACAAAGTCCTCTCAAGCTCCAACGGCAGCAAACTCTTCTGGACTCTTGCTAAATCTATTGGGAATAATTTCTGCAAGCTCGTTACCACCTCTTGTTTCAAGGGAAGAAATTGTTTCCACCGCCCTGGGCAAGACTGAACTTTTTGCCTCGTTGTTCGCCGGCAATTCTACTCTCAACCCACCTCCAAATGTTCAACCACCAACAGTCCCCAATGTTTCACATAAAATGACGGATATCATTTTCAAAACTAAAAAGGTACGAAAGATGCTCTCTTCCCTTAATACCAGGAAAGCCTCTGGCCTTGTCGATATCCCAGCAATTGTTCTCAAAGAATGCGCACCAAAACTTGCTCCGGTCTTGACTCGTCTGTTTCAGACATCTTACAATAGAGGCATATTCCCTAGTAACTGGTAAACTGTTTGAGTACAACCCGTCCCCAAGAAAGGATCCAAATCGCTTCCTAGCAACTACATGCCTACTTCTCTCCTTTCAGTTGTCTCTAAAGTGATGGAAAAGCATATAAACACCCAATTACTAAAATTTATTGAAAAACACAGTCTAATCCACGACAGGCAGTATGGATTCCGTCAGCGCAGATCAACTACCGACCTCCTTTCCTTTGTCACCCATTCTTGGAACAAGCCTATGGAACTACACGGTGAATCCCAGATTGTCGCTCTAGACATATCCAAAGTAATCGACTAGGTCTGGCACGAAGCGCTGCATAATAAACTTCCGGCCTATGGCCTACCACGAAAACTCTGTACCTAGACAGCAAATTTCCTTTCCAACCGGAGCATTTCTGTTGTCGTGGATGACCATTCCTCTAAACTGTATCCAATTAATGCAGGAGTCCCTCAAGGTTCAGCTCTAGCCACTACTTTGTTTCTTCTGCACATCAATGACCTCTTCTCTAGCACATTTAACCCAATTTACAGTTACACGGACGACAGCACCCTCCAGTCAAATATACAATATTCTAAGCCTGTCTCTTTAGCCCAATTAGATGAGGATCGCGGACTCATGGAGGGTTCTGTCTCTGTAGATTTCCAAAAAATATTGGACTGGGGAAGTAGAAATCCTATACAATTCAACTCCACCAAATCTCAGTCTTGCCTTCTATCTCATAAGAGATACACCAGCCCTAGACCCATCACAATAAATAACCAAGTTATTCAAAATAATGAGTCATTTTCACTTGTTGTCATTTCTGTGGATCGAAATCTCAATTGGCACCAACATGTCACATCAATTGCAGCACTGGCTGCTAAGAAATTA
Source organism: Tillus elongatus (assembly GCA_964006375.1). Lineage (NCBI taxonomy): Eukaryota > Metazoa > Arthropoda > Insecta > Coleoptera > Cleridae > Tillus > Tillus elongatus. The sequence continues at coordinate 119,485,497 of OZ023267.1, forward strand.
GGTTTCCTCTTTCGGACTCGCAAATACTTTTCACCAGCTAATCTCTATACCTTATATACTTCACAAATAAAGCCAAACCTCGAATACTGCTCCCACATCTGGGGTGCTGCTGCCGCTTCTACTCTCACTATCCTGGACTCCATTCAGAAGAGAGCTATACATCTCATCAGTGACCCTACCCTCACCCAAATGCTGTGCCGTTGGTGACCTCTCTCTCTTTTGCAGATATCGGCACGGGCACAGCTTGGAGGAGCTTTCTTCCATAGTTCCTCCACCTGCTGCCCCCAACAGATCTACCAGTGGAACAGAGCGAATGCACCCTTTTACTGTCCAGGTGACCAGACATAGAACATCTTGTTATGCTCGCTCTTTTGTCCTGAGGACTTGCAAGTTGTGGAACTCCTTGCCGGCACATGTTTTTCCTTCTCCTCCGAACCTCCAAACCTTCAAGTCCAGAATTAACAAGTTGACTCTTTCCTCCTTGTCGACACCCACAGTATGATAGTATTTAGGCTGTGAGTCCTCGTGGTGTGTTGTTGAAATAATACATTAGTATTTCCTAGGTATCACTGTATATTTTATTGTTAAAAATAGGGTTTATACTGTAAATAATTGTAGGTGTAATTTTAAATTAGTTTAAGTGAATGTTATTTTCCACATCACTGTTAACTCTTATGGATTCTTGTAATTTTTTGGCTTATTAAATAAATTTAATTTTTTTTTTACCTGAAATCAATATCATCCTGAGCAGCTCTCTTCAGAGCTTCTGGAAGTGCTTTTTCCAGCAAATCAACATAAGCGTTATGTTGATAAACAGAAACGGTTATGTGTAACGAATGGTTCTTTTCATCAGTCCTGCCTTCGTGAATGACACCACGGGGGAAATACAGCAAATCACCAGCGTTTAAGGCTAGTTCCATAAAAGGTTTTCCTAAATCCTTACGGTCAAAGTTATGACTGGAATCTCTGGCAAGTACTTCATTTTCACTAAAAAAAATAACAACATAATAATTACATACGTACATTATGATAGACAAAGCGGAACGAAGATTGGGATCGAAAACCACACTACTGAAGGCATATCATTGCTGGTACATGGGCGGCTCCGAAACTGAGTCAGGGGCAGAGGCTAGTGCATATAGGGGCAGCTTAGTTGCAAGACGGGCCTCTAGCCTCTGCAAATATGCAACTAAGTATATACCAGGCAGAAGTATACACCATCAAGATGTGTGTAAGGAAGTAAAACAAAGTCGTTGCACATACAAACAGAAAAAAATACTTTGACCGCCAAACTATTACAAAAGGTCTTGGTTGGCTCCTACCAAAGCTTATCTCATTATAACGAGCGCATTAAGCACCGCTCCATCAGCCGCTCTCGAAGTCCTCCTAAACATTGCACCTCTTCACATTTGGCTGGAGAGGGAGGCTAGGTGGACAACATAGAGATTAAAACAAATGGCTGACAGCATGCCAAAGGCAATCAGTTTGATAATGACCGGACTCCTTGATGACATTGAGAGTCATGAAGTTCTGGGAATCGTCTCAGACATGATACCTACCAAGATCAGTAGAGATCTGCCGTTCAAGGCCGTCTTTCTGGAAAGGGAGGACTGGAAACAAAACCAAACAACCCCATTGAGGCCAGATCTCTACTGGCACACCGACAGCTACAAAACCGATCGGGGGGCAGTAGCCCGTGCATACGGGAGCAACACCGATGCAAGAATATCATCTAGCTTTGGAAAGTATGCAACCAGGCAGAAGTGTATGCCATGGAAATGTGTGCAAGGGCAATTATACAAAACCATTGCACACACAAATTGATAAAAATATATTCAGATAGTCAAGCTGCAATAAAGGCCCTTGGTTCCTACTGTTGCAATTGCAACCATAGACAATTCAATATACCTCGAGATTGCGGCAGCCCAAGTGCGAGACGCAATCATCTCGGCCTATAACGCCAACTGCCCCCTGAAAATGAAGGCGTCCACCAGGAACGTCCTGTGGTGGAACGAGGACCTCAGGCAATGGAGGACGCAGGTTCGTAATTTTACTCCAGACGCACTTCCCCGGCTGTAACATAATAAACCAATCACCTCCGGACTGGGAACACTCGGAAATAGAGGTCCTTATATGCGGGCATCTAGAGTAGACTGGACAGTCGCTAAAGAGGTGGTTACTTGGAGCAAAATCAGATGGGCTATTAACAGCTTTAATAATAATAATTTTATTAACGGTCTGAGCCAATTTACAGATTAATTTACAACCAAAAATCAAAATAACTATAAACAAGCTAATAATATAAACCTAAAAAATATTTTCTAACACACTTTTAAATTCAGCAAGGCTTACAAAAAAAATATCAGTTTTTTCACAATATTTGTTAGCATTTCTACAGATTCTTGGAACTGCAGAATGAAAAGTATAATTAACACGATAGAAACTCTCATTAAATAGACCATGGTGTCTTAAGGTTCTGGATGGAACACTAAGCTTAATCATAGCTAGTAAGTCAGGAGAATCTACAACACCATTCAACAATTTATATAAAAAGCAAAGGTCAAAATTAACCCTTCGTTGTTCGAGAGTAATCAAATTTAATTGAGTATAAAGTTGTAAGTAGTCAATTTGGTCAGTTACGATACCCATCTTATATGCCACAAACCTAAGAAATCTTTTTTGGACTCTTTCAAGTAGATCTTTATGTATCTGATAGAATGGTGACCATACAATGCTGCCGTATTCAAGCACAGATCTGACATATGCACAGTACACAGATTTTAAACAGTTTACATCGGAGAAGTCTGCCAATGTTCTTTTCAAAAATCCCAGCATTTTCAAGGATTTATTTGTAATTAATTCAATATGCTTACCAAATGTCAAATCACTACTAAAGTACACTCCCAGATCTCTTATCTGATCAACCTTTTTTAAGACAGTATCTTCCATTTTATAATCAAAATTTGAAATATTTTTCGATCTAGAAAATTGTATATAGCAGCATTTACTCTTATTTAACAACATATTATTATTCCTACACCACTGGATCAAATTATCTATATCTGCCTGTAATTTCAAATTATCTTCAGGAGTTTTAATCTCAACAAACATCTTCAGATCGTCTGCATATAAAAGTGTATCTGCATATTCAAAGCAGCGAGTCACATCATCAACAAATATGTTAAAGAGCAATGGTGAGAGATGCCCGCCCTGTGGCACACCCGAAGTCACATCGATCTCTTTAGATAGATATTTTTTTATTTTAACTATTTGTTTTCTATTAGACAAGAAGTCCCCAAACCAAGCCAACAAATTTCCAAAAATTCCAAATTTTTGCAGCTTTATCAATAAGATTCGGTGATCTATCTTATCAAAAGCCTTTGAAAAATCGGTATATATCACATCGAGTTGACCTCTCTCCTCAAGGACCCGAGACAGGTAATGTTCATATATTAGTAAGTTTGTAACAGTGGATCTACCTTTAACGAAACCGTGTTGCTTTAAAGTTAACTGTCTTTCAACAAATGGTCTTAGTTTATTCATTACAATATTTTCAAATATCTTAGGAATTAAACTATTCTTTATTATAGATCTGTAGTTTTTTATATCAGATATGTCACCCTCTTTATGGAGTGGATCCAAGAACGATATCTTCCAAGCATTTGGGAAAACACCCAACTGTAGTGACAAATTAAAGATCTTAGCAAGAATATCCGATAAGATACATTTACATTGCTTTAAAAAGCTTACAGGAATCAAATCTGGACCAGCACCTAAGTTATTATCAAGCTGCGCAATGGCATCAAACACTTCCATTATTTCTATCCTCATTACACCCATGATCGCATTATGAGAGAACTCTTCACTACAATCTACAGAAACACTATTGTTATAATTGTTATAAACTGACCCAAAAAAATCTGAGAATGAGTCAACAATTTTATCTACATCATCTATCTGTGTGTCATTATATTTCATTACTTTAGGAATACCGAATTTGTTTTGCTTTGATCTAACATATCTCCAAAAACTCTTACTATCTATGTTTATGGCTGTTTGAATATTATTTATATAGTCATTATAACAAATCTTAGAAACATTTTTACACTGTTCTCTTAATCTACTAAAAATACTATAATGATATTGAGAGTTGCTAATTTTATAATTTTTGTGTGCTATTTTTTTGTCAATAACAAGTTGTCTCAAGTCTGCGGAATACCAGTGTGGAAACTTTCTATTTCTAGTTCTACATTTGGGAACAAACAAATCAATGGTTACAAAGAGAACATCATAAAAACGATCCATCATTACATTGAGGTTTTCAGAATCTAACAAACTATCCCAATTAACATTAGATAAATAATAATTGATGCCAATGAAATCTGCCCTATCAAAATTATAATATAAATAGTCATAGTCTATCAAATCAAGATTTTTTCTACAGACATCTAGGTTTATCTCTAGCGCAAGATGATACTTGTCCAATTTCAGAAATGGTTCAGCAACTGATACATTGAACCTCACCATATTAGAAAAAACTAAGTCCAAATAGTCTCCAAAAATATTACTAATAGAGTTAATCTGATACAGTCCCCAGTAAGCAGCTACGTCCGATAGAATCTTACATTTCTGAGACACATTTTTTTTTTTTTTTTTTTGTTCCCTCAGGGCTCGTCCGCGGCCTTGCCGCCCCGATAGCACCGCTCTGAGACACATGCCCAACTGCCAATTGATCCATATTCATCGTTTAACCAATTTATTCCAGGAAGGTTGAAGTCTCCAGCCATTAAAACATAGTCATAATTAACTAAACTCAGAACATCTTCCACACTAGAGACATATTTTTCGTATATTTCAACCGATGAATCAGGAGGAATATAAACAAGACTTATCAAAATCCTTAATGAACCCCATGAAATCATAACCATTTTGTGTTCGATAGTTTCTTCATTAAGAGACAGTTCTACAGATGGAATTGATGATTTCACAGCTATTAAAATACCCCCTAGATAACTATGTACACTAGTATTTTTACTTCTATCACATCTATACACTAAAAAATCGTCTAATCCTAATTCACTATCAAAAAAATTTTCATTAAGTCCAGACTCTGTAAAGAGAATCAGATCATACTCCGATTTCTCCGTAGCCAGTAAAAGATCTCTTAGTTTCGTCCTCAGTCCACGTACATTTTGATAATATAATTTTATCACTGAGCCATACAAATCGCCGGGATTTGATGGAATAATGCCCATCATGCTCCAACAGGGGATAGATATACTGGCGCCGGTGCTTACCCTCATTATGAGGGCCAGCCTGGCTCTGGGGTACATTCCGAGGGCATGGAGACTGGCCAGGGTTGTATTTATTCCTAAACCTGGGCGTCCAACAGACCAGGCAAAGTCCCTGAGGCCAATAAGTATCATGTCCTTCCTCCTAAAAACAATGGAAAAACTGGTCGACCAGCACATTAGGGGCGGTGTACTGAAAGCATATCCCCTACACTGCGGACAATATGCATACAGAGCAGGAGTCTCAACAGAAACAGCACTGCACCAATTGGTGCCGAAACTGGAGAATACGCTGGAGAACAGGGAGGTGGTGCTGGAGGCCTTCCTAGACATAGAGAGGGCCTTCAGTAACACCTCATTCGAATCGGTTCTGGCAGCTATCAGGGAGCATGGAATAGAGGAGACCTGCTGCAGGTGGATCAGTTCCATGCTCAAGGACAGGGTGGTGTTCACCTCACTCACGGGAGGGACTCTGCTGGCTGGGGTCATGGCAGGGTGTTCGCAGGGGAGCATTCTGTTGCACTTGCTCTGGTGCCTAGTCATGGACAGCCTGCTAGAGAGGCTCTCGGGAGGGGGGTATGAGGTACAAGGCTATGCGGAAGACATTGTCATCATAGTCCGAGGAAAGGTTATACAGTCAGTGTGGGAGTGCATGCAGACAGCACTGAAAGTGGTGGAAGGGTGGACGGTTGGTCAAGGGCTCGGGGTGAGCCTCGAAAAAGCAACTGTCATACCGTTTACGAGGAGGAAGAAGTGGGAGGGGCACAGAACTCTCACTCTATATGGTAGGAACATTCCAATGGCCAGGGAGGTAAAATATCTTGGGGTTGTATTGGACACTCGTTGAAAAAGTACTGCGTAAGGCAGTCATGACCTTAGCCCTCACTAGGCGGCTATATGGAAAAATGTGGGGACTAAGACCTAGTATGGCCCACTGGCTGTACACAAGGGTGGTTAGACCATTGTTAACATACACGGCACTGGTCTGGTGGCCTAAGGTGACACAATCCAGTGCCAAACAAAAACTAGTCAAGATCCAAAAGATGGCTTGCCTATGCATCACAGGGGACATGTCTTCAACCCCAACAGCCGCCATGGAGGTATTGCTGGATCTGCTCCCCCTACACTTAGTTATTATGGGGGAGGCCAGGCTAGGACTATACAGACTAGCCTGCAATGGTAGACTGAATATCAACATAGGCTTCAGGGGCCGCTCTAAAATTCAGGAGATCGTGAAGGAGCCTATGCTTGAAATCAGGTCAGACTTTGCGAGCCCGCCATCCTGCACTGTGTGCGGGAGAACAAGAGAAGGGGCTACAGCAACAAGGAGATCCTCATAACCCCAGCCCTTAAGGCCCTAAGTAGCCCACAGGTAAATTCCTGGCTGGTAAGTGAGTGCCGAGACGAGACGAACGACCTGGCTGGGCAGAATGAGGTCACCCTTATCTGGGTGCCGGGTCACTCAGCGGTCAAAGCCATTGAAGAAGCTGACAGTCTCGCAAAGAGAGGGTCAGCAGAATCATTTATGGGACCAGACTCTGGGCGTGACAAAGAGAACTGCGAGGGGAGCCATTAATTCCTGGGTCAGAAACCAACACAAGGTGTACTGGGCAGACAGTCAAGGGCTCAGACATGGGAAGTCAATAATTGACGGACCCAGTTAAAAGAGAGCTGTGGAGCTGCTAAATCTTAGCAGAGGACAGCTCAGAAACACAACAGGTCTCTTGACGGGACACATGGGCGTCAAGAAACACCTGCATAAAGTGGGGCGGTTCGAGGGGGACATCGCATGCAGACTCTGCGGCAAAGGGGAGGAATCAGCCCAGCACATCTTGTGTCAGTATAAAACCCTGGACCGCAAAAGATAACTGATCTAGTCACTCACCAGAGACTGCTCTTTGGGAAGACAAAGCTTGCACCAGAAGATCTGGGTCAACTTTTGCACACAAAAATTGTCAACATAGGAGGCTGAATTTGTTGGGCGAAATATAAGACAATTAGGTGTGAGCCACAATAGACCTTAAAGTTGCAGTGAAGGGACCATTATGGCCCACTCACAGTTCAACTTAACCTAACCTAACCTGACTCCTACCATCTCTGGTATGTATGTATGTATATCGCAGTCAAAATTATAGAGTTCTGCAAAGAAGGTGAATTTAATGGGTGATATTTAGGCAATTAGAGGTGAACCACAATAGACATAACTTCTTGGTTAACTTAACCAACCATTAAAGGGTTTACATGTTCTAAATTATCAATGGCTAAGTAATCCACAGTTATTGTCTTATAATTTATTTTTCTTATGGTGTGCAAACTGTCCCTAATAATATGAATTATTATTCATAAATTTAAACACAGATTTCATAATCTAAACATCCAATTTTTTTATATTTGCACAAAATAAGTGAATAAACTTTCACCATACTTACTTAGGATGATACAATTTCCAATACTTTCTTCCTTCAAGCTGTAGAACAAAAGCTTCAATATCATCATAATGAGGCGCAAAACCCTGACTTCCTGGTGGTGTCAAGTATACATTTACACCCACCATTGAACCAAAATATTCTTGTAAAGTGGTAACAAACACATGAACTTTTTTATTATAAGTTTGGGGATTTAAAACTCTAATGCTACACCCATTTGTATAATAGTCCCACAATGCTGCAGGTACAGCCCTACCTTCTTGATTAAACACTTGTTTTTTCCCATTTTCATAAGACACAACATCAACATTACGTGTATAATATAATGGGTTGTCACGAAAAATCCTATCCAGGGCTGTGGAATCTAATATATGAACATAATACCTAGGTTTGTTACGTTCAATATGTAATGGTCGATTCTCAAAGTAGTTGCTAAAGAAAGCTTCAGAACTGCATGGAGATATCATCCACTGTAATAATCTTAATCCTTCCGCACAAGGATTCTCATCTAAATTTAACAGCCCATCAGGAGGTTCACACTTTTCGTGCGGGTAACTAGGTTCCTGTATTACTTGCTTTGCTTGTGACTTCTTCACTTTCTTTTGTTTTTTCTTTTTCTCATGGTTCTGAACAAACTCGTCCAATTTTGGCTTATTATTCAATGAAACATTTTTAATTTCTATAAGCTGTGGTGGTTCTTCATCATCGTCCATGTGATTACCTTGATGGGTAAATTTTAATTTGAGTTTTTTCTTTATTTTTTCCTCTGCCCGCTCAGTATTTCCATTACTAAGCCTAATTTTTGATCGCTTCTTTTTCGGTTTTTGCTTTTGCTGTTTAACCTTATAAACTTGAAATGCCGACACTGGCGAAGTGGACACTTTCATGTTTGGATGTTGTAAAAGATTATAACAAAACCCCGATAAATCCTTCCTCTATTCACTTACTTAGCATTAGTTGTATGTATGGTACGGGAACTGGGAATTTGGTAATCGGTTCAGAAACACACGCGAGATGGACATGTAAACACAGAACATACAAATTAGAAATTACCAAATCAAAACATGTAAAAATTAAAAGTTGAGGTTAGAGTTAGAGGTTAACTTCGGGTTAACTCTTATAGAATTGATATAATCATCGATACATCCTTTGACTATCTATTCTCTGATATATAGTCAAAGGATACATCGATATAATCATGAGGTATAATTTTGTATAAGTGTTAAGTTTTAGAACCGTTTTTCCATGACCAACTTTCTCTATTCAATAGAGTATGGGACTATGGGATGAAGTTGTAGCTCTCAGAACGTTGTTAGAAGCTTTGACTATCTATCTACGAATAGACCAGGCATCACCCAATGCGATGCGTTGTAAAGTTTGAAACCAACATTGAATAAAATGTTTGTTTACATGGTCCTCGACACCACAGGCGTCTCGAGAAATAGGATTGAAATTTTCATAAATACGATTAAAATAATAAAATAAAATTTAAAAGATGTTTAACTACCCATACATTATTTAAGTATACTATTAACTAAAAAGTCTGGACGCAGCAAGTGCGTTATGGTGGTGAATTTTTATAGAAATTTCTCGAATAAAATGTTCGAAAGTGTTATTAATGTTGCAATGTTGTGATCTCGTCACAAGCGATTTTTTTCTATGCAAATGTTTGAATTATTCATATCCACGCCAATATTTACGTTACCACAAAACTTATTCCTGTGCACTCGACTTGACGTCTTATGAACATCTCGTCGATGATTAGGTATTCAACAAAGTATTTTGCGACATTTTTCAGCTGCTTCTCGACTTTTTGAATTCAAAACCGCGAATGCTTCTTTGCAGAATCCAGAAACAATTTAGAAATTGTTCGAGGATGTGGCAAAGATTTCATCAATTTTTCTCGAACGTAATTATAAGCTTTGTTTAAATAAAAATTTAGGGTAATAGCAAACGACCTTACGTCTGATGAATAGTTCCGTTGTGGACATTTTAAAAGCTGTTTAATCAGATCTATTTATGTGGGTAAAGAGGCCTAAAATATTACAAGCAATGATATCAATTCAATAACACTCAAAAGTGAGGCGTTCAGGGATGTTTCTGTATTTTCCGCAAAAGCAATACGACTTTTAAAATGCTCAATCAGCGATTTTTGGTGACAAACTCTTAAGACGTCTTTTCTGTTGGCGCAATATATTTATTTTCCTCTTTTGTTTTTTTATTACTCGTTTAGCAATAGATCATTTTTTAAAGATATTTTCTGGAGTTCCTGATAAACTGGAAATATCTACAAAATAAGGAAGTTTTTTCCTAAAAAATGGACGATATTTGATAAGTTTTCAGTGAACGGAATATAATTTTATAAAAATGGTTTCTAGTATTTTCCCCTCAATTCTAAGTCCAGGTACATTAACTTACTTTTGACCTGGAGTAATGTTTGCTTTTGGTGTTAATTCAGGAGGACTGCCAAGTGCCTCACCTGTTGAACACGATGATAGTTCCAAAGCAGTGAGAGTTGATGATAACGATGATTTATCACTATTTTCTTGAAAACTATGACTGCAATTTTTATCGGGTAATTTATTAATTTTACCAATAATAAAGGTTTACAAAATAAGAAGCTAAGAAGAATTCTTCACCTTCTTTCTGCGTGAGCAAGAGCTTATTCATGCCAAAAGTAGAAGGCACTGGAGAACTTAAAACTGATGAAGACGCTGCGTTTTTAAGACCCTTCTTCCACTTGGGTAAATAATTAAAGTCTTTATTAAAATGCTGTGAACATAAATAAGAATATTTCGGCAGCGTATCCGATTTTCTATTTAAGGCAGCACACCATGTTAGTAGATGGAAACCTAAAAATAGTGCCAAACTGACGTGCCGCCACTGAGAATCGCAAACAGCAACATGCAGAGACATCGTTGCCACATCCTCAGGTAATCTTCTACAAGCAATATACTTTTTCATCATTTTGCATAAACAAAACTCAAAACCTTTATTGCAAATCAAGGTAACACAAAAATAAATTCCCAGTATACTTGCATACTATTCACAGACAAATACAAGCCACAACTGTCGATTAATACAAATCTAGATACTTCACATGCAGCAAGATAAAGATTTTAAAATGAGTTTTCTGGTTATATTTACATAAAGAAGGGAGAAACCAAGGAATATAACGTTAGTAAATCTTAACATTCATAAATAATCCCTAATGTAAGTGTGATGTCTTAAGTAACAGAAGAGTAATACATTTATCATTCTCAACTTGTTAGCATATTCGGCGATTTAAGGATGAATTATCACATAGCGGCAACGCTTGAGCCACCACCCAATCAGAGCAGAGGACCGATGTAAACATAGAGTCCCTTGAATGTTGGGTTCAAACAATTCGGCTGTGTGCCGGGTCTATTCTCTATATAGTCAAAGGTTAGAAGTACCACCTACCACAGGGTCGCCATCTTGGTGCGGAATCAGGTAGTATGCTGTCACAGCAGCTCCAATAAACACCAAAAGTTATAAAGGGAGACTGTATACAACCAACCAACAATGTTGTAACTTGTCAGTCCTGGCCTTATCCCATTCTATGAGAAGCACAGGTTCCCAGATGTAAACCTCTAAAACGAAAGACCCGGGGTTCCATTGCCGGGTGGGCCAACGAGAAGTTGACATAGTTGTCTGGCAAACTAAGAATGATGCTGATACTTCTATGCTGTAGAGGGACAGCTTAGTTGTACATGAATTTATCGAATTGGATTTAATTTTAAAAATAACGCATTTATTACCTACATCTTTGGTGTCAGAAACTATTTTTTATATAAATTTTTATATAGTAGAGTGAGGTATTTATAATTTAATTAAAAATGCTGAATGAGAAAAATTAAGTTTGGCAATTTCAGGGTACCGTAAGGGTGAAATCCGTTGCAGATGAGATAGGAAGGTATTGTGAGGCCAGATAAAAACCGTTTGCGTCTGCATTTAGTGCAGAAAAGCCAAGAAGTTGTAACAGCTGGATTACTGCAATTATAGCTGTGAAGTAGGTATCTTGTCATGAGTACGTCTGTAAACCGTTAATAAGATATTGTTATCATTGTAATGCAGAAAGGATGATTATTTAGTGTTAATATAGACATAGGTACTTTGTTAATATGTACACGCGTTTTTGTCTTGCATCACAAATATACTGGTTATGCAATAGTAACACCAACTACTAATATAGCATTTGGTGTCACCAAGTTAAAATAACAACAAGCGATAAATCAATTTTAATTGCCTTGTTTAGTTTTTTTTAATAAAGACTCCAACTTGATATTATTATACTTATACGTAATACTCCTTGTATAAAATATAAAATACACTAAAGTTGCACTATTACTGTTGCCTAGCCTTGTGTAGAATGTTTAAAAAGTTGATTAGGAATAAGAATTATGAAATGGATTATGTAAAAAATTACTGTTACCAAATTTTATACATATTTTTTTGGTCATAGGCAGCAGCACCTAGGTGGTGTTGTCACAATAGAAACCTTTAATTGTTCAAAATTCTATACATATTTTTTTTTGGCCATATGCAGCACCACCTAGGTGGTTGCCACAATAGAAACCTTTAATCGTTCCTTAATACAGCTTACCTACTATACCGGCATTTTGTAGCAGCAGCTGCTGACCCCTATAACAATTTTGTAATCACTATCGTCAACTGGCAACTGTCAAGTATTTACCAATCAAAGAATCAAACAGAAACAGAGACAGAGGAACATAACCCAACTTTAGTTCTTAGTTGTGTTTCTTCTCTTGTTTACGGAAATAGTTTACTATGATTTACTTATGAAAAAAATAAAAAATAAAAATATGGCTTATCATGATGTGATAAAAGAAGGGTACATGGTGAAAAGGTCTCAAAATAAAAAGGTGTATACTATTCTGAACTATAAAAAACGGTGGTTCGTGCTTACTGGAAATAAATTCCTTATCTATTATGATACCGAAAATGAATGTGTAAGTATAACTTATAATATAAAGTTATTATACATTTTGCTCGGCTACATGTGAATAAATTTCGCAGTGTTTGGCTTGTTTTTGTGTGTTTTGGAAATTATGCTTTGGTTTTTCCATTGTTAATTATAATTTTTCTTTTGTTGCATTGTGGGGTTTTCCAAATCAAAATGTGGAATGCCGTATAGCTTGAAAATTTATGCCCTCGATTTATCGAATATCGAACGTGAAAAAAAGTCAAAATTATTTTTTTTATTGTATTTTAAAATTTTCTTTCATGATGAGACATACAATTGACTAATAAATGTGTTTTCTATCTGATGTCGTTATTTATAAATGCATTGTTGATAAGGATTAAATAATGTATGTACCTATAAAAGTTAACGATAACCGTGTTATATTTTTATATTCAGGATGTACATTATGTGGTGTTATCACTATAGCTTTTTTTAGAGGATGCAACACAGATTAAGTTTTCTGAAATTACTAGTTACGGTTTAGCTAAAAAATACAGGCTGTTTTTAAATCAGAAGAAATTGCGTTAATCTGATAAATATTTGTATATGCACATTACCTAAGTATTAAAAGCACCTATATAAAATATAAAACTATAGACAACTTCTAAACTACATGCTCTTTTGGGGTGAGATTAAAAATATTTTTCTCCATGGTTTTTGGTTAAGATATAAGATATTCATTTTATGTAGTGCTACTGACACACTGAAACTTTGATATAATCTGCACGACACAAAAATCCCACAGGTAGCAGTATGAAGGTTGTAACCATTTTTTTTTTAGATTAGACTACATTTTACACCCCAAAGAAAAAAATATTGACTGATTTGAATTGAATTTTGAAAATTACCCCCTTTTCCTTTCTTTTAGTGAATTGTTATTCAAAAAAATGCACTAATAGAGAGGTATCGATGGTGAGACTGCAAAAAATGTTTCAAATGAGTGCGAATTAGGACCCCTAGAACCCATATCCGGGGTCAGTTCGAATTTTTATATGTTTAAATAAATATATATATATATATATATATATATATATATATATATATATATATATATATATATATATATATATATATGTATGTATCCGTCTGATAACTCAAAAAATAATTAACCGATTTCGATGAAACTCGGCAAGTGCCTTTCTTTTATTAGTGGCTTGGATGAGTTCGTTCGTCAGGAAAATCGGACGGGGTTTTCCGGAAAAATTTTGAGTTTTCTTTCAAAAAAAATTACAAGGCTGTTCTAATGAAATTTAACGTATATATTGCCTTAGGAGAGACCTTACTACGTACCAAAATTCAACTTTCTAAGTTTATAGAAAATTGAGTTATTCAAATTTTGAATTTTCTTTCAAAAAAAAATTTTTCTCCGAAAATTACAAAATTATTTTAATGAAATTTGGTGGATATCTTGCCTTAGCAAAGACCTTACTACACACCAAATTTAAACTTTTTAAGTTTATAGAAAATTGAGTTATTGAAATTTGCAGCATTTAATAAAAATTCAGTACCATAACGCACTTGCTTCCTCCCGTTAGTTTTTTTTAATGCATCATTGTGAAGAGAATTCACCTTGTTCAAAATGGACACAAGAATGTTATTTTCTGTAGTTTAATAAACAAAAATCTCTGGAAGCAGCAAGTGCGTTATGGTAGCGAATTTTCTTTAAAATATTTTTAATAACAAATGTCTTTCTTTGATGAAAGCAGGCATCAAACTTGGTTGCCCATATAGTAGAAACAATGTACCATATTTCATTGAAATAAATTTATTGTTTGAAAATATATAAACATTTTTCAAAAGTTTAGATGCAGAAAATGTGTTATGGAAGTGAATTTCCATAAAAATGTTTTTAATAGCAAATACTAGCAGGCATCAATCTGATTACCGGTATAGCCTATGTGGTAGAAACAATGTACTATATTTTATCAAAATTACTTATGGTTTGAAAATATACAAAAAAAATTCAAAAATAAACTTAAATGTTGGTTTTCTATCCTACAAAGCTTACGTTAATAGCAAATTGGGTTATTGAAATTTGAAGGATTTAATGAAAATTCGGTAAATTTGCAGATTAGCTCCCGAACGCTTTTCAACAAATTGTTTTCAGAAACATTACTAGGACCCCACCTGGATGCACAAACCACAAGAAAAATTTCTTGTTCACACCCCCAAGGAATGGGACTGCGAGTGAATAGGGGTGGTGTGCGGGGTAGGCAGGGTTTAAGGGGGATATGGCTTCATTCTCTGAAAAGCGTTCGGGAGCTAAACTGCAAATTTACCGAAAATTCGCTACCAAAACGCACTTACTGCGTCCAGATTTTTTTCTTACTAACGCATCATATTTAAACAAAAAATGCAAAAATGCATTAACAAATTTGTTCTATGAAATTTAGCTAAAAAAAAATTATGCATCCCCTACTCACTCCTGGTCCCGTAACTTCCTTGGGGGGTGTGAACAAGAAATTTTTCTTGGGGTTTGTGGATCCAGGGGGGATGGGGGCAAGTTTCTGAAAACAGTTATTTTTTTAAGCGTTCAGGAGCTAAACTGCAAATTTACCGAAAATTCGCTACCAAAACGCACTTACTGCGTCCAGATTTTTTTCTTACTAACGCATCATATTTAAACAAAAAATGCAAAAATGCATTAACGAATTTGTTCTATGAAATTTAGCTAAAAAAAATAATTATGCACCCCTACTCACTCCTGGTCGCGTAACTTCCTTGGGGGTGTGAACAAGAAATTTTTCTTGGGGTTTGTGGATCCAGGGGGGATGGGGACTAGTTTCTGAAAACAGTTTTTTGAAAAGCGTTCGGAAGCTAATCTGCAAATTTACCGAAAATTCGCTACCAAAACGCACTTACTGCGTCCAGATTTTTTCCTTTAAACGCATATTTCGATAAAAAATGCATTAACAAATTTGTTCTACGATAATTAGCTAAAAAAAATTATAGACCGTTAAACCATAAACTTCACTAAACCTACAAATAACTCTCCAAAAAGCCACCAAACTTAACTAAACTGACTGCCAAAACATCAGAGAAAGGGTCTATTTGAAATGGATATTCTGTAAATATTTTAGTAAAATGAAGGGCAATGACGGATGAATCTGAAACTTAAGGGTTCGCAGAACACTCTTCTTGCAACATTTTCTTTTCACAAACGGTATTTGTTTCACATTCTTTGCCTAAATATTGCCAATTTTGACGTTTAAAATTGCTAGTTTGACGTTTTGAGGAAAACTCCAAAATCTGTCTTTAACTGCCCATAACTTCTTTGTCTTTAAAGCTAGGGACCTAAATTTTGGTACATAGTTCTCTCTTTATAATATAAACACGTGTACCAAATTGGTTGTCCTTACTTTGTTACTTCTGGAGATATGATTTGTTTTATACAGAAAATACAAAATTTTCCGGGAAAATCTGGTCCGATTTTCCTGGCTAACGAACTTATCCAAGCCACTTGCAAAAGGAAGGTACTCTGCAAATTTTATCAAGATCGGTCCATTATTTTTTGAGTTATCGGTCGGATATATATATATATATATATATATATATATATATATATATATATATATATATATATATATATATATATATATATAAACACAGATCTCCCCATAAGCGAATTAAAAAAAAAAAAAATTCGCTAAAAATGTAAAAAGTTGGCGTGCAATGATTGGTGAGAAAGGCAGAAAAATATGTAACCAGGTTGAAACAGTTCTAAATAATATGGATTTGTAAACATTGGTTAATCACTTTGTAGGTGCAGTGTACCGGTGTTCATAAATCTTTCATAATATAGCTGCCATTCAAATGTTTTTTTATGTACTATAAACAAGCCAATAAGCATTTTAAATAAAAATTCCTGTATGTACATTTTTATGTCATCTTTTCCATAAAAGAATAGTGCTTCAATCCAAGGTTTATAGATTAGATAGGTGGTCTGGCAACTCTCGACCAATTAGAGTGGAGCGCGAATACCTCACATGTATTCACAATTTAAATCTAGTCGACTAATAGTGCACCAAATATTAAAATCAGCCGGCATTTTTATGTTCACCTTTTCAAAGTTTTCTTTTTAAACTTGTAATAAGATTAAATATTTAAAAGTCTGGACACAGCAATGCGTTATGATAGTGAATTTTCATAAAAATGTTTTAAATAGCAAATATGTGTTTTTTTAAAGAAAGCAGACATCAAATTTGCTTACCAGTATTTTTTTTAAATTTAATATTATTGGCTGCGGCATCTCAGACCATTAGCACATTCGTTCCCATCATTTAATATTTTTTACAAATTTTCCAGACAAAGTTAACTTGGCTTGCCCGGGAATCGAACCCGGGACCTCTCGCTTTGCAGGCTGGCACTTAGCCACCTGCGCCACGAGGGCGTCCGCTTACCCGTATAACATATATAGTAGAAACAATGTACCATATTTCATCAAAATGACCTTATTGTTTGAAAATGTACAAAAATTTTTCGAAAATAAACTTAAAATGTTCCCGAAAAACTGGTTTCCTGGCCAACGAATCTTATAGGTGAATAGCAAATTGAGCTATTCAAATTTGAGGCATTCAATAAAAATTCGCTACCATAACGCACTTGCTGAGTCCCGAATTTATTTTCTTACAAACATGCATTATAATTTCGTGGTCCAAATTCCATACATTTAAGGTCAGCTCAGAACTCACACTGACCGGGGAATCCGTCTGTCTTATTACAACAAATCATTGTTTAATCTATTTAAGCTAAGCAGATTTTCCTGGCTAACGAACTTATCCTAGTGACCCGCAAAAGGAAGGTACTCACCAAATTTGATCAAATTCGACCCATTCTTTTTTGAGTTATCGGTGTGATGCATATATATATATATATATATATATATATATATATATATATATATATATATATATATATATATATATATATATATATATATAAACATATAAAAATTGAAACTGACTCCGGATATGTGTTCTCAGGTGCCTAACTAGTGCTCATTGGAAGGAATTTTTTCAAAATTCAAAAGTCGGGACCTGCTCATTAGTGAGTTTTTTTTAAAGAAAATTCACTAATAATAATTTAAAATTAAGGTTTTTTGGCATAGTAAGAGAAAGTATTGAAGTTTTGGGATATTAATTGATTTCAAATTAATAGATTCAATTAATTGGTTTACCTTGAAAAGGATTTAAAAAATTAATTATTATTTATGAAATTATAAATTCATAATGCTTCAAATTGGATAGAACGTTTTTTTTTCTAAACCACATCCTAGGTTTTAGCTTTTAGTGAATTTTCTTAAAAAAAAATTCACTAGTGAGGAGATCTTGACTTTTGAATTTTGAAAAAATTTCTTCAAATGAGCGCTAATTAGGTCCCCTAGAACGCATATCCGGGGTCAATTTCGATTTTTATATGTTTATATATATATATATATATATATATATATATATATATATATATATATATATATATATATATATATATATATATATATATATATATATATATCACACCGATCCGACCGATAACTCAAAAAATAATGGGCCGATTTTGACTAAATTTGGTGAATACTTTCCGTTTGCAAGTGGCTTGGATAAGTTCGTTATCCAGGAAAATCAGCCGAGGTTTTCCCGGAGAATTTTGTGTTTTCTTTCGAAAAAAAATATCTCCGGAAATAACAAAGTAAGGGCAACCAAATTTGGTACGCGTGTTTGTATTATAAATGGCGAAACACGTACCAAAACTTATGTTTCTAAGTTTAAAGATAAAAAAGTTACATGCAGTTAAAGGAAAAAAATGTTGGAGTTTTCCTCAAAACGTCAAACTCGCAATTTTAAACGTCAAAATTGACAATGTTTAGGCAAAGACCGTGAAACAAATACGGTACAGGGGTTTATATCGCTAGAGGTAAATTACCTACCAAAATTTAGCTCTGTAGGTCAAAAGACAAAAAAGTTACAGGCATTTAAAGAAAAATAAATAGGGGTTTTCCTCAAAACGTCAAAGTCGCGATTTAAAACGTCAAAATTGGCAACATTTAGGCAAATAACTTGAATCTAATACGGGATATGGAAATCAAATGTCTCAAGAAGGATGTTTTACAAACCCTGAAGTCTTAGTTTCAATCACCATTGTCCTTCATTTTACTAAAATGTTTCCAGAAAATTCATTTCAAATAGACCCTTTCTCTGATACTTGGCAGCTATAGAGTTTATCGTTTAATGGTATATAATTTTTGTCGAATTTGCCTAAAAAATCAATAAAGCTCAATATATCCGTTATTATACAAGATATGAAAAAAATTGTATACATTAATTATAGGGTGTCTTGAGCTACATCTTAAAAAATTATTACTACAATCACAGGGTGGCCCATAAGTCGTTGGTGATACAATTTTTATTTTTTTTAGTCGAACACGCCTTATGTTATTGCATTTTTACATTTTCCATCGAAATATAATGCATGTTTGTAGGAAAAGAAATTCTGAATGCAGCAAGTGCGTTATGGTAGCTAATTTTGATTAAATGTTTCATATTTGAAAAGCTCAATTTGCTATTAACCTATAAGGTTGACCAAGAAACGGTTTTTTCGGGAACACCTTAAGTTTACTTTCGGAAACTTTTGTACATTTTCAAACAATAAAGTTATTTTGATGAAACATCGCACATTGTTTCTACTATATAGGTTATACTGGTAACCAAATTTGATGCCTGCTTTCTTTAAAAAAAACATATTTGCTATTAAAAACATTTTTATGAAAATTCACTACCATAACGCACTTGCCGCGTCCAGAATTTTTTTAATAGTTTACCTATTTTACTGGATATTGCTAGTTTATTAACATGCAACTAATCACAATAAGTAAATTATTTAAGTTCATAATATTTAGGTAGGTATCTATTTTTACACATACAGTATGTTTATAATTTTTACAATCAATTTCTTAGCAAAAACTTAGGCATCTTACATTTAATTTTAAAATAATATTGTTGCGTTTTCTCCGGGTTCTGGATAAGTGAGACTTTAAATTTTAACAAAACAACTTTATTTACTATATAAATATGGATACAATAAAAGTTCTAGAATGTCTCTCTCACAAAACACTTAATTTACTGTCTAAATATGGATACAATAAAGATCTAGAACGTCTCTCTCACAAAACACTTAGTTTATCTGGCCTTACACTGGTTACTAATCTGCACACAAGTCACTATACTGAAACTATGGTCTCTACTTCACACTAGTTACTGCTTCTTCTAGTCACTCCAACATTCTCTTACTGAACTGAACTCAACTGGCTTACTTCCATCTTTATATAGCCGTCGCACCTTCCAGTTCGTTCTCGAACATTCTATTCCAGAATGTTCCAGGACCTTCTTTTACTAGAAGGTTCTGTGAATACAGATCGGTCCCGTATGTATACAGGGGGATGTATATACAGGTGATCCAAATGTGGTCATCACTCCTATGTTACACAAGAGGTGTTTCTCGTAATATAAGATCTCTCTGTGTATACAGGGTGTAAGGGTTCTCTGCGCATACAGGGTGTGTATACAGGGTGTTCGGAATGTGCAGACCTCAGTTATCCGTTCCGACGGGGTACAAGTTGGTAACTTCGTTATTTCTGGTCCTAGAGGGTTGAGACTTCGCCTGAGGGGGGTCACCGCAGGCACCCCCAGGGGGGGTGGGGAGGCGGTGTTGCCAGATTGTGCAAAAATTCCCAGATGTTGGGGGGAATTCTGGAGATGTGGCAACACCGCACCTACGTCTATTGAAGTGCTTTGTAACACTGCCCCCCTCCTTAAGACTGTTCGTCCCGAACAGTATTTACCGGCCGCCAACTTGGGGGTTCGTTGCCCCGATAGGGACTCAACCTCTCTATGTGAACAACTTTGGGTTTAGTTCTTGGAGACAGCTGGATTCTGTAGACTAGGTCGTTAATTTTCTTAGTCACCAAGTATGGCCCTTCCCATGGTTTCTGAAGTTTGGGACTGAGGCCCTTTCTCCTTGTTGGTTGGTACAGCCACACTGCATCACCTTCCTTGAATGTATGGGGTGTTGCTCTGCGATCCAAGCGCATCTTCATCCGGTCACTGCTTAAGAGGAGCCTATCTCTGACACATCTGTGTATAGTGCGCAGTTTTCCTTCTAGGTCGGCGACATACTCAGGTAACGTAGCTAGGTCCGCTATGTCCTCGTTCGGTGGTGGTCTCGTCATGTCGATTGGTAACCGCATCTCTCTGCCGGTCAACATCATGGATGGAGTGTAGCCGGTAGATTCATGCTGAGAGCTTCTGTAAGCTAGGAGGAACAGAGGTATCAGCTTGTCCCAGGTTCTCTGATTCTCGTCGACAAACATAGCAAGATACTGATTAATGGTCCTGTTATGCTGTTCTACCATGCCGTCTGATTGAGGGTGAAGTGGCGTTGTTCTCGTTTTCTTTATGCCTAGCAAGTCCATTAGGCTCTTCCAGACCTCTGATTCGAAATTCCGGCCCTGGTCGGTGTGAATCTCCAAGGGTACGCCATGCCGTGATATGACATTTTCCATCAGGGCTTCTGCTACGGTCGTTGCCTCTTGGTTGGGGATCGGCGCAACTTCAGGCCATTTCGAGAAGTAGTCCATCGCCACCATTATGTATCTGTTCCCAGACTCTGTGATGGGAAAAGGTCCTGCGATGTCCACGGCAACTCTCTCCCACGGTGTACCTGAGATGTACTGCATCATTTTTCCTCTGGATCGGGTCTTTGGTCCTTTCTTTGAAGCACATTGGTCACATCTTTTGCACCATTCTTCCACGTTCCTTCGGCAGTTTATCCAATAGAAGCGGTCTCTCACTCTGGCAAGAGTCCTGTTGACCCCAAAGTGGCCTCCACTTCTACTATTGTGTAACTCTTGAAGAACACTGCTTATGCACTCACTTGGCACAACGGTCTGGTATATACAGTCTCTACCATCGGCAGTTTCCCATTTTCGAGTGATCATGTCATTCTTTAGACACAATGAGTCCCATTGTAGCCAGTAGCCTTTAACCTCCGCCCCAGACCGGGACACATCGTGCCACTCAGGTCTTTTCCCCTTTTGTAGCCATTCTCTAATATTTTTCAAGTCTGGATCTGTCTTCTGTGTGTCTCTGATGTATTCAAGATTTATGTCTAGATCGGTGTTATTCTCCTGTCCTGCCACCAGTTGTTTGATCTGATGAGTTACTTTGTCGATCTCTTTGTTCTCTTGTCGCTCGCAAAATTTACATTCATGCACTGAACATGGTCTTCTCGACAGGCTGTCTGCATTGGCGTGACTTCTTCCTTTTCGATGTTCAATCCGGAAGTCGTAGCTCTGCAGTTTCTCTATCCATCGGGCTATCTGTCCTTCGGGATTTCTAAAGTTCAGAAGCCATTGCAGAGCAGAGTGATCCGACCTCACGCGGAATGTTCTTCCATACAGGAAGCTGTGGAAATGTTCGATGGATCTTACAACTGCCAGCAGTTCTTTCCGGGTTACACAGTAATTCTTTTCTGCTTTTCCGAACGTTTTGCTGAAGTAGCCTATCACAACTTCTTCTCCGGCTTGGAGCTGCGAGAGTACTGCCCCAATGCCATACTGGGAAGCATCGGTGTCCAGTATGAACAGTCCTTCGTCCTGAGGATAAGCCAGTATAGGAGCAGTGAGAAGACGATGTTTGAGTTCTCTAAAATACTCTTGGCAATCTGGTGACCAGATGAACTCGACCTTATTTTCAGTCAGGCTATGCAGAGGTTTCGCAATGCTGCTGAAGTACTTCACAAAGCGTCGGTAGTAGCTGCAAAGTCCCAGAAAACTTCTGACCTCATGTTTGTTCCTCGGCACAGGCCAGTCTCTTACTGCCTTTATTTTCTCTGGATCAGTTTCTATCCCTTTCTCAGAAACGACATGTCCGAGGAAACTCACTTTCTTCTGGAAGAGGACGCATTTCTTGGGATTAAGTTGCAGATTGGCACCTCTCAGCCTGGAGAAAACTTGCTTCAGATTCGACAGGTGTTCATCGAAAGTCCTTCCAATCACCATGACATCATCGAGATACACCAGGCATGTTTCCCATGTCAGTCCTCTCAGCACTAACTCCATTAGTCGCTCGAAGGTGGCAGGAGCATTACACAAGCCGAATGGCATGACCTTGAATTGGTACAACCCATTCCCGGTTGAAAAAGCAGTCTTCTCCTTATCGTCTTTATGGAGTTCTACTTGCCAGTAGCCACTTTTCAGGTCTAATGTAGAGAACCACTTTGATCCGGCCAAAGTGTTCAAAGTGTCGTCGATCCGGGGCAGGGGATAACTGTCTTTCTTGGTGACATCATTCAGCTTCCTATAGTCCACGCAAAATCTCATAGTGCCGTCTTTCTTGGTGACCAAAACTACTGGGGACGACCAAGGACTATTAGACTCCTCGATCACACCATCTTCCAGCATTTCGTTAACCATCGCCTTGATTTCTGATTGCTTGGCAAAAGGCAGTCTTCTTGGCGGCTGTCTAATTGGTCTTGCGTCGCCAGTATTAATTCTGTGTTGCACTAGACTCGTACGACCTGTTATTTTATCTTGAGCGAAAATATCGGCCTCCTCCAATATGAACTTCAGGGCCATTTCCATCTCCATGTTGTTCAATTGGCCCCATGAATTCTTGAACCGCTCTACTATTTCTACTGGCAGTCTTTTGTCTAATGCAGTGGGTGTCACGTTTTTGGACAATGTCACTCGGTCAATGGGTTCGCAAGTGGCGATAACCTCACCTTTCTTCAATGTGATCCTGTTAGTTTGTACGTTAGCCACTCTTATGGGTATTGTCTTCTTCTGGTCTACTAAGCATCGTGCGACGAGGGCACCATCACGTATATCTTTTAGAGGCTCCGCTATGAGAGCAGCCATACCATCAAGTTTCTTCTCTAATCTGGCTCTGACAATCTTCTCACTGTTGCCAGGAATCCGTGTATCCTCGTCGACAATAAGTCTCACCCTGAGATTAGCTTCGCCTGCTGTTGGAGATAAATACAACTCTTCGTTGCCGATTCTCAAAAGCTTATTTTGGAAGTCCACTGAAAAGACATCAAACTCTTCCATTATATCCAAGCCCAGAATAAATTCGTCGACGATTTCTGCGACGACAGCCTTTACCTGCAGCTCAGTACTGCCCAGCTTAATGTAAACAATGGCCTCTCCATGCACGGGTATCCTATCTCCTTTCGCTGTCTCCAACACAGGCTGTTTGTTGGTCGTGAGTGCCGACATATTTGGCAACATGTCTGGGCGTACAACGGATCTAGTGGCGCCAGTATCGATGGTGAAACTGCATTGTCTCCCGTCTATGCTACCAGGTATAACGAGGCTCTCGCGGTAGCGTCGGATAGTGGAGACCCTGACTTTGGGGGCTTGGGTCTCGCATGCCACGTGTCGCCCACCTACACTGGCGTCAGGTCGTTTTCCCTGATGGCGCTCCCTGTTGGTGTATTCTTGTCTTCTGCGAGCCATCTGTTGGGTTTGTGAGCACTGCCTACTTATGTGCCCTTTCCTACCACACTTGTAGCATTCTATGTCTGACCAATCTGCTTTCGTCCTACGTGCCCCAACCGGTGCAGTGAGCTTGCTTATGGCTTCTTTTATCAACTTCATTTCTTGCCTTAGTTCCGCTGTTGTGTCTGCAAAGTCCTCTATCTCCTTCACTTCGCGCAGCCTGTTGCGGCGAGGTTGAGATGCATTCTTCGCTGCTTCAAATTCCAAGCCATAAATTACGCAGTCTGTAAGTGTTTTGAACCTTCCGAGCCTTAAAGCTTGTTGCATTTCATTGTCAAGTACCCCATCGATGAAGGTCTGGACGGTGATCTGGTTGACAAATTCTTCTGGGGCTTGGGGATATGCCAGTCGCACAAGTTTCTCCACTTCGGCACTAAATTCTTGCAGAGTCTCATTTGGCTTCTGGACTCTTGTCTTTAGTTGTGTCTGGTAGACTTGGCTCATGTACTTTATGCCATATCTCAAATCTAAGGCCTGTATCACTGTTAAGTAGTTTTGCTGTTTCGACTCCGGGATGTTCTGGAGGATTTCTAGGGCTTTACCTCGAAGCGAGAGAATTAGAGCAGTGGCTGCCTGTTGTTCGCTCCACCCATTGCTGAGAGCTGCCGCCTCAAACTGCCTCCTGTACATGGGCCACGATGTTTCTCCGTCAAAAGTCGGCGGCTTTAGGGTTCCATGAAGCTGCTGCACGGCTGGCATATCTTCTTCCGGACGATTTTGAGCTGGGGACATTCCAGTAACTCCTCTTGGTTGAGTTCTATCAGTTTGGCCCATCACCTGTTCTGTCAGTTCTCTATGTCTGACTTCTGTGCCTTTCATCATCATCTTCATTTGTTCTTTCAACCCTTCAACTTCTTCCCATCGTTTGTTCCAATCCTCTGTTGCATTTTCCACTTTACTGTTCACCACTCCTATTTTATAGTCCACATTCTCTATTTGTTCGTTAATCTGTTCAATTTCTTCTTTTACATCGACTCTCATATCGTGAAACATACTTCGGATGTCTTCTTTGTCTTGAAGACGCCTCCGTTCCTCCTCTTGTCGTCTTCTCTCGTCTTCTTCGCGCCGTCTTCTTTCATCTTCTTGTCGCCGTTGTTCGTCTTCTTCGCGTTGCCTCTTGAGGTCTTCTTTATCTTCTTGTCGTCGTTGTTCGTCTTCTTCGCGTTGCCTCTTGAGGTCTTCTTTATCTTCTTGTCGTCGTTGTTCGTCTTCTTCGCGTTGCTTCTTGAGTTCTTCTTTGTCTTCTTGCTGTCGTCGTTCATCTTCTTCGCGCCGTCTTCTTTCTTCTTCTTTTCGTCGTTGTTCGTCTTCTTCGCGTTGCTTCTTGAGTTCTTCTTTGTCTTCTTCGCGTTGTTTTTTCAGTAAGTCCATCAACTCTTTGATTTCAGCCATCTCGTCGTAGTCAGTCGATCTAGTGTTTACCATTTACAGCTAGCTTAGTTGTCCACTTCTTCACTCACTTATCCCACACTTCTGACACCAAATTGTTGCGTTTTCTCCGGGTTCTGGATAAGTGAGACTTTAAATTTTAACAAAACAACTTTATTTACTATATAAATATGGATACAATAAAAGTTCTAGAATGTCTCTCTCACAAAACACTTAATTTACTGTCTAAATATGGATACAATAAAGATCTAGAACGTCTCTCTCACAAAACACTTAGTTTATCTGGCCTTACACTGGTTACTAATCTGCACACAAGTCACTATACTGAAACTATGGTCTCTACTTCACACTAGTTACTGCTTCTTCTAGTCACTCCAACATTCTCTTACTGAACTGAACTCAACTGGCTTACTTCCATCTTTATATAGCCGTCGCACCTTCCAGTTCGTTCTCGAGCATTCTATTCCAGAATGTTCCAGGACCTTCTTTTACTAGAAGGTTCTGTGAATACAGATCGGTCCCGTATGTATACAGGGGGATGTATATACAGGTGATCCAAATGTGGTCATCACTCCTATGTTACACAAGAGGTGTTTCTCGTAATATAAGATCTCTCTGTGTATACAGGGTGTAAGGGTTCTCTGCGCATACAGGGTGTGTATACAGGATGTTCGGAATGTGCAGACCTCAGTTATCCGTTCCGACGGGGTACAAGTTGGTAACTTCGTTATTTCTGGTCCTAGAGGGTTGAGACTTCGCCTGAGGGGGGTCACCGCAGGCACCCCCAGGGGGGTGGGGAGGTGGTGTTGCCAGATTGTGCAAAAATTCCCGGATGTTGGGGGAATTCTGGAGATGTGGCAACACCGCACCTACGTCTATTGAAGTGCTTTGTAACAATATTTAATTATGCTAACCCCGCACAGAACCTCTATTCACCCCAGGTCCCGTAACTTCCTTGGGGGTTGTTCCTAAGAAGTTTTCTTGTTGTTTATGGATCGTGGATGGCTGTATGTATGCAGTAGGGGAAGGAAAACACCCAGTGCGAAGCACCCACCCCTACCCCCGTCCCATGCTGCCCAAGCCCTTCCTCCTCTGCATGCGTACAACAACCCCCAAGAAAGAAGTTACGGGACCTGATCTGTGCGGGAAACAAAATTCGAAGAAGATGTAGTGCAAAATACGGCTTGGCTGTTTTTTCGCATATTTTTTTATTTATATTTCCGTTTTATCTTCTTCTCCGCCAAGCACCCCTATTCACTCCTGGCACTGGGGGTTGTTTGCACGAAATTTTTCTTGTGATTTATGCATTCAAGGAGGGTTCTAAGTAGAGGTGTGCGAAGCTTCGAACCGAACTCGAACCGAACCTTCGGTTCGAAAAATTGTTCGCCTTAGGCGATGTTAAGTAGTTCGAAGTTCGAAAAACGTAATTCTCCAAAATAGTTCGAAGTTCGCTGCTCAAAAATACTTCGAAATTGAACTTTACAGGCATTCTATGCTGGCAAAGGCAGCGAAGTTGTAACTCTGTAGCGGTCTCTTAACCCAGTAGCAGCGCTTTAAAGTCGGTATCGGTCCCATTAAGTCGGTAGCGTAATTTCAGGAGATTTCACTCATGCATATTTTTGACACTTTGTGTGACACTGAGACATAAGTCATTTAACAATCACAGAAAAAAAATTTATATATCCTAGCATCCCAATGCCTTTTTCGGTTAAAACATTATAACGGCAGTGTTCGAAACTGATCGGTAAAGTAAATTTTCAAAATTTATGAAGCCAATTGCAGATTGTCTTCCAGAAGCTCTAAATTAAACATACTTTGTCTCACAATGAGCCAAAACAGTTTAATATTCACAATCAGGAGACACTTAAAGTTTTTTTTTGTTATTATATATGTAGGGGAGACTCGGGCAAGAAGGGTATAGTGGGCAAGAAGAGTCACTTAAATATATATCTCCAGAAATACGAAGCGAGACGGCAAGAACGCTTTTCAGTAAAGTGCAGTAGAACTCTAATGGCGGCTAGGTAATGCAGCATTGTACTGCACTAAGACGAATTTTCTTTGCATTTTAAGTGTTTTAGAAGTTGTAAAATGGAATAAATAGCCATCTGTTGGTTTCGATTGTTTTGTCACACTGCATTTTACCAAGCAATTACAAATATATTTGGAAACACCGGACTTTAAGGTAAGACCTAACCTCAAAATATGTTGTTTTAGTTAGACTATATTCGTTTGATGTTTAGATATGTTAATTGTTGCCACTTCGGGCAAAACGGTTCGGGCAAAAGGAATCATGACCCTTTTTGCCCGGGATGCTGAATTTTGTTTCCACTCATTTGTAAACTAAAATAAAAGAAAAAAGGTAAATTGATAACATTATTAAAGTAATTTCTCTGATCTAGATGGTTTACAAATACAAAAGGAAGTCCGATAGAGCCACCAGTTGGTCTGAAGCAGATATGATAAGGGCTGTTGATGCCGTAAACAGCGGAATGTCGATTCGACGGGCATCCGCCCAATTTGAAATAAAATTTTCTACTTTGCAAAGACATGTAAAAAGTAATAGAACAGATAAAACCTTGGGAAGGTACAAACCAGTCTTTTCCATGCTAGAAGAAGCCGAGTTTGTGGAATATATAAAAGAGCTCGACAGCCGTTTTTATGGGCTAACGAGAAGGGATTTATGCGAACTAGCATACCAATATGCTGAAAAAAATAATATATTGCACCCATTTCGAAATAACATGGCAGGGGAGCAATGGTATCAAAATTTCATGCACCGCCACTCTGAACTAAAACTACGCCAGCCGGAACCCACGAGTATAGCTAGAGCCCGAGGGTTCAATAGACCCCAGGTCGAATTGTTTTTTAAAAATTTAGAAGCTACTATAAATAAATATAAAATAACCTTGGATAACATCTATAACGTAGATGAGACAGGGATTCAAACCTCCGCCAAAAAACCACCAAAAGTGATATCATTAATCGGAAAAAAACAAGTCGCAAGCATCTCATCTGCAGAGCGAGGTAGTCTTATTACAGCATTAGTTTGTTGCTCTGCAACAGGAAAATACATCCCGCCCGCACTTGTCTTCCCCAGGAAGAAAAAAAATCCGCGATATTTAAATGGTTGCCCTCCAGGAACACTTCAGTTGGTGACAGATTCTGGTTGGATAAGTACAGACTCTTTTGTAGAATGGCTCGTTTTTTTTTTGTACAAAGCGTAAGACCATCAGTTGACAACAAATGCTTATTAATACTGGACAACCATTCTTCACATAGAGCTATCACAGTTTTGGATTATGCTTATGAAAATAACGTGGTCCTATTAACCGTACCGCCACACACCACACATAAATTGCAACCACTTGATGTAGCGGTTTATGGTCCATTTGGTAAACATTTTCAATATGCTATAGATAGGTGGCAGAAAGCTCACCCATCACAGCACGTAACTTTTTTTGACATAGGTGAAATATTTTGTGAGGCTTACTTAAAAGCTGCCACTCCTGCAAACGCAATCAGTGGGTTCAAAAAAACCGGCATATCAGACTGTGATATAGGCGTCTTCACAGATGTAGATTTTTTGCCCTCCCAAGTTACAGAGGTTGACGATTTTCTAGAGGGGCAAAATAAAAATTTAGAAAATGACAGTGCATGTGCTAATACACCAATTAATTTGAATCTAAATGATGGAGAGATAGCCACAACATCTCGATTTGCTGGGGGTATCCAGGATAATTCTTCCACTTATTCCATTCAGAATATCGGTGACTCAGCTTCTAAACAGACTAATGATGATAATAGAGCCACAACATCTGGAATTGTGCAATGCGATCACAATGGCACAATGGCGATGAAAACGCATCATCAACCTCCGGCATCTCAAATCCCAATGAAGTTACGAGTGTTAAGGAGAAGAAAAAAATTCGAATAGAAGATTTGCGTGCCATACCAAAATGTCAAAATAGGAATAAGAAAATTACCAAAAGAAAAACCCAAAAATCCGAAATTCTTACCTCAACCCCAGTAAAAGAAGAAATTCGAACTCAAGCTCAAAGTAACACTAAAAAAAATCAAGTGAAACGCAAAATTTCAAGCTGCAGCCAACCTCCAGCATTGAAAATGCCAAAAAAACCAAAAGAAATTCTCTCTCCAGAGGAAGAAAATGTACCTTGTTTATTATGTGGAGATATTTTTGGAAACTCTGTGCCAGGTGAAAAATGGATCCAATGCAACATATGCCAACAGTGGGCACACAGCTTGTGCACCGACTACAAATGTGGTGTTTTTATTTGCGACAACTGTCGACAGCAAGTTGTGGCAAAACTAAAGGTCTCTAACAAAGACAAATAAAATGTAAACAAATTTGTATTTTAAGTAAATTTCTAGTTTATGTTAAAATAATTACTTAGGCGTTTTTCTTTGTAAAATTTTTATAGAAGGTATTTTGTTTTACTGTATAAGAGGGTTTATACCCGTTTATATTTTTATAAATAAACGTTATTCCTACATTTTGAAAACGCCCTGTTTTTAATTTCTCTTTGAAATTCCTCTTGCCCTATAGCTGATTCTTTTTGCCCTGTTGCTGACTCCTTTTGCCCTATTATTGTACCCCTTATGCCCGGTAGCATAGGGCAAGAGGGGTCAAATGCACTAGTTGATATTTTTCTCATTAAAAAAATAACAAAGGCATATTTATAAAAAAATATTGGGGTAATCAAAAAGAGAAATCCCATTGTTTAACAGGAAGTATCGAAAATACATTTGGCTATCATATGTTCTAAAATATATGCATTTTATTTAAAGTGACCCTTGTTGCCCGAGTCTCCCCTACCTATCATCCTCACTTTTACCCCCTCAATCTGTTAATCTAAAACTGCCTAGCTAATACCAAGCAACAACAAAATCTTTTTTATTGAGCTTAGCTATATATAGATGTTGAAGTCTAAAAAGTGTTCAATGTGCCTATTTGTATTTTTGATTCAAGTTTGATTCATCTTCACAACCAACATCAGCACCGGAGGGCATTATCACCCAATCAACCTGCGAATTTTGTCAAACCTTTCCTTTTTGTTCTATGTACCAAATATTGTATGCCACAATGTACATCAATTTTGGCTTTAAGGAAATTGTATGTGTTCATTGAAAACGTTGATTAGTTCGATGTTCGATTTAAAATTTTTGAGTAGTTCGATGTTCGACTGTGAACCTCAGAGGTTCGAAGTTCGAAGCAACATATTTGCTTGGGTTTGTTTATAGTTCGGTTCGAAAAAAACATGGATTTGCACACCTCTAATTCTAAGCATATTTCTGATTTTTTTAAAATAAAAACCGTCCATGAGGTTGTCTACAAATTTTCCTAATGCTTTGATGTTTATTCCTTTTGAGAAAGAAAAGAAGGAAAGTTTATGTCCCCTTTAATTGCCTTTTTAGAATTATTTTTGCACATTAATACACAACCAACAACTCCACT
Organism: Tillus elongatus; assembly: GCA_964006375.1. Classification (NCBI taxonomy): domain Eukaryota; kingdom Metazoa; phylum Arthropoda; class Insecta; order Coleoptera; family Cleridae; genus Tillus; species Tillus elongatus. Next base: position 119,516,635 of record OZ023267.1, read on the forward strand.
AGGCATCTAAACAGATATTTAGGTAAAGTTATTTATTGAGTTATTGTTTTAAGTTTATATAACCTATTTTTCTCCATTAAACACATATATACATTTATCACGATTTACCAATTTAATTGTTGAATATAAAAACAGTCTGGATCCAGTAAGTGCATTATGGTAGTGAATTTTTATAGAAATGGTCTGGCACCAAACATTTTTTCATTAAATGCTTATATATATTTTTTAATTTTAATCTAGAGATTTACATTTTTCAATATAGTTTACCTTTTATAATGTTAACGAACTTACCACTTTTAGTTACCAGAGCTTTTTTATTTTCGGAGATAAAAATTTTTTTCGAAAGAAAACCCAACATTTCCCGGAAAACCTAGTTCGATTTTCCTGGCTAACGAACTTTTCCAAGCCATTAATTAAAGGAAGGTACCTGCCAAATTTTATCGAAATCGGTCCATAACTTTTTAAGTTATCAGTATTATATATACCTATATATATATATATATATATATATATATATATATATATATATATATATATATATATATATATATATATATATATATATATATATATATATATATATATATATGTATGTATATATATATATATATATATATATATATATATATATATATATATATATATATATATATATATATGTATGTATATATATATATATATATCGTCGATAAGTCTGGAAACGGTCGATTATCCGGGAAAATATACAAGGTGTCGAAAAAAGTTTTATACAAAAGTTTTTGGGTTCTTCAATGTCTACTAGGCGGTGATAATTTCATTTATACAGGGTTGGTCATACAGGCGTGGCACACCAATATTAATTTTTTTTAATGGAACACCCTATATATTATTCGATATTTCAATCCTTCTCTTAATTTTGAGCAACATTTATCAGAAGCATGATGTACATAAACTCAATCGTTTCCGGGTAAAAAAATAAATAAAAATAAACGCTATTGTTTTTAAAATCTATTGGATGAAGAACAAAAATAAATGAAAAGTAGAATATCTCTTGAAAACAATCTGTGAGTGTGAAAAGAACCGGTTGCGATGTTTTTAACATTGTTTGAAATCCTATTTTATAAGATGTTCAAAGTGTTCTCCATTGACCTCCTGACAATAATGAATTCGCTTAACAAAACATTGCACTGCATTTACAAGAGCGTTTTGAGGAATGTTATTAATTTCATGCACAATCCTTGCTTGCAACTCTTCAATATTCTGCGGTCTATTTTGGTAAATTAAATTTTTTACATGACCCCACAAAAAAAAGTCAAGCGGCGTCATGTCGGGAGACCTAGCTGGCCATTCAATAGTTCCCCTGCGCCCTATCCATCTGCCAGGAAAGGTTTGATTCAGATATTCCCGTACCTCAATTCCAAAATGAGGGGGTGCCCCATCCTGCTGAAACCATATTTCTTCCGCTGGTAGATTTGGGTCGTTATTGTTCGGAAATAATCGACTAACGTCTGGAACAATTGATTCTTGCAAAAGTGTCAAATATCGAGCAGAGTTCAAATTACCGTGTATAAAATAAGGTCCTATGATATGTCCACCAATAATAGCACACCAAACATTTACTTTTTGCGGTCTTTGGGTGTGAATTTGTTCCATCCAATGTGGGTTTTCGTCTGACCAGTACCTACAGTTGTGTCGGTTGACTTGTCCATTCAAACAAAATGTAGATTCGTCGGAAAACAAAATGTGGTTGGCAAAGTTAAAATTTTGGCGTAACTTCTCCATAATAAGTTCACAGAACCCGATTCTGCGATCAAAATCGTCTTCACTCAGTTCTTGCAATAAATGAATTTTATATGGACGGAACTTTTCCCGCTTCGTAATCTTTTGAATTGAATATCGACTCATATTGTGATTTAAAGCCAATTGCTGTGCCGAAGTTTTCGGATTTTCCACCACATCCAATATTACATTCAAAGAATTTTCTTCATTTGTAACTGGCCTTCCAGTTCTAGGTTTATCCTTGATACCGCCAGTTTCGTGAAAACGATGCAAAGTTTTCGAAACTGTGGATTTGGAGATCGATTCCCGCTCAGGATGCAACTCATTGAACATAATCACCACTTGAGCAAAACTTCGTGTTCTATCACCGTACCGTATCATCATTAAAATTTCGATACGTTCGGTTTCACTTAAACTTGCCATTTTGCACAAAAACTGTTGACACTAAATTACTAATGTTTCAAAACTGTTGACACTGAATGAATGTTTGACATTCGTTGTCCTGGAAACATTTTAAAACAAAAGAATAATACTGCGTTTCTTATGGGCATCTTATCTTATCTTGGGATTCCAAACAATGTTAAAAACATCGCAACCGGTTCTTTTCACACTCACAGATTGTTTTCAAGAGATATTCTACTTTTCATTTATTTTTGTTCTTCATCCAATAGATTTTAAAAACAGTAGCGTTTATTTTTATTTATTTTTTTACCCGGAAACGATTGAGTTTAGGTACATTATGCTTCTCATAAATGTTGCTCAAAATTAAGAGAAGGATTGAAATATCGAATAATATATAGGGTGTTCCATTAAAAAAAAATTAATATTGGTGTGCCACGCCTGTATGACCAACCCTGTATAAATAAAATTATCACCGCCTAGTAGACATTGAAGAACCCAAAAACTTTTGTATAAAACTTTTTTCGACACCTTGTATATTTTCCCGGATAATCGACCGTTTCCAGACTTATCAGCGACCCTGTATATATATATATATATATATATATATATATATATATATATATATATATATATATATATATATATATATATATATATAAAAATCGAAGCTGACCCCGGATATGGGTTCTAGGGAGCCTAGTTCGCGCTCATTTATATTGACTTCATAGATAGGGGAACATGTTGTACCTTGAACACATCTCTTTATTTTGAATTTCGCGGATGTTTGTGGATGGCTGTGAGGGACAGAATCTTGAATTAGGCAACCTGCAATGTCGTCATATGTGTTTCAGTTGTTCACCGATAATCGTGTGAGTGTGCAGTGCAGTACGGATTTTTGACTTGAAAAAGTAAGTTTTTACGCTCTGCGTTTCATACATATATATCTTTTGTCTTTAATGTGATGAACTGGATCTTTTTTTTTTTTTTTGGGCGATGGCATACTCATTTGGCTAATAACTAGTTGTGTCAGGCATGATCTATTATTAACCTGAAATTTTCTGTAGTTTGATTATGATACACCGGAACGATGTTGTACCTTGAACATACCACATACGATGTACCTTGGACATGTTCAAGGTACATCATACGTCTTAGGTACATCGATTGTGATATGTTCAAGGTACAACACCATAACGGTGTTTCATCATCAAATTACGGTTAAGTACAAATTTGGTTCATGTTCTCTACTTTATTGCAGTTAATGTTGCCTGGCTTCTTGTACCTCTTTTGAAAACATGCCACGCAGTCGAACAGGTGTAAAAGGGCTGGGCCAGATCCTGAAAGACTCACAGATGCAATTAAATTAATTTATGAAAATAAAATGACATTATGAATTTGACTGAAAATGACACAGTGCTGCAAAACATACAGGATTGAACAGAAGCACAATACGTCGACATCTTCAACATTATAAAAACGATGATGAAAACTACACCTGGCGTAACAATAATGCTACACAGCAAGTTTTCAACAAAACAGAAGAAGTTATGCTCGTGGACTATATAAAACAAGCAGCAATATTGCAGTATGGACTCACATTGAGGGGTGTTCGTGAATTAGCATACAAATTTGCGGCAGAAAATCGAAAAAAAATATCGTTCCAGCTGGGATAATGACAGAATGGCAGGTGAATTTTGGCTGCGCCTTTTCAGAAAGAAATATAAAGATGAGATAACCCTTCGGAAACCAGAAGCTACCAGCTTAGCAAGATCAACTGCTTTCAACCGTACCAATGTTGCACTGGCATTCCAAAATTATAAAGTGGCTTTGCAAAAATGTCCCCCTTTGCCGGCAGTGAACATATGGAACTGCGATGAAACTGGGCTGTCCACAGTTCATGTTCCTCCGAAAATACTTGCTACCAAAGGATCCAAGCAAGTTGGTACAATGACGAGTGCAGAAAGAGGCACAAATATCACTATGATAGCTGCAGTCAATGCTGGAGGTGGTTTTATTCCACCAATGCTTATTTTCCCAAGAGTGAATTTCAAGGAATTCATGATAACTGGAGCTCCACCAGGGACAATTGGTGGTGCAAATCACTCTGGGTGGTCCAATGAAGCATTATTCATTGAATTTTTCAAACACTTTTTGAAATATGTAAAGCCGTCAAAAAAATGTCCTTGCATTTTATTGATGTTGTACCTTTGACACAAATACACTTTTTCAAATTAAGCTTTTCTCTCATCGAATTTGAATCGTTCTAACCTCGCAAAAAACTATTATGTATACAATATCGCCCCCTATCTATCGCGCCAAAAGAAGCCTCCGACTAGAGTTTATTCTTCATGAAATTTAAAAAAATCAGGAATGAGTTCAAGGTACAACATGTTCCCCTACACCGAAAACGAAAGGGTCTTTAAGTCGGGACAAGCGTAGAGATTAGTATATGTATAGACCGGCAGAGTTATTGACAGTAATTTATGTTTAAGTGGTCAATATAAATACTGTTTACGAAAAAGTAAAATCAATATAAATATATTTTTTATTTAGTATTTTAGTTGAATTTTTCCTTTGTTAGAGTTAACAATGTGAGCCAAACACCCGGGTTTAGTTTTCTATATATAAAAAAAACTCGGGACGCAGCAAGTGCGTTATGGTAGTGAATTTTCATAAAATTGCTTTTATTGCAAATATGTGTTTTTCTTTTAATTTAAGAAAAGAGGCATCAACTTCGGTTACCAGTATAACCTATATAGTAAAAACAATGCGCCATGTTTCATAAAAATAACTTTATTGTGTGAAAATGTACAAACATTTCCTAAAGTAAACTTAAAGTGTTCCCGGAAAAACTCGTTTCTTGGTCAACCTTATATGTTAATAGCAAATTGGGCTATACAAATATGGAGCATGTGTTCAAAATTCGCTACCATAACGCACTTGCTGCATCCGGAATTTCTTTTTTACAAACATGCATTATATTTCGATGGAAAATGCAAAAATGCAATAACATAAGGCGTGTTTGATTAAAAAAAAGAAAATTTGTATCACCGACGACTTTTGGGCCACCCTGTGATTGTAGAAATATTTTTTGAAGATGTAACTCAAGACACCCTATAATTAATGTATAAAGATATTTTTCATATCTTGTATAATAACGGATATATTGAGCTTTAGTGATTTTTTACGAAAATTCGACAAAAATTATATACCATTAAACGATAAACTCTATAGCTAAAACTACTACCCAGCATCAGAGAAAGGGTCTATTTGAAATGAATTTTCTGGAAACATTTTAGTAAATTGAAGGACAATGACGGTTGAAACTAAGACTTCAGGGTTTGTAAAACATCCTTCTTGAGACATTTGATTCCCATAGCCCGTATTAGATTCACGTTATTTGCCTAAATGTTGCCGATTTTGACGTTTTATATCGCAACTTTGACGTTTTGAAGAAAACCCAATTTATTAGTGAATTTTCGTAGAAAAAATTCACTAATGGGGAGATCCCGACTTTTGATTTTTGAAAAAATTTTTGCAAATGAGCGCGCACTAGGACCCCTAGAACCCATATCCGGGTCAGTTTCAATTTTTATATGTTTATATATATATATATATATATATATATATATATATATATATATATATATATATATATATATATATATATTATATATTTATATATATATTTATATATATATTTATATATATATATATATATATATATATATATATATATATATATATATATATATATATATATATATATATATATATGTATCACACCGATAACTCAAAAAATAATGGGCCGATTTTGATAAAATTTGGCATGTACCTTTCTTTTGTAAATGGCTTGGATAAGTTCGTTAGTCAGGAAAATCGGACGATGTTTTCCGGGAAAATTTTGAGTTTTCATTCGAAAAAAATTCTTATCTCAAAAAGTAATAAGCCGATTTTAATAAAATTTGGCATGTACCTTCCTTTTGTAAATGGCTTTGACAAGTTTGTTAGTCAGGAAAATCGGACGAGGTTTTCCGGGAAAATTTTGAGTTTTCATTCGAAAAAAATTTTTATCTCAAAGAATAATAAGCCGATTTTAATAAAATTTGGCATGTACCTTCCCTTTGTAAATGGCTTTGATAAGTTCGTTAACCAGAAAAATCGGACGAGGTTTTCTGGAAAAATTTTGAGTTTTCATTTGAAAAAAATTTTTATCTTAAAAAAATACAAAATCTATGATAACCAAATTTGGTAGGCAGGTTTACGATATAAAAAGTAAACTATACACCAAAATTTAGATTTCTATGTTTGATACCTGTCAGCCTGTCACAATCTCCCATCATCCTGTAAAGTGTTCCATTTAATAAAAACCTATATTTTGTTCTCCCTGTGAAAGACCCTCCATATAAAAAGTGTTTTAAGCACCGCAAGACATCAGCCGACATTATTAAGTTTGAAGTTTCAAAACGAACTTATCAACTTCAATATTGGTTCAAAGTTTTACCAAACTGGAAGCGTTCAAGTTATTTATGTTTGACGGGTAGCCCTAAATCAATAGAATAAGTGGATGTAGGAGGCAGAGGGCGCAAGAAATTGATGTTTTGAAGTTTTAATGTCCGTTGTGAAGCGGAATACAGAATACAGAGGTTATCGGAAATTGTGTGCTGTTGGCTTTGTATAAAAGAACATTGATAAACGTTGGCATTTATTACTATTAGCGAATTATCGTAGAAATAATTCGTTAATGAGATCGCGACTTTTAATGTTTGGAAAAAAAATCGAATGAGTGCGAACGAGGACAACCCATATTCGGGGTCCGTCTCAATTTTTGTATGTTTATATATACAGTGTGTCCCAAACTGGATGGGAATGTATTGCTATCTCCGTTATTATTAGAGATAGGGAGACGGTTAAATTAGCAATGTCTTGTAGAATTTCATGCTCGTTCCAAATATGACTTGTATTTTGCCCTGACTCTTTTCGTTTTCGAGTTATTTTGAAAAAAACAAAATTTGTCGATTTATTTTTTCTTCAATATCTAAGTAGGCGTTGATCTGACATGTTTAAGACTTGCACATTATGAGGACACTTTTTACAGAGTAATCTTTTTGTGCTACTATCAACTTTGGATTCTCATTTGTTTTTGAGCTACAGGTATTAACATTTGTTTTTATTATGGCAGCATATTGGATTTTTTGCTCATGTGATAGCCTGTAAAAAGAGCTTTCCAATGATGTACAACATGCTTGAAAAATCTTGTAATTGCACTGACAATTTTGAGAAAAACCGTTTTGAGGATAGTAGGCTATGAAATCCAATTTTATTATTATTATTATTAGTTTATTAGTGGTTAAAATTATACATTATGTCTTACAAAGAAGCTGTGCTTGTGCTTGTATCAACATAATTTTGTAAAAATCCTCAAATAATCAAACTGTCAAAACAATTTTATTTAATGTCACTTTCTGAATTTTGATCAATCTGCTTTTTCTCCCCTTTCTTCTTCCACAAACATTTGTATAGCCTCCACAATGATTTATTTTCACTCTCGCCTCACTATTTCTCTTTATTTCAACCAAACATTCTTAAAAAAACATAATTCTTTAGCACAGAAATTTTGACATTTTACATGACATAAACTATAAATATATAATTACCAGAAAACAAGCGACAAAAAAAGTGTTCAAAAAGCAGTAGGCCATGGAGTCTAACAATAGACTTCTACTTTAACATAATTTTTCGTAACGATTCACGCTAAAAAAATATTTTGATTTAATTTACAATACTTAATTAGGTAATGATGCTAAATAATATTATGTGAAACCCGGCAATAACAAATAAAAACTTAAACTCCAAAAAACAACACAATTCGAAACAGAACTCAACAAATAATAAAGTAGAAAATTAAAAATACACTAAATAGAAAATTGTTCAATATGGCCACCGTTTTGTTCAATGCACTTTATACACCTTTTTGAAACATGCCTGCAAACTCTGGCGAGGGTGTTTTGGTTAATATGATTTATAGCTTCCGTGATTTTGTTTCGTAATTTATTGATATTTTGTGGTGGATCGAATTTTATACACATCATTCTTAAGAGTACTCCAAAAATAAAAATCCATGGGTGTTATATCAGCACTTCGAGCACACCAATGAACCGGCCCATTGTTACAAATGACACGACTATTAAAATTTTGGTACAAAAATTCTTTAACGATTCTAGCATTGTGAGCTGGACAACCGTCTTGTTGGTACCAAACTCGTCAAAATTATCGTGAACTCTTGTAATAGTTGGTAAGATATCATTTCTCAATATATTAAGATACCTTTCCCCAGTTAAATTATTTTCAAAAAAGAACGGATCAACAATGAAGTTACCTGAATTTTTTAAAAATTAACTGTCTAATGTACAAATAAAAATAACAGTTTTTTTACCTAATAAACCGCACCAAACATTAATACCAAATCTGTCTTGCAATCGTCTTTCTTCCTTTAGATGGGGATTTTCATTTGCCCAATAATGCCTATTATGGCGATTATACACACCACAATTTGTAAACCTGGATTCATCAGTCCATATTATTTTCAAATGAAAATTTTCATCTTGCTGACATTGTCCTTGATACCGTCTGTAGAATGGAAGTCGCTAAGGGTAATCGTCAACATTTAAGCCTTGCACGATTGTAGGTTTGTATGGATGGTAATGACTTTGTTTTAATACACGGTGACTAGTACTTTTTGGAACGTCAATTTGTTGACCCTAAAACCGAACAGATTGCGGAGAGTTTTCGTTTAAAACCTGTAAGACGGCATTATTTATTTCTTCATTTCTAGGCATTGGTAGTTAGTTTGCGGGGAAGCTACCGTCGTTCAATAGATTGGTCACTATCCTGCGAAATATTTTGGTGTGTGGTTGTAGTCTTTCTGGGTAGTTGTTTTGATATGAATTTGCAGCTGTAACTCAAAAACAAATGACAATCCAAAGTTGAGAATAGCACAAAAAGATTACTATGTAAAAAGTGTCCTGATAATGTGCAAGTCTTAGACATGTCAGATCAACGCCTACTTAGATATTGAAGAAAAAAGAAATAGACATTTTTTTTTCTAAAATATCTCAAAAACGAAATGAGGCAGGGCAAAATACAAGTCAGATTTGGAACGAGCATAAAATTCTACAAAACATTGCTAATTTAGTCGTCTCCCTATATCTAATAATAACGGAAATAGCAATACATTCCCATCCAGTTTGGGACACACTGTATATGAGTAAGACAAACTAACATGCACTACACAAAAACCAAATCCACATACACTAAATTATCATAAAGTAACTGTAAACTAAGAAAATATAGTAATTCTAGATAATGTCAGGGTAGAAAAAAGTAAATTACAATGCATATTGTGGGGTAAACATATAATACACTGAAAAGACTCAGATAGTCAAACATCTTTGAGTTTTTTAAGTGGGTCAAAACAACAGTAGTCGCAAATATACAGATCCGATCATAGATGCACAAGTAGTGAAATAAATGTCTAAAATAAGGTGTAAAACTTGTAAGAGTGAACTATATGTGGTCACAAACGTTGGACAATAACAAAAAAGTCTGGACGCAGCAAGTGCGTTATGGAAGTGGATTTTCTTAAGAATGTTTTTAATAGCAAATGCGAGCAGGCATCAGTCTGATTACCGGTATAGCCTATGTAGTGGAAACAATGTACTATATTTAATCAAAATTACTTATTATTTGAAAATGTACAAAACTTTTCCGAAACTAAACTTAAATGTTGGTTTCCTAGCCAACAAACCTTACGTTAATAGCAAATTGAGTTACGATATTTAAAGGATTTAATGAAAATTCGCTACCAAAACGCAGTTACTGCGTACAGATTTTTTTCCTGCGAACATGCATTATATTTCGATAAAAAATGCTAAAATACATTAACGAATTTGTTTTACGAAAATTAGCTAAAAATTATAGACCGTTAAACCATAAACTCCACTAAACCTACAGCGAAAGCATTAACTTAACTAAACCGATAGTCAAAGGATCAGAAAAAGGGTCTATTTGAAATTAATTTTCTGTAAATATTTTAGTAAAATGAAGGGCAGTGACGGTTGAAGCTGAAAGTTCAGGGTTCGCAGACCACTCTTCTTGCAACATTTTCTTTTCACAATTCATATTTGTTTCACGTGCTTTGCCTAAACATTGCCAATGTTGACGTTTCAAATAGCGACTTTGACGTTTTGAGGAAAATTCCAATTTTTTTGTCTTTAACTGCCCATAACTTTTTTATCTTTAAACTTAGAGACCTAAATTTTTGTACATGGTAATGCAAATAGGTGTACCGAATTGAGTTGCCCTTACTTTGTTTGTTTCCGAAAATATACATTTTTTTAGAAAGAAAACACAACATTTTCCGGGAAAACCTGGGCCGATGTTCCTGGCTAATGAACTTAACCAAGCCACTTGCACAAGGCAGGTACTCACCAAATTCGATCAAGATTGGCTTATTATTTTTTGAGTTATCGATGTGATATATACATATATATATATATATATATATATATATATATATATATATATATATATATATATATATATATATATATATATATATAAATTCAAACTGACCCCGGATAAGAGTTCTAGGGGGCCTAATTAGCGCTCATTTGAAGAAAAAGTCGGGATCTCCTTTTTTAAGAAACTTCACTAAAACTGAAGTTTAATATTCAGTATGAACGTATGAACCCATCCGTATACATACATATGTTCGACCATAGAGTAATATGTGTTTTACATTGACATGAATATATTACCCATCACACTGGGAGTCAATCCTACTGTCTAATTAGACGAGCGTCTCGCCACAGTAAAAACTTGGATGAGTCTTTTGTTGTTTTAACGAAATAAAAGACCCCCCTAACGTGATGTTACACAAAATCCTACCAGCTGACCTTTCGAACCTGCCCTGACATCAGTTTGCCTAATTAAAAGCTAAAATGAGAAGGAAAATCAACCCTGCCATATATCAAGGTTATGTGAGCATAAGGAACTTTTCCCTTCTCTTTTAACTTCTTTTAGCTTTTGATTAGGCAAACTGATGTCAGGGCAGGTCAGTTGGGAGGATTGTGTGTATGCATGACAGTCGGGGAGGTCTTTTATTTCGTTAAAACGACAAAAAAACTCATGAAAGTTTTTACTGTCGCGAGATGCTCGTCTAATTAGAAGAAAGCAATGTTTAATCTATTAATCACATATACATACATTTTATCTTCCTGCTCTCCTTATTTATATGCAGTTTAACTATGCCAAATCTCACACTGCTTGGTGCACGCAATATGCTTAACAAGGGGTAGATACAAAGTTTTTCTTCATGTATTATAACCTTATAGTTGAAAAAGGGTCTATTTGAAATCCATTTTCTGCAAATATTTAAATAAAATGAAGGATAATGGTGCTGAAGCTGAAACTATAGGCTTTATGGAACACACTTCTTACAAAGTTTCCGCTACACCGCCCGTAATGTTAGTTTCAACTTCTTTATTTAGAACATGTCAATTTTGACGTTTTAAATTCCGACTTTTTGACGTTTTAGGAAGAAAAACTATAATGCTTATAACTTCTTATGCTTTTACCGTAGGGATCAAAATTTTGGTACATGGCTTTATTTTTATGGCATAAACCAGCGTGCTAAATTGTTATTTCTGGAGGCGATTCTCCAAAATGAAAGGGTCAATTAAATCATCGAACTCCAGAGAAAATATTGTGACCGGCTTTTAACAAATTTTAGTTTAGAGGCAAAAACAAAACTCATACTAGCGATTTTTTAAACGAAAATTCGCTAAAATAAGTTGCCTGGAAAAATTGCAACCTTTATGCGATAGTTGACAAGTTAGACAGAAAATTATATCTACTTGAACTTGATGCAATAATTGAAACGTTAATAATTAACAAGACACTCCTCGTATGTTGTCTTTTTCAACTCATGTAATTTACAGTGCCAGCCCTCGTAATTTATATTTTATGATACCCTATGTTCAATCGCGTTATCTCATTGTAATCCTGGAATATACGACAAATACCACCAGCTGATAGATTACAATGTTATTGCCGTGGAGGATAAGCGTCCTTCTCATATAGTGATGGGTTGTTATTTAACAGTCTGTTATATTTTAACTGTTGTCGAGCCGCAGCATTAACAACCTGTTATGGATATATACAAATAACAGGTACAGTGGAGGGGATGCTGTTGCGCAGTGAGTCGTATCTGTTTATGTTGTCGTATCTGTTTCTGTTGCACTGCTACGATGAAGCAGCTTCTGTTTTCATCCGCCACTGTTATAACAGGATGAATGGACATGAGACTGGGAATGGGGTATAGAGTATAGAGCGGACTTTACTTCATAACATACTACTTTATACTAGTGTGCTCACAGCTTTGGGAACGTAGGGTCGTCGGTACAATGAAACTCTTAAATTTTGACAGGTTGTTGATTCACACAAGACACACACATATATTTACAATTTATAAACAAACACAAAATATAAAAAATGTAAATAAAAAGGCTGTATATGTAGCAAGTGAAAATTATTAAAAATGAACTATATCACTGTAAAAATAAAATCAGGTCACCGCGTATATAAAAAAATAATCACATAGGCGTTGACGTAAACTCAATCTTCATTAGATAACTCGATATGCTGATGGCATTTTTGTTTTAAGAAAAAACTGATATGTATACAAACGTACAGTTATGCTTTAACGTGAGTCCTTAGGTATTATATTATTATTAGGTAGTTTTTTGCTCATTCTTCTTTGCCTTATGTAACTAATAAATCAATATTCCTTTTTACTTTTCACTTTGGAAATCTAAGAAATAGGTCCGATTTTAAACATCTTTTTTTATTACTACTGCAAAATAAAAAATCCCTGAAACTTAAAAAATCTCAGAAACAGTACCAATTTTAATGAAATTATAAAAATATTCCCTGTACCCGGTATAGTTGAAACCAGACACACTTCGCCCTATAGGTAGAGAGAAAAAAATTAGTTTTTATTTTTTTTTTAATTATTTATTTTATTTTTTGCTTACAATAATTCATTTATTTCATATAGCTCTCATTTTCAAGGAAAAGATGGCTATAGAGGTTTTCAAGCTCAATGCTTAACTAATACTTAATTAGTTAAGAAAATTGGAAAGAAATTCTGCATTGTTGAATTTTTTACCAAATTATTATTAGTGATGAATACCCAAAAAAACCTCCATCATTTTTCTAATAAAAAAGTTATTAATTGTTTTAAACATAATACAAGAATATTTTTTATTTTAAACATTACCCAACTACACCACCGGACGGGTTCAGCTACTGTTACTACGTCTACGTGGAATTCTTAATAATTCATAGTTCATACTGTTATTTTCAACCTGTTATATTTAACTGTTATTTCTAAATAACAGTAACAGGTGCGAGCTGTTAAAGCAATATAACAGTTTTTCCCATCACTATTCTCATATCATCGGCTGTCATATCATCAGGCTGAGTGCGGTGTCCTCCCTGCGAACTTGCGAACTGCAAAGGGCGCAAGGCGCAGCCAAGTGAATATCACATGAGCGACTCGTCAGGTTATCATGAATAATAAACCTCTGGACAATATTATTTCACCACTTAATGAAATTTTGGTAATTAGGAGATTACATTTAAAAAAGTCTGGACGCAGCAAGTGCGTTATGGTAGTGAATTTTCATAGAAATGATCTGGCACAAAATATTTTATTATAATTTTTTTTTCTTGTAACAGAAATCTAAATTTTGGTGTATAGTTTACTTTTTATATCGTAAACCTACCTACCAAATTTGGTTATCATAGATTTTTTATTTTTTAAGATAAAATTTTTTTTCAAATGAAAACTCAAAATTTTTCCGGAAAACCTCGTCCGATTTTTCTGATTAACGAACCTATTAAAGCCATTTACAAAAGGAAGGTACATGCCAAATTTTATCAAAATCGACCCATTATTCTTTGAGATAAAATTTTTTTCGAATGAAAACTCAAAATTTTCCCGGAAAACCTCGTCCGATTTTCCTGACTAACAAACTTGTCAAAGCCATTTACAAAAGAAAGGTAGATGCCAAATTTTATTAAAATCGGTCCATTATTTTTTGAGTTATCGGTGTGATACATACATACATATATATATATATATATATATATATATATATATATATATATATATATATATATATATATATATATATATATATATATATATATATATACAGGGTCATTGATGGTCGATGGTAGGTTAGACGTGTATGGAAAACGGGACATAGGATTAATCTGAAAATTTGGATACTGCCATAAATGGGCACGACCTGTCTTTCTAAAATATTTTCATTTTGGCGATGTTCCCGCTTCTACTCAAAACTAGTAACAACTTTCTTATTTTAATTTGACACTCTGTATATTATTTTGTTTTTAGAATTGTAATTTCTTTATGATCATTTTTTCTTAATAGCTTCCTATACCGATCTACATCGGTTTTCGAGATAATACTTATTTAATTTTTTTTATCTCAGAAAAATGGTCCCACTAACATTTTAATTAGGTGCTATTTGAACCCATAGAAGGCTGAAATTTTGCCCACAGTTTGGAAATCCTGGTATTTAATAGTTACCCAAATAAATTAATTTAATGTTATACAGGGCGGTTTAAAATTGATGATTTAACGTGACACAAAAAAGGCCAAAACTTTATTTTTTACATAGGACACCATGTATATTATTTAAAATTCTAAAAGGCAATTAAATTTCCTTCAAGTTGATGTACCATAGTGGTATACCTAGCTCGTCAAGTTTTCGAAATAATCGCAATAATTAATGACTGACCTGACCTGACCTGACCAGCTGGTCCCTGACCAGCGGGGTGGCCATTTAGGCATGTTGCCTCTCCCAATTAAAAATTAACTATACGATAGCATGTCTCAGGTTGATTCAATAAGAGAGAAGAGAGCGTGTCACGTATTCAGATCGTTTTATAAAGACTTTTTATCTTGACATATCGTCGAGTTGTCACGTTTGCAGGCGTATTCTCATTGAGTTATAATGCGATAGAGCAACTGACTACGAACTGTGTACGCTGCGCCAAGGATTGTGACGTCACTAGTGGGACTGATTCAGTAGCTCTATAGTTCGTTATAGGTGGTGACACGTGGGCCATGTTACACATATGTTAAACACATGTGACATGTTACAACTATACATAGATTTCTATGTTACAAGGAAAAAAGTTATAAAAAAATATTTGGTGCCAGATCATTTCTATGAAAATTCACTACCATAACGCACTTTCTACGCCCAGACTTTGTTTACACCGAGAAGCCATAAATAACGATGACAACAAGCACGATTCTGGTTCTGAGCTGGAGTTATCAAATGATGACAGCAACGACGTCCTCATAAACGTCAATTATTATCTTGCGCCTGACAAAATTACGAAGTGGCGCGAAATTCCTTATTCCAAACCAAGCAAAACAAGACAGAAGAATATCACAAAAATTCTTCCTGGGCCTAAAGGCAACTTTAGAGGAGTGACAGAGAAAATTCAACCTGTTCGTAATTTGATTGGCGATTCCATAGCAGAACAAATAATTGAATGCACAAATATGTTCATAGAGAGAAAAAACTCTGGACGCAGCAAGTGCGTTATGGTAGTGAATTTTCATAAAAATGTTTTTAATTGCAAATATGTGTGTTTCCTTTTTAAGAAAGCAGGCATCAGTTTTGGTTACCAGTATAACCTATATAGTAAAAACAATGTGCCATGTTTCATAAAAATAACTTTATTGTGTGAAAATGTACAAAAATTTCCAAAAGCAAGCTTAAAGTATTCCCGGAAAAACTCGTTTCTTGGTCAACCTTATAGGTTAATAGCAAATTGAGCTATTCAAATTTGAAGCATTTAATGAAAATTCGCTACCATAACGCACTTGCTGCGTCCCGAATTTCTTTTCTTACAAACATGCATCGCTGAAAAATTCAAAAATGCAATAACATAAGGCGTGTTTGATTAAAAAAAAAAGAAGAAAATTTGTATCACCAATCACTTATGGGCCATCCTGTGATTGTAGAAATATTTTTTTAAGATGTAGCTCAAGACACCCTATAATTAATATATACAAATTTTCTTCATATCTTGTATAATAACGGATATATTGAGCTTTATTGATTTTTGACGAAAATTCGACAAAAATTATATACCATTAAACGATAAACTCTAAAGCTAAGGCTACTGCCAAGCATCAGAGTAAGGGTCTATTTGAAATGAATTTTCTGGAAACATTTTAGTAAAATGAAGGACAATGACGGTTGAAACTAAGACTTCAGAATTTGTAAAACATCCTTCTTGAGACATTTGATTTCCATATCCCGTATTAGATTCAAGTTCTTTGCCTAAATGTTGCCGATTTTGACGTTTTAAATGGCAACTTTGACGTTTTGAGGAAAACCCCTTTTGTTGCCCTTACTTTGTTAATTCCGGAGATATAAATTTTTTTCGAAAGAAAACACAAAATTTTCCGGGAAAGCCTGGTCAGATTTTTCTGGCTAACGAACTTGTCCAAGCCATTTGCAAAAGGAATTTTTCCACCAAATTTAGTCAAAATCGGCATATTATTTTTTGAGTTATCGGTGTGATACATATATATATATATATATATATATATATATATATATATATATATATATATATATATATATATATATATATATATATATATATATATATATATATATATATATATATATATATATATATATATATATATATATATATATATATATATATATATATATATACATATAAATTGAAACTGACCCCGGATATGTGTTCTAGGGGGCCTAGTTCGCGGTCATTTGAAGAAATTTTTTCAAAATTCAAAAGTCGGGATCTCCTCATTAGTGAATTTTTTTTAAGAAAATTCACTAAAAAGCAGATTCTATCTAAATACCCAAGAGATGGAAATTACAAAATTATGTCTCGTAGCGAATTTTTGGCACTGCTTGGTTTATCATACCTACTAAGTACTAGAAAAGTGAATCACACGAACGTAAAGGAAATATGGGCAGCTGACAGGATAGGCGTTCAAATTTCACGTTCCTGTATGAGTTATGGGAGATTTCTCCAGCTTCTGAGATCATTAGGGGTTGACGACAAAAGTACGAGATCAGAACGCAAGTAAGTGGATAAGTTAGCCCCCATACGCACGATTCCTGATTCATTTACAAATAATTTCAAAAAATGGTACAGTGTAAGTGAATTTGTGACAATAGACGAAAAATTGGAGGTCTTCCGCGGGAGGTGTAGTTTTATACAATATATCCCTAATAAGCCTGCAAAGTATGGGATAAAAATTTATGCGGTGTGTGATGCAAAGACTTTTTTCACTTCTAATATTGAAGTGTATTGTGGTGACCAGCCAGAGGGGCCATTTTCTGTTTCAAATAGTCCCGAAGATGTTGTGAATAGACTGATTGGGCCAATTGCTCACAGTAATAGAAATCTGACCACTGACAACTGGTACACTGGTTACTCCCACAGCGCTATCTCTGTTGGAAAATAAAATAACACTCATAGGCACTTTGAAGAAAAATAAAAGAGAGCTACCAAGTCAGTTTCTACCGAACAAAAATAAACCACCAGGCTCGACTATATTCGGTAGCCAGAAAAATGTCACTCTGGTTTCGTATGTACCCAAGAAGAATAAATCGGTCACGCTCCTGTTGACCATGCACGATGATGGAATCATCGGCCAAGAAACCAACGAGCTAGAAATCATTTTAGATTATAACATGACAAGGTGGTTGTGGACACCGTTGACCAGTTATGTGGCAACCAATGTTTCCAAAATGACGAGAATGTGGCCAATGGTGATTTTTTATTCGTAATCGAATATTACGGGGATAGATGCTTACATATTACATAAAGCAAACTTAGAAAATCAGCCAGTGAGTAGGAGAGTGTTTTTGAAAAAACCTAGCCCTCCAGCTGATGAAGCCTTATCATATTGAAAGGTCGCAATTGGTTTCCCTTCGTACAGACATAAAAGTGTTTCTACAGAAATACAAACCGGAAGGACCAATTACTGAAAAAGAGCCTCCTGCAAAGAAGAGGAGCAGATGCATACCATGTGGAAGAGCCAAAAGTAAATTACCTCCGGTGAAACTCTAAAACGACCATCATCTGCAAAAATTGTGAAGATACTGACAATGACCCAGTATAGAATTTTTCACCTTATTTTTGTTTTCGTTTATCATGTGCCAAGGCTAGTTTCCGATGTGCTTTCCTTATAAGTTTTTCTTTGCGGATTGAAATATGGTTTATAATGAGATTATACGTAGTGTTTCAGTTTTTGCGTTATATATATATATATATATATATATATATATATATATATATATATATATATATATATATATATATATATATATATATATACACACTTTATTTGTTTATTGTACTTTTTGTGATTTTTTATTTGTTTACGTGGACTGCAGTTTCGAACCTTCCTGGTTCATCATCAGTACGCTACTAGCAGTACTGATAAACTGATAAACCAGGAAGGTTCGAAACACGCAAACAAATAAAAAATCACAAAAAGTACAGCAAACAAATAAAGTGTATATTTAAAAGTGATTTCAATGTAGTGCAACATTCCAAAAGATTTTTCAACATAGTCTCCTTTGAGGTCTATACACTTCGTCTAACGTTTCTCCAATTTTTTATCCCTTCCAAAAAATAAGATTTGTCGAGGTCCTCAAAATACGTATTTGTTTGTGAGATCATTTCATCATTGGAGTCAAATCCTTTTCCGCCGAGCCATTTCTTTAAGTTTGGAAACAAGAAATAGTCACTCGGGGCTAAATCCGGGGCGGATGAAGGAGCAATTCGTAACCCAGTTTATGCACTTTCGCCATGGAGACTACACATGTGTGCACCCTTACATTGTCCTGGTGGAAAATAACTTTTTTCATGGCCAAATGCGGTCGTTTTTTCTTCAAATCATCATTGAATCGGTCCAATAAGTTGGTATAATATTCGCCATTGATTGTTCTTCCCTTTTGAAGGTAATCATTGTGGATTATACCGCGTGCATCTCAAATAAACGGTCGCCATGATTTTATTGGCTGACAAACCCACCTTGGGCTTCTTCGGCGCTGATTCACACGGAGAAACTCACTGTTTTGACTGCTGCTTGGTCTCTGGTGTGTTGTGGTGAATTCAGGTTTCGTCCACGGTTACGAAACGGCGCAAAAACTCGTACCTTCGAAGTTGCGTTTGTGGTCGATTGTGAGCAAACACGGCACCCATCTTGCGGATAGCTTTCTCATACCCAAGTGATCATGCAAAATCGAAACCACTGAGCCATGTGACATCCCTATGGCTTTTACAACATCCCGCACTTTCAATCTCCGATCGGCCAACACCATATCATGAATTTTTTCAGTTGTTTTGGGTGTAGCGACCTCAACTAGGAGGTCCAGAACGTTCGGCGTCATTTGTGCTTGTATGGCCGAGACGAAATTCAGTCAATCACTTTTTTACCATGGAAATTGATGGTGCAGAGTCCCCATACTATTTATCAAGCTTAGCCTTTGTTTGAGTGATGGTTTTTTCCGCAAAAAATTATGTTTGATGAGCACACGAAATTCACTTTTTTCCATTTTAATTATAACTCAAGAGGTTGTCCGCTTTCAATGGCTCTCTAACACAAACTAAATGACGCAGCTTGTTTAAAATTTGACGGGAGTCAACTGACAGATGCTTGTTGACATGAGCAGTGTTGCCCTTCCTGTGAAGAGGCGAGAAATTCAAAGAGACACGGACACATTGAGCCGCCCTCATATATATATATATATATATATATATATATATATATATATATATATATATATATATATATATATATATATATATATATATATGTTATGTTTTATCTGGATAATATAAAAACTATTATGTTATTATTATTATTATTATTATTATCATCAATATTTTCAATACTTTTTTACTGAATCATCATTAGAGGGATGATTCATAACAATAAAAGCAAATGTATCAAAATAATTTATGCAGGCATATTTGCATCGAATACTTATGGTAGCAAATTTGCTCCGCTCTGCTGCTGGTGGTATAATTATTGGCGCTGGCGCTGGAGGGTTAAGAAATTGAGGAAAACGTAACCAAGTGCCACAGAAGCTTACCACACGGGATTAAGGCCGTTATTGTCGCGAGGTGTGATGTGACAAAACATTAGATTGTTGAAATGTATCGTTACCAATTGGATGAAAAATTATTATCAAGAACCTGTGGCTGATTTTTTTTAAAATTCCAACAACACCACGAGGGCTTACAGCCTAAATACTATCGTACCGTGGGTGTTGACAAGGAGGAAAGAGGCAACTTGTTAATTCTGGATTTGGAGGTTCGGGGGCGAAGGAAAAACATGTGCCGGCAAGGAATTCCACAACTTGGAAGTCCTCGGGACAACAGAGCGGGCATAACAAGATGTTCTATGTCTGGTGACCTGGACAGTAAAAGGGTGCATTCGCTCTGTTCCCTTGGTAGATCTGTTGGGGGCAGCAGGTGGAGGAACTATGAAAGAAAGCTCCTCTGAACAGTGCCTGTGCAGATATCTATAAAAGAGAGAGAGAGGTCGGTGGGCTAGGGATGGCAGCCTTTGGGTGAGGGTTGGGTCATCGATGAGATGTATAGCTCTCTTCTGAATGGAGTCCAGGATAGCGAGTGTAGAAGCGGCAGCAGCACCCCAGATGTGGGAGCAGTATTCGAGGTTTGGTCTTATTTGTGAAGTATATAAGGTATAGAGATTAGCTGGTGAAAAGTATTTGCGAGCCCGGAAGAGGAAACCTAATTTCTTAGCAGCCGCTTCTGCAATTGATGTGACATGTTGGTGCCAATTGAGATTTCGATCCACAGAAATGCCAACAAGTGAAAAGGACTCATTACTTTGAATAACTTGGTTGTTTATTGTGATGGGTCTAAGGCTGGTGTATCTCTTATGAGAAAGAAAGCAAGACTGTGATTTGGTGGGGTTGAATTGTACAAGATTTCTACTTCCCCAGTCTAATATTTTTTGGAGATCCACGGAGATAGAACCCTCCATGAGTCTGCGATCCTCATCTAATTGGACTAAAGAGACAGGCTTAGAGTATTGTATATTTGAGTGGAGGGTGCTGTCGTCCGCGTAACTGTGAACTGGGTTGGATGTGCTAGCGAGGAGGTCATTGATGTGGAGAAGAAACAAAGTAGGGGCTAAAGCTAAAGCTGTCCAAGTCAGAAAACCTCGAAAATGCAGCGTGTTTCTAACCATATGGTCATCCTCTGTACTTGTCTTTTGACCAATCAGACCTTTTTTTTTTGAAAATTATGTAGATCTGAAAATTAAAAACTTATTTTGTAAGTTACCCTTATAGGGATACTACTAATATTAATATTTATATAGTACTTCTTTGTCAAGCATTACCTTGTTTTATCGTTTTGTGCTGATTCAATACACATTATTATTATCAATAATAAGTACAATTTTCACTCATTGTATTATCATCAATATTGGACCTTTGAAAACAATGGAAATTTGAGTAACGATCATTTGAATATTTCTGTTACTTATCGTTTTGTATACATTCTGATAACTTTTCAGATGTTGCCACTGATTATTATGTTTGTACACAGGCACCCTAATTTCTGATCCAGTCTGCGACGCTTTCATGAGGGTGCGCACGACGCAGGGTGGGACACAGTAAAGCGACGTCGGGGCGTTCAAAGCACACACTCCGACCAGGCGTCCGTAATTTTTATGCACTGTATCGAGTCGCCTCAGATACGGCGTCACTTGTTCTGTTACTCACCCTTCATTATCGTGCGACAATAACTATATACCAACCCCTCTCGAGTGTGTAAGGCGCTTCACGACCAGACTTGCAGGTCAGTCTCCTGTCCGATTTGCTTTGTTTCATAGTCAACTTGATTTTTTCATGTATGGGTATATAGCTGTTGTCTTCGTTTTGTGTTTATTGTGGTTGTAAAATGTTTTTTACCAGATTTTTTTTGAAATGCATGTAGATGGATAAAGTCTCATTTGTTTCATTTATGATTTTGTTAAGATTAGCAGATTTGTTTTAGGAGTATGTTGTTGACATCTTAGTTTTGTTATTCGTTGACATATTGCTTGTAGACTAGTCGTAAAGAGAGTATTGGTAGTAAATTTGATTTTATGAATGAACTTGTGTAATTTAGTAGATTGAATGAAATTTAACAAAAAATTTATTTGTACATTTTCTTTTGGATTGTGTTGCAAATACTTTTAGTTCTAAGTTGAGGACCAATAATAGTGATTTATACAGAGTGATTAAAAGTTAATTCGCTGTTTATAAATAAAATCCTATTTAAACTCCGAAAATTTGAAATAATAGGTTTTCAGAGTGATCTTTTAGTGAATTTTCTTAGAAAAAATTCACTAATGAGGAGATCTCGACTTTTGAATTTTGAAAAAATTTCTTCAAATGAGCGCGATCTAGGACCCCTAGAACCCATATCCGGGGTCAGTTTCAATTTTTATATGTTTATATATATATATATATATATATATATATATATATATATATATATATATATATATATATATATATATATATATATATATATATATATATATATATATATATATATATATATATGTATCACACCGATAACTCAAAAAATAATGGGCCGATTTTGATAAAATTTGGCATGTACCTTTCTTTTGTAAATGGCTTGGATAAGTTCGTTAGTCAGGAAAATCGGACGAGGTTTTCCGGGAAAATTTTGAGTTTTCATTCGAAAAAAATTCTTATCTCAAAAAGTAATAAGCCGATTTTAATAAAATTTGGCGTGTACCTTTCTTTTGTAAAGGGCTTTGACAAGTTTGTTAGTCAGGAAAATCGGAAGAGGTTTTCCGGGAAAATTTTGAGTTTTCATTCGAAAATAATTTTTATCTCAAAGAATAATAGGCCGATTTTGATAAAATTTGCTATGTACCTTCCTTTTATAAATGACTTTGACAAGTTTGTTAATCAAACAATCGGACGAGGTTTTCAGGGAAAATTTTGAGTTTTCATTTGAAAAAAAATTTTATCTTAAAAAATAAAAAATCTATGATAACCAAATTTGGTAGGTAGGTTTACGATATAAAAAGTAAACTATACACCAAAATTTAGATTTCTATGTTACAAGAAAAAAAGTTATAATAAAATATTTTGTGCCAGATCATTTCTATGAAAATTCACTACCATAACGCACTTGCTGCGTCCAGGCTTTTTATATAAAATATTTTAAGAGGACTGCAGTTTTTATTTTACCGACTTTTTTCCTACTTAATTTATGTGAAAAAGTCTGGACGCAGCAAGTGCGTTATGGTAGCGAATTTTTTTAAAAATATTGTTAAGGTCTTTCTTTGATGAAAGCAGGCATCAAACTTGGTTGCCTATATAGTAGAAACAATGTACCATATTTCATCCACCAAATAACTTTATATTAACTATATATATATATATATATATATATATATATATATATATATATATATATATATATATATATATATATATATATATATATATATATATATATATATATATATATATATATATATCCAACCGATAACTCAAAAAATAATTAACCGATTTCGATGAAACTCGGCAAGTGCCTTTCTTTTATCAATGGCTTGGATGAGTTCGTTAGCCAGGAAAATCGGACTAGGTTTTCCTGGAAAATTTTGAGTTTTCTTCCAAAAATTACAAAGCGATTTCAATGAAATTTTGCGTATATGTTGTCTTGCGTAAGGCCTTACCACATACCAAAATTCAACTTTCTAAGTTTATAGAAAATTGAGTTAATCCAATTTTGAGTTTTTTTTCAAAAAAAAAAATTCTCTGAAAATTACAAAGCTATTGCAATGAAATTGTGTAAATGTGTTTCCTTGGGAAAGGTCTTACCACGCACCAAAATTCAACTTTCTAAGTTTATAGAAAATTGAGTTAATCCAATTTTGAGTTTTTTTTCAAAACAATTTTTTTTCTCTGAAAATTACAAAGTTATTTCAATGAAATTGGGTGAATGTGTTTCCTTGGGAAAGGTCTTACTACGTACCAAAATTCAACTTTCTAAGTTTATAGAAAGTTGAGATATTCAAATTTGAAGCATTTAATAAAAATTCACTACCTTAACGCACTTGCTGCGTCCCGAACTTTTTTCTGCAACTTTCAAAATGATCAAGGAAGGATGCTACAATATATATTTCTGGAATCATCCCTTCGTCTTTATATAATCAGCGAAACGATCGCTGTGAGGGGTGCGATATTAAGTATTTAAGGATAATTTAATTCGTTCTTTGATATATATTATTTTAATAAATAAGGACAATTAAAAAAAAAAATCTCTGAACGCAGCAAGTGCGTTATGGTAGCGAATTTTCTTTAAAATATTTTTAATGGCAAACGTTTGAAAATATATAAACATTTTTTAAAAGTCTGGATGCAGCAAATGTGTTATGGAAGTGAATTTCCATAAAAATGTTTTTAATAACAAATGCGGCATGCATCAATCTGATTACCGGTGCTGCTTCGTCGTGGGGATTTGCCTTCCTCGTCGCGTGCATACAACCACCCTCGCTGCATAAACCACAAGAAAAATGTCTTGTTCCTACCCGCCAAGAAAGTTACGGCACCTGGGGGGATAGGGGTGCTGTGCGGGGTGGGCAAGGTTTAAGGGGGATATGGCTTCAAGATGTGAAAAAGACAGCTTTCAAGCCCGTTTTATTCGAATTTTCTGCTCATATTTCCTTTTTACTACCTACCCCGCCCAGCACCCTTACTCACTCCTGGTCCCGTAACTTCCTTGGGGGTGTGAACAAGAAATTTTTCTTGGTGTTTATGGATCCGGGGGGGGGGGGTCTAGGCGGCTTTCTGAAAACAGTTTTTTGAAAAGCGTTCGGGAACTAACCTGAAGTTTACCGAAAATTCGCTACCAAAACGCACTTACTGCGTCCACTTTTTTTTTCTTACAAACGTATCATATTTCTATAAAAAAATGCAAAAATGCATTAACAAATTTGTTCTACGAAAATTTGCTAAAAAATTATAGACCATTAAACCATAAACTTCACTAAACCTGCAGCGAAAGCATCAACTTAACTAAACCGACAGCAAAGGATCAGAGAAAGGGTCTATTTGAAATGAATTTTCTGTAAATATTTTAGTAAAATGAAGAGCAAAATCTGTAACTTCAGGGTTTGCAGAACACTCTTCTTGCAACATTTTCTTTTCACAATCCGTATTTGTTTCACGTTCTTTGCCTAAACATTGCCAATTTTGACGTTTAAAATTGCGAGTTTGACGTTTTGAGGAAAACTCCAAAATTTGTTTCTTTAACTGCCCATAACTTCGTTGTCTTGAAAGCTAGAGACTTTTGGTACAGAGTTCACTCTTTATAATACAAACACGCGTACCAAATTTGGTTGCCCTTACTTTGTTATTTTCGGAGATATGAATTTTTTTATAAAGAAAACACACAATTTTCCGGGAAAACCTGGTCCGATTGTCCTGGCTAACGAACTTATCCAAACCACTTGCAAAAGGAAGGTACTCACCAAGTTTGATCAAGATTGGTCCATTATTTTTCGAGTTATCGGTCGGATATATATATATATATATATATATATATATATATATATATATATATATATATATATATATATATATATATATATATAAACATAGATCTCCTCATTAGCGAATTTTTTTAATTCGCTAAAAAGAAAGTGATGTTGCGTTTGGCTCTTTTAGTGAAGCATTCTGTTTAAGAGATCAACAATTCACTAAAAGGCGTTTAAATTCATATACTTAAAAAAATATTTCGGTTGCAAATATGTCTAATTTTTGTTTCAAGCTTATAAGAAAAATCAGCAGAAGCAACACAAATGTTGGTAGTGGGCACTTTTTGGAAGAAATAAAGATGTGGCATTTCTGGAAATATTTGGCATGTAAAATGGGAAGGGACTTTCAAATGAAGTTGTTTTAGTAAATGAATTAGTGGTGAAAATCCACTAATAGAGACGTATCGATGGTGAGATTTTCGGAAAATGTATTCAAATAAGCGCGAATTAGGACGCCTGGAACCCATTTCAATGGTCATATATATATATATATATATATATATATATATATATATATATATATATATATATATATATATATATATATATATATAGGTTTCAGGTGTCCCAATAGTGTGTAATTCCTCTATATATTCCTTACCCTAAGAGCTAGCCAAAAAACTCCCAACAAAATTTTCTTGCGATTATCTAAGCTATATCGAGAAAATATATTCAGCTTTATGGAACTTCCGGTTGCACCGGAAGTGGCTATCAACTTCGTTATTTTGAATGGAATGCTTTTTATTGCATTTTTGGATAGAGATTAAGAAAGAAGTGTGACTCAAGCATTCCCTATAGCTACCTTTGATATTTGTGAAAATATTACGACTGCTGTTGGCTGAGCCTTGAGTTTCCCTGCCTCAAATTCGAAATATCAATAGACGACATTCAATGCTTTGAAATAGTTGAAGAGTAATTTATTATTATTGTACAGGGTGTATTTCCTTTGGGTTACAACATACCTAACTTTAAAGTAGCTTAACTTGTTATTTTCAAATGGAACACCCCATATTTTATGGATTGGTCAGGTAGGTCATTCAATTCTGCATCGATCTCGTATAGGTTTCCCTATAGCTATAGTTGAAAGTTTTCGAGTTATAGTGGTTTGTTTTACTTTTGCTTGTAAAAACTGTATTCTGTCAGCTACAGGAGGCACAGAGAACGGACAACTGATATTTATTGTGAGATGACAGATAAACGTCCCTAAAATTTCGAATACTTCTAATGTATCGTCTTTTTTAGATTATTTTTTATGCTAATGCCTGTGGTTTATTATTATTATTATTCATATATTTATGTAATATAATAATAATAATAATAAAAATAATAAACTACAGTCATTATCATAAAAAAAAATCTAAAAAAGACGATACATTAGAACTATTCGAAATTTTAGGGACGTTTATCTGTCATCTCACAATAAATATCAGTTGTTACGTTCTCTGTGCCTCCTGTATCTGACAGAATGCAGCTTTTACAAGCGAAAGTAAAACAAACCACTATAACTCGAAAACTATCAACTATAGCTATAGGAAAACCTATAGTAGATGCAGAATTGAATGACCTACCTGACCAATCCATAAAATATGGGGTGTTCCACTTGAAAATAACAAGTTATGCCACTTTAAAGTTAGGTATGTTGTAACCCAAAAGAAATACACCCTGCACAATAATAAAAAAATTTCTTTAACTATTTTAAAGAATTGAATGTCATCTATTGATATTTAGAATTTGAGGCAGGGAAACTCAAAACTCAGCCCACAGCATACGTTTGAAGTAACATATAAATCGGAGCTAAAAAAAAAAAGAAAGTCGTGATATTTTCACAAATATCAAAGATAGCTATAGGGAATGCTACACAAAGTCACACTTATTTTTTAATCTATATCCAAAAATGCAATAAAAAGTATAGAATTCCATTTAAAATAACGAAGTTGATACTTGTTCTCAGGTTGAACCGCGTCCAGAATTTTTTGAAACTCTAGGTTTCGGCTTCCGTTTTGGAGCCGTTTTCAAGAGCTTAAGGAAGTATTAAAGGAAAGCAACTTCAAGACATCAATATGCCTACTCCCCAAATTTGATCGGAACAAAATTTTACCAGACCCTTAATATGGGTCCTAGGGTCTCTAATTCACGCTCATTTGAAGAAAATTTCTGAAAGTCTCATCATCGTGACCTCATTTTAGCCTTTTTAGTGAATTTTCTTTTAAAAAATTCACTAATGACGTGATCCGTGTATATATATATATATATATATATATATATATATATATATATATATATATATATATATATATATATATATATATATATATATATCGTAGCGACAACTCAAAAAATAATGGACCGATTTTTATAAAATTTGGTAGGTGCCTCCCTTTTGCAAGCGGCTTGGATATGTTCGTTAGCCAGGAAAATCGGACCAGTTTTTCCTGGAACATTTTGGTTTTCTTTCGGAAAGTTTTTGTATCTCCGAAAATAACAAAGCTGTGGCAACCAAATTTGGCACTTAGGTTTACGCTATTACACTACATGCCAAAATTCAGATCTGTAGGTTGAAAAGAAAAGAAAATATAGACGTTGAAAAATATTTTGGGTGCCACTGATGACCAGAGAAATGCACAAAACCAAAATATTGTGTGGATAACAAGATCTATTGTATAATACAGACAAAGATGAAGTTTTCTTGACGCAAAAAGGTCAAGAAATAACAGAAAAATTACTTTGAAAGTTTTATGGTTTTTCTTCTTTAGAGTCGCGATTTGAAACGTCAAAATTTGCAATCTCTAGACGGAGAACTTGAAACAAATACGGTCTATATAAAGCAAATTTCATAATAAATGGGTTTTACAAAGCCTTAAGTTACAGCTTTAACCATCATTGTCCTTCGTTTTTCTTAATGAAAATTCACTAATAGTGAGAAAAACTACAGTGCATCTAATAGTCTGGCAACCCAATCTAAGTCATGGTCTCTCCATAAACGAATTTTGCTTTGAAATTTCTTTAGAAAATATTTTACAGCTATGGTAACGATAAAGAATATTTCGTTTATATGGTTCAATGCTGCGATTGTGTATATGTAGGTATTAATAAATGTCACATGATTTTCTTATCTCGTTCGTATTGTTATGTTAATTACATTTTGTTAAAGAATGTACATTGTTAAATTAATAATAATGTATGCACGTGTTATGCTACATTAGCTGGCCTGTATATTGATACCAACAATTATAAGTACATTTTACATATGCAGATATATTCTATGTGCGTTCAGGATATTATTTTAATTACCAGTGGATATAGTATATTATGCAGTTCTTATAAAGAGGTTATCAATTGTTAAGTCCTAATTAGTTTTTAAAATACAATAGCATTAATAAATATTTCGTTATTGTTATTCGTTTTGTCGATATGTTTGAGGTACATGTTGAGGCACTAAAGACGTTTGCAAATCGATAAATATTAAATGGCAGTCTTAGTAGTAGTTGGCGATTTTAAGGTTAAGGCATGGCAAGGCATGTCTAATGTTAATAAAAGTCACCCTTATATTAGCGAATTTTTTTTTAAAAATTCGCTAATGGGGTGATCTGTGTATGTATATATATATATATATATATATATATATATATATATATATATATATATATATATATATATATATATATATATATATATATATATATATATATATCCGACCGATAACTCAAAAATAATGGACCGATCTTGATAAAATTTGCAGAGTACCTTCCTTTTGCAAGTGGCTTGGATATGTTCGTTAGCCAGGAAAATCGGACCAGGTTTTCCCGGAAAATTTTGTATTTTCTTTATAAAAAAATTCATATCTCCAGAAGTAATAAAGTAAGGGCAACCAAATTTGGTACACGTGTTTATATTATAAAGTGAAGTCTGTACCAAAATTTAGGTCCCTAGCTTTAAAGACAAAGAAGTTATGGGCAGTTAAAGCAACAAATTTTGGAGTTTTCCTCAAAACGTCAAACTCGCAATTTTAAACGTCAAAATTGGCAATGTTTAGGCAAAGAATGTAAAACAAATACGGATTGTGAAAAGAAAATGTTGCAAGAAGAGTGTTCTGCGAACCGTTAAGTTTCAGATTCCACCGCCAATGCCCTTCATTTTACTAAAATATTTACAGAATATCCATTTCAAATAGACCCTTTCTCTGATGTTTTGGCTGTCAGTTTAGTTAAGTTTGGTGGCTTTTTGGAGAGTTATTTGTAGGTTTAGTGAAGTTTATGGTTTAACGGTCTATAATTTTTTTAGCTAATTATCGTAGAACAAATTTGTTAATGCATTTTTGCATTTTTTATCGAAATATGCGTTTATAAGAAAAAAATCTGGACGCAGTAAGTGCGTTTTGGTAGCGAATTTTCGGTAAATTTGCAGTTTAGCTCCTGAACGCTTAAAAAAACTGTTTTCAGAAACTAGCCCCCATCCCCCCTGGATCCACAAACCCCAAGAAAAATTTCTTGTTCATACCCCCCAAGGAAGTTACGCGACCAGGAGTGAATAGGGGTGCATAATTTTTTTAGCTAAATTTCATAGAACAAATTCGTTAATGCATTTTTGCATTTTTTGTTTAAATATGATGCGTTTTTAAGAAAAAAATCTGGACGCAGTAAGTGCGTTTTGGTAGCGAATTTTCTGTAAATTTGCAGTGTGGCTCCTGAACGCTTAAAAAAAACTGTTTTCAGAAACTTGCCCCCATCCCCCCTGGATCCACAAACTCCAAGAAAAATTTCTTGTTCACGGCCCCCAAGGAAGTTACGGGACCAGGAGTGAGTAGGGGGTGCATAATTTTTTTTAAGCTAAATTTCATAGAACAAATTCGTTAATGCATTTTTGCATTTTTTGTCGAAATATGATGAGTTTGTAAGAAAAAAATCTGGACGCAGTAAGTGTGTTTTGGTAGCGAATTTTCGGTAAATTTGCAGTTTAGCTACCGAACGCTTTTCAAAAAACTGTTTTCAGAAACCTGCCTAGGCCCCCACCCCCCTGGATCCACAAACTCCAAGGAAAATTTCTTATTCACACTCCCCAAGGAAGTTACGGGATCAGAAGTGAGTAGGGGTGTATAATTTTTTTTGGCTAATTTTCGTAGATCAAATTCGTTAATGCATTTTTCCATTTTTTATCGAAATATGATGCGTTTGTAAGAAAAAAATCTGGGCGCAGTAAGTGCGTTTTGGTAGCGAATTTTCGGTAAATGTGCAGTTTAGCTTCCGAACGTTTTTCAAAAAACTTTTTTCAGAAACCTGCCACCCTACCGCCTCCCCCTCCCCCCATGGATCTGCAAACCCCAAGAAAAATGTATTGTTCTTACCCTCCAAGGAAGATACGGGACCAGGAGTGAGTAGGGGTGCTGAGCGGGGTAGGTAGTAAAAAGGAAATATGAGCAGAAAATTCGAATAAAGTGGGCTTGAAAGCTGTCTTTTTCACATCTTGAAGCCATATCCCAGTCCCATAACTTCCTTGGGGGTGTGAACAAGAAATTTTTCTTGTGATTTGTGCATCCAGGTGGGGTCCTAGTAATGTTTCTGAAAACAATTTGTTGAAAAGCGTTCGGGAGCTAATCTGCACATTTACCGAATTTTCATTAAATCCTTCAAATTTCAATAACTCAATTTGCTATTAACGTAAACTTTGTTGGATAGAAAACCAACATTTAATTTTATTTTCGAATTTTTTGTTGTATATTTTCAAACCATAAGTAATTTTGATAAAATATAGTACATTGTTTCTACTACATAGGCTATACCGGTAATCAGATTGATGCCTGCTAGCATTTGCTATTAAAAACATTTTTATGGAAATTCACTTCCATAACACATTTGCTGCATCTAAACTTTTGAAAAATGTTTATATATTTTCAAACAATAAATTTATTTCAATGAAATATGGTACATTGCTTCTACTATATAGGCAACCAAGTTTACCAAAATATTTTAAAGAAAATTCGCTACCACAACGCACTTGCTGCGTCCAGAGATTTTTAATTTTACATTGGTTTTTGGCGTTAGAAATTGTAGGTGCCATTTGAAAAATTAATTTTTTGACATTCCTTGATTGTCAACTTTGAAAAACGCAGTAGGCGCATAAAACATAACAAGAGTGCCAGTGATGATGCAACATATAGACCAACCCTTTATTAGTTGAATAAAGACAAGCCATTTATTTATTTCTAATGGTTCAGGAGTCATGAATTTTTTCTGCAACTCCGGTTTTTTTTGTAAAAAAATGTGACATCGAATATCAAAAAAAGTGCATTTTTTTCTCCCTCAGGGCTCGTCCGCGTCTTTGCCGCCCCGATAGCACCACAGCCTTTGGCTTATTGTGCGTGCCCTTTGTCTTTTCTATACCACTAATTCCAAAATCACTGTGCCTTGAACTAGTCTGCACAGCAATTGGTAGGGTGAAGTTTTATATTGCTCTGTCTCCGGTCTAGGCTGACCGTAGATCAGTTGTCTTTTGCGGTCCAGAGCTTTACACTCGCACTAGATGTGCTGGGCTGATTCCTCCCCTTCGCCACAGAGTCTGCATGCCAGGTCCCTTTCGAACCGCCCCATTTTATGCAGGTGTTTCTTATGTGTCCCGTCAAGAGTCCTGTTATGTTTCTGTGCTGCCCTCTGCTAAGATTTAACAGCTCCATAGCTCTCTTTGAATTAGGTTCCTCAATTACTGACTTCCCATGTCTAAGCCCTGGACAGTCTGCCCAGTACAACTTGTGTTTGTTTCTGAGGATTTCACGGCTCCCCTGGCAGTGCTCTTTGTCACGCCCAGAACCGGTTCTGGTCCTATAAATGGTTCTGCTGACCCTCTCTTGGCGAGAGTGCCTTTGACACCCGAGTGACCCGGCACCGAGATGAGGGTGACCTCATTCTGCCTGGAATTTACCCGTATGCTACTTAGCGCCTTAAGGGCTGTCTGTGGCTATGAGGATGCGCTTGTTGGTGTAGCCCCCCCCCCCCCCCCTTCTTCTCTCGCACACAGTGCGAGATGGCGTACATTTCGGCCTGAAAGACCGTTGCATGGGTTCCGAGGGAAATACTATGACTTACCTTCGGCCCTTCCGAATAAACACCTGCCCCCGTCCCACGCTCCCCGCCGGTTCCGCCCGTGAACCAGACGAGCGCGTCCCGTGGTAAGCCCGGCGTATCCCCTCGCCATGCCTCGCGGTCGGGTATTTCCACTGTAAGATTGATTTCCCTGGAGATTGCTCGCGAAGTCTGCCCTTATTGGGTTGATCTTCAGTCTACCATTGCAGGCTAGTCTGTATAGTCGTAGGCTGGCCTCCCCCATGACAACTAACTGTAGGGGGACACCTCCATGGCGGCTGTTGGGGTTGAAGTCATGGCCCCTGTGATGCCCAGGCAAGCCATCCTTTGGATCTTGACTATTTTTTGTTTGACACTGGATTGTGTCACCTTAGGCCACCAAGACCAGTGCCGCGTATGTTAACAATGTTCTGACCAATCTTGCCTACACCCAGTGGGCCGAACTAGGTCTAAGTTCCCACGTTTTTCCATACAGTCGCCTAGTGACGGCTAGGGTCATAACTGCCTTACGCAGTATTTTTCAACGTGACCATTCCAGGTTAGCTTAGAGTCCAATACGACCCTAAGATATTTCACCTCTCTGGCCATTGGGATGTTTCTGCTGTATAGAGTGAGAGTTTTGTGGCTCTCTTACTTCCTCCTCCTCGTAAACGGTATGAGGGTTGCTTTCTTTCCACCACTTTCAGTGCTGTCTGCATGCGCTCTCACAGTGACTGTGTAACCTTTCCTCGGGCTATGATGACAATGTCGTCCGCATAGCCCTGTACCTCGTACCCCCTCTCTAGCAGGCCGTCCACAACTAGGCACCAGAGCAGGGGAGACATAATGCTCCCCTGCGGACACCCCACCGCCACCCCCGCCAGCAGAGTCCTTCCCGCGAGTAAGGTGAAACCGCCCTGTCCCTGAACCTCGGTTGATGTTAATGTTACAGTTTGTACTGAAAAAGTCAAAGAGGCACACGTTCTTACCCCTGAACCACCGAGGCTCTGTATTGTCTTTCATAATAAAGAATATATATCGTGCCGATTTTGATAAAATTTGGTAGGTAGCTTTCTTTTGTAAATATTTTTAAAATTTATGTCCAAAAACTTTTTGTTAATTATTGTATCTTGGCTAGTGTAGTTTTTGTGTAAATTATACACATAATTCGTTCGTTGGCCAGCAAAGGCAGACTAGTTGTTTGAGAACAAAAAATTATCGTCTGAAAGTTTTTGTACTTTTTCAAACAAAAAGTTGGTGTGATGAAATACGGTACATTGTTTCCACTAAGTAAAAACAGTTATATGAAAATTCGCTACCATAATGTACTTTTTTCCTCATTATCAAGAATGAAACGCGATTAATTATTAATTTTTTACTGTGTTGTAACGAAGGTCGTCAATCAGGTGAATTTCTTTTTTTTTACTGTTATGTTTGCAAGTAATTTTGAAACAATAAAAATAGCTTTCAGATGAGGTATTACAAGCCCCTACTTCCTACTTAAAAATTTGGAGGCTGCAATTGTCACGTGAACGGGGTTGAATGTAGGGGTGACGTTTTCACGTTGCTGGACCTAATTTTTAGTGAATTTTTATTTTAAAAAAACAGAGAGGTATCGTGGTGAGACTTTGCAAAAAAAATTCAAATGAGCGCGAACTAGGACCCCAAGAACCCAGGGCCAGTTTCAATATATATATATATATATATATATATATATATATATATATATATATATATATATATATATATATATATGTATGTATGTATGTATACAATGTGACACACTAAAGATGAAGACACGCCTGTGTTTTCTTGATTTTTAGATATAGCGATTTCTTTTTTTGTACAGATGTGAAACGTCATTAGACTGTGTGAATAGCCTACCCACTTCCAAGTCAGATGTCAACCCAGCCTACTATGATTGCAGGAATAGGGCCAGTTCTATATATTTTGCGATGCGTTAGATATATAAACAAAAGTTACTTTAAAAAGTTATTCAACATTTAATTTTAACTGCGGATACCGCGTTTCAAGTCAAAATTCGAATTTTTACTTTTTTGTAAATTTTTAGACAGAGCCCAAACTTTCCATCAGATTTTAACAGGTAGATTGCCATGGAAACAAATTAGCACCTTGCAAAATATTGCGATAAATGTCAAATTGACATTAACTGTGAGTCTGCCAGCAAAATGCCTGTTGAAAGTCTCGAAATAGCAGATAAGTTGCTGATAAATTCAATAGGAGACATCCACAGAGATATCCAATTAGGTGCGGAACTGCAGCAGCTCTAAATACACTATTTTCTCAAACGGGAAGTGTGGTGAACAATATCTCGGCTCTTAGAGATCAAAGAAGTAGTGATGATAGCATAATCTTAAATTCAACTCAAGCCGAACCCCAGATGAGTCTACGTCAAAGGGTTGTTGCATTGGATGTAAGTGGAGAAAAAATCAGAAGATGCCTTGTGCGTCATAAAATAAAGCCTTTCAAGCCAAACTTTCTGCACTCGTTGAGAGAAGGTGATAAGCTGAAACGATTAGATTACAGCCTTTGGGCCCAAGGTAACTTTCTGAATGATAGAAAATATTTAAGTAACATTTTATTTACGGACGATGCAACATTTACTACTAATGGAATAATATCTGTCCAAAATTCCTGATATTGGGTTAGCAATTGTAAATCCCAGTATTCACAAAAAGTTAATACGTGGTGTGGAATTTTAGGGAATAGAATAACTGGTCCTTTTTTTCACAACACCTTGAACGCAGATCGATTGCTTCATTTTTTAATAATGAATTATAGGACTGTATCGAAGGTGCGACAAGATATGTATTTTCAATTAGACCACTAGACCGCTATTTCTAAGGTTCTGATAAGAATAAGGTGTACAAAGAAAGGCCCCAAAGTCGCGAAGAACTTTGCGAGAAAATAAGGCAGGCTTGCCGTGAAATAAATATAGCAAAACTAAGAAAAGTTGCCAGCAATAATTGTAAACTGATCGAAAAATGCATCAGCCTTGAAGGTGGGCTAGTTGAAGCAGACTACATTTAATAATTTTATATTCAATTTAATTGTACTTTTGTTAG
Source organism: Tillus elongatus (assembly GCA_964006375.1). Taxonomy (NCBI): domain Eukaryota; kingdom Metazoa; phylum Arthropoda; class Insecta; order Coleoptera; family Cleridae; genus Tillus; species Tillus elongatus. Next base: position 119,552,703 of record OZ023267.1, read on the forward strand.
AGTTTATGTTTAAGTTGAGTTGAGTAAATCACGTACCATTGTTTTCTTTTGATATTGACGATGTTTGTTGTTTCCATGGCAATCTACCTCTTAAAATCTGATGAAAAATTTGAACTCTGTTTAAAAATTTACAAAAAAGTAAAAATCCGAATTTTGACTTGAAACTTGGTATCTGCAGTTAAAATTGAATTCTGAATAACTTTTTAAAGTAACTTTTTTATGATATCTCTAACGCATTGCGAAATATAGAGAACCGGACCTATTCCTGAAATCATAGCAGGCTGGGTTGACAGCTGACATTTGAAGTGGGTAGGCTATTCAAACAGCCTAATGACGTTTTACATCTGTACAAAAAATGAAATCGCTATCTCTAAAAATAAAGAAAAAAACCTCGGGACGCAGCAAGTGCGTTATCGTAGTGCATTTTTATTAAATGCTTCAAATTTGATTTCTCTAAAAGAGGCAAATGTATTTTTTGTTTGTTAATTATTTGATAACACAAATATTGATAAATGTGTTTAATCAGCACTATAACATGTGGTAAGATCAATATTTTTATCTTTAATTGGTTATCAGCACTACACCATGTAGTAAAATCAATATTTTTGTCTATGGTGATTTACTTGATCCAAAATTTTTTTTCTTTTGTTACAGAAACGCAAAGAGAAAGGTCGCGTGGACCTGCAAACGGTACACTCCGTGGAGGTGGCGTGTTTTTCCACAGCTCCAGAGGAGATCGGTATACAAGGTGACTTTCATCCATTCCAAATCGGTTACCAAGGCGACGATGATTATGTCTTGTATCTTCTAGCCTTTTCTGATTTAGAACGCACTGATTGGATCTTAGCACTTAGAAAAGGTAAGTTACGTGTGTCTATGGTATGTTGCAACAACACATACATATTCCAGATACAGATTTAGAGATTTTTTCCTGGCCTCACAAGTGCTTGTCTTCTTCTCTCTAACCCATTTCGCATCGTCAAGCGGGGAAAATAAAAAAGGCAGACCGGCCACAGAGAACAAAACAAGCACTTTCGAAGCCAGGGAAAAAATCTTTGCATCCATATTTACTATGGAAAGGTTTCACCAAGTAAAGGCAACAACAGTTAATGCTTACATATTCTTTTAGTGAATTTTCTTAAAAAACTCTGGACGCAGCAAGTGCGTTATGGTAGTGAATTCTCATTAAAATGTTTTTAATAGCAAATATGTTTTTTTTTTAAGAAAGCAGGCACCAAATTTGGTTACCAGTATAACCTATATAGTAGAAACAATGTGCCATGTTTCATCAAAATAACTTTATTGTTTGAAAATGTACAAAAATTTCCGAAAGGTAACTTAAATTGTTTCCGAAAAAACTGGTTTTCTGGTCAACCTTATAGGTTAATAGCAAATTGATTCCAAATTTGAAGCATTTAATGAAAATTCGCTACCATAACGTACTTGCTGCGTCCCGAATTTCTTTTCTCACAAAGATGTATTATATTTCGATGGAAAATACAAAAATGCAATAACATAGGGCGTGTTTGATTAAAAAAATTCACTAAAAAAAAGAAAATTTGAATCACCAACGACTTATGGTCCAGCCTGTAATTGTGGAAATATTTTTTAAATGTAGCTTAAGACACCCTACAATTAATGTATACAACTTTTTTTTCGTAACTTGCATAATAACGGATATATTGCACTTTAATGATTTTTTACGAAAATTCGACAAAAATGATATACCATTAAACGATAAACTCTATAGCCAACACTACTGCCAAAGCATCAGAGAAAGGGTCTATTTGAAATGAATTTTCTGGGAATATTTTAGTAAAATGAAGGACAATGACGATTGAAACTAAGAGCTCAGGCTTTGTAAAACATTATTCTTGAGACATTTTCCTTCCATAGATCATATTAATTTTAGGTTCATTGTCTAAATATTAACAATTTTGATGTTTAATATCGCGATTTTGACTTTTTGAGGAAAACCCAAATTTATTGTTCTTTAAATGCCTGTAACTTTTTTGTCCTTTAACCTGCAGCGCTAAATTTTGGTAGGTAGCTTACCTATAATGATATAAACCCGTGTACCAAAATTCATTGCCCTTACTTTGTTAATTCCGGAGATATATTTTTTTTCGATTTTTTTCGAAGGAAAACGAAATTTTTCGGGAAAACCTCGGCGGATTTTCCTGGCTAACGAACTTGTCCAAGCCACTCGCGAAAGGAAGGTACTCACCTAATTTTATCAAAATCGGTCCATTATTTTTTTAGTTATAGGTGTGTAGGTGTGACACATAAATATATAAACATATATATATATATATATATATATATATATATATATATATATATATATATATATATATATATATATATATATATATATATATATATACATATAAAGTCTGAAACCGACCTTGGATTTGGGTTCCAGGGGTCCTAAATAGCGCTCATTTGAAGAAATTTTTTCAAAATTCAAAAGTCGAGATCTCCTCATTAGTGAATTTTTTTAAAGAAAATTCACTAAAAATTCACTAATGAGGAGATCCCGACTTTTGAATTTTGAAAAATTTTCTTTAAATGAGCGCTAATTAGGCCCCCCAGAACACATATCCGGGGTCAGTTTCAATTTTTATATGTTTACATATATATATATATATATATATATATATATATATATATATATATATATATATATATATATATATATATATATATATATATATATATACATATATATATATATATATATATATATATATATATATATATATATATATATATATATATATATATATATATATATCTCCGGAATTAACAAAGTAAGGGCAACCAATTTAGTACGCGGGTTTATATCCTTATAGATAAGTTACCTACCAAAATTTAGCTATGTAGGTCAAAAGACAAAAAAGTTATAGGCATTTAAAGAAAAATAAATTGCGGTTTACCTCAAAACGTCAAAGTTGCGATTTAAAACGTCAAAATCGGCAACATTTAGGCAAATAACTTGAATCTAATACGGGCTATGGAAATCAAATGTCTCAAGAAGGATGTTTTACAAATCCTGGAATCTTAGTATTAACCGTCATTGTCCTTCATTTTACTAAAATGTTTCCAGAAAATTCAATTTAAATAGACCCTTTCTCTGATGCTTGGCAGTAGCCTTAGCTATAGAGTTTATCGTTTAATGGTATATAATTTTTGTCGAATTTTCGTAAAAAATCAATAAAGCCCAATATATCCGTTATTATACAAGATGTGAAAAAAATTGTATAGATTAATTATAGGGTGTCTTGAACTACATCTTTAAAAAATATTTCTACAATCACAGGCTGGCCCATAAGTCGTTGGTGATACAATTTTTTTTTTAATCAAACACCGCTTATGTTATTGCATTTTTCCATTGAAATATAATGCATGTTTGTAAGAAAAGAAATTCTGAATGCAGCAAGTGCGTTATGGTAGCGAATTTTGATCAAATGCTTCATATTTGAATATCCCAATTTGCTATTAACCTATAAGGTTGACCAAGAAACGAGTTTTTCCAGGAACACTTTAAGTTTACTTTTAAAAATTTTTGTACACTTCCACACAATAAAGTTATTTTTATGAAACATGGCACATTGTTTTTACTATATAGGTTATACTGGTAACCAAAATTGATGCCTGCTTTCTTAAAAAGAAAACACACATATTTGCAATAAAAACATTTTTATGAAAATTCACTACCATAACGCACTTGCTGCGTCCAGACTTTTTGTTTAATTGATTTTCTCCCTGCTATCGATTCATTTCACTCTTGGTGTTGACATAATGGATTAATGTGAATCACAAACTTGCATGACTGGAAATATAACAATACATTAATTCGTCATCATGTTTCTTAGATATCAAGTTTTCACATAGAATTACTTAAAAAGATAGCTCTTGACAGATGTAAAATTCTGGACGCAGCAAGTACATTATGGTAGCCAATTTTCATTAAATGCTTCAAATTTGAAAACCCATTTTGCTATACAGTACGGTCTTTACCGGCCCAACACACCTACCAAATTTTGTCAAAATAACTTTGTTATTTATTGAGATACATTTTTTTCTGAAAAATCGATTCTTTTTTTTTTAGAAAAACGTCCGATTGGGCCGGCTCATGAACTCGTCCGTGATCTTAAGAGAAGCAAGATATGTGCCAAGTTTTTGAGTTATCGCTCAGGTACATATTGTTACGTTCAACGGGGTTCTGGATTCGTTGACTAACAAAACACGGCTTTTCAAACGACTAATTTATTATTACCAACTATTTTCCAACACCAGTAGCAACTAAAATATTTCTCTCTATTATTAAATGTCCATAGAACTATATTCCACTATTCGCCTTCTATGATCTCTTCTTATACACCAACACTTATTGCTGACTCGCTTAATACTCTATGATCACTTATTCTACACCACACTTACTTAATACTGAACTAACTCACTTTATGTACCGTTCGCCACTTTATACTCTCCATAGAGATTCTAGACCTTCTACACCTGTCACTTCTGGTCCCTTCTAGAAATATCATTCCAGAGTGTTCGCTGTTACCAACACACTACCATAGAAGTAACATAGTCCATAAATTTAATTCTCATAGACAAATGTGACATTGCCCCCTCTTATATTCGATCATCCCGGTCGAATTGTGACAATTCTTGGTATGGCGTAATGGTGCATATGGACCACCATCATCTTGCTCTTCGGGCTCCTCTGAATTCGATAGACAACGTCATCCTTTTGACCACCTTATAAGGACCTTCCCATAATTTCTGTAGTTTCGGTGACCGTCCCTTGCGTCGTACTGGATTGTAGAACCACACACGATCGCCTTCTTTAAAACCAGCCGAATTAGGTGGCACGTCATAAGGGGTCTTCATGCGGTCGCGTTCTATTCGTATATGTATTCCGACAGCAGAGTGGATGGTTTTCCTTCTCGTCAATATGTTGGAGCTTTCCTCAAGCGAAGTCTTAAGGTGGTACTGGTTATTCCGTGTAGTTGCTGTTGTTCTGGTGTTTCTACCTGCACAAATATCTCGGCAGGACCTATTCATCCTGTCGACATCGGCTCTGTTCCAACAAATGTCCACACTGACCTTCTTCTGGGTTGACTTCATATTTACATGGTCTTTACACCCTTCATCTTGTACTTCTTTCCTAATTTCTTCTCCACTTGCTGCTGGCTGAGTAACTGGGTCATCTCTTCCTCTCACGGCTCTCTTCACTGGAATGGCACTTTCACGGCAGACGTTGCTATTTTCCTCTATGGTCATTTTTCGCACTACCAGGTTACTGCCAGGCGACATTATTATTTCTTCAGCGCCGATAGTCAGGATGTTAGTGCCAAGATCAAGTTTAGCGCACTGACCCTGAAGTATGTCCAAGCCAATTATAATCGGGTCTGATATGGCGGCGACTATGGCTCGCTGCTATCTTCGAGCCCGAAGTTTCCTTTCGCTAAGGTTTCACACTTCTTTTCTAGTGAATGCACTTTCTTTTGTACTTCCCTCAGCTTGTCATGTACATCGTCGCTGATACCCCTTATTTTGCTTTCTGCTTGCTGGAAGATGTCGTCTTTTACCTGCTTCATACGTTCGTCGACACATAAAGTAATATTCTCAATTCTGCTGGCCCGTTCTTGTAGAATTTTCTTTGTTTCTTCATCTCTTCTTCTTATTTCTTCATTTGCTTCTTCGTCCCCTTTTCTCAGTTCCTCTCTTACCTCTCCATCACCCTTTTCTTATTTCTTCTTTGGCTTCTTCGTCTCTTTTTCTAGCTTCTTCATCTCTTTTCTGGCTTCTTCTTTAGCTTCTTCGTATCTTCTTCTGGCCTCTTCATCTTTTTCTCATTTCTTCTTTGGCTTCTTCGTCTCTTCTTTAGGCCTATTCATCTCTTTTTCTCAGCTCTTCTTTAACCTCTTTATCTCTTTTTCTGGCTTCTTCTTTAGCTTCTTTGTCTCTTCTGCTGGCCTCTTCATCTCTTTTTCTCATTTCCTCTTTGGCTTCTTCGTCTCTTCTTCTGGCCTCTACACCTCTTTTTCTCAGCTCTTCTTTAACCACTTCATCTCTTTTCTGGCTTCTTCTCCTCTTTTTCTGGCCTCTTCTTTCATTTCTTTAATCAATTCCAATAGCTGGGCGTCCATATTGGCTGTTGCGCTACGTGTCTTAGGCATAGACGTACTTAAAGCTTGTACACAGTTAATTCTATTCCAAGAACACACCCAGTTATGACTTACTGCTGACACTGATCTTCCAGAGATTCTAGAAATTTTCACGTTCAACAAATATTCTGGAAAATATTTTTGCTAGCAGCTTGAAATTCCCACTTCTGACACCAGTTGTTACGTTCAACGAAGTTCTGGATTCGTTGAATAAGAAAACACGGCTTTTCAAACTACTAATTTATTATAAGCAACTGTTTTCCATTACCAGTATCTATTAAAATATTTCTCTCTATTACTAAATGTCCATAGAACTATATTCCACTATTCGCCTTTTATGATCGCTTCTTAAACACCAACACTTACTGCTGACTCTCTTAATACTCTATGATCACTTATTCTACACCACACCGACTTAATACTGAACTAACTCACTCTATGTACCGTTCGTCTATTTATACTCTCCATAGAGATTCTAGACCTTCTACACTTTTCTACACCTGTCACTTCTGGTCCCTTCTAGAAATATCATTCCAGAGTGTTCGCTGTTACCAACACACTACCATAGAAGTAACAAAGTCCATAAACCTAATTCTCATAGACAAATGTGACACTACATACACACACACACATATGTATGTTTGTATATATATATATATATATATATATATATATATATATATATATATATATATATATATATATATAATATTAAAAAAGTCTCACCGTCAATACCTCTCTATTAATAATTTTAAAAAAATTCGCTAATAAAGACATATGGTAAGTCCAAGCAAAGTAATATCTTACAAGAACATGAATATCAATAACAATAATTGAGATATATCGTATCTTTGATGAGAAGTCGACGTTTCGCACGTGTTTGACAACTACACTATCAATTATTATGCTAATAGGGGCATTGTTTTCTGTCTGACTGATTTGCAGATAATTAAATACCTGAAGATGTATCTTTATTTATTCGCTATCGTACAGATCGTGATGTTTCTGTTTTCGTGATCGAGTTTTTTTTATCGGTAACTACATTTCTTGTTTACTGCAATTTTGTTTATATTACCTAATGGTTGAATTTTGCCTTGAAAAGAATAATTGTGGTCTCTAATGTGGAAGTGATACTGCCTCCCAGGTTTATGAGAATTTCATAAAGTTTTTGTTGAATTGAGGAAAATAATTTACATATTCAGTGTGTGTGTGTGTGTGTGTGTGGGATTTTGTTTCTTTAACGTCGGCCTATTTCCGCGACTATGGCCAATCACCAACGCCAGGGAGCAGTTTCACCTCACTATCCTGGAAATTTTGCCAAACCCCTGCCTTTCTCTAAGGAGGGTAGGGATCTTTAACGTGCCCAACATCGCATGGACCCGGGACCGACGGTACTGAAAAAGTGAAAGGAGTACGCTGGGATCGAACCCAGTACCCTTCCGTTCAGAGACACACGTTCTTGTCCCTGAACCACCGAGGCTCTATTAGTGAATTTTTAAAATAATTCACTAATAGAGAGGTATCGATGGTGAGACTTTGCAAAAAATTTGCAAATGAGCGCGAACTAGGACCCCTAGAACCCATATCCGGGGTCAGTTTCAATTTGTATATGTTTATATATATATATATATATTTTATATATATATATATATATATATATATATATATATATATATATATATATATATATATATATATATATATATATATCCGTCTGATAACTCAAAAAATAATTAACCGATGTCAATGAAACTCGGCAAGTGTCTTTCTTTTATTAATGGCTTGGGTGAGTTCGTTAGCCAGGAAAATCGGACGGGGTTTTCCGTGAAAATTTTGAGTTTTCTTTAAAAAAAAAAATTTGTCTCCGAAAATAAGAAAGCTGTTTCAACTACACATGTTGCCTTAGGAGAGACCTTACTAAGTACCAAAATTCAACTTTCTAAGTTTATAGAAAATTGAGTTATTCAAATTTTAAATTTTCTTTCGAAAAAAATTTTTCTCCAAAAATTACAGTCATTTTAATGAAATTTGGTGGATATCTTTCCCTAGGAAAGACCTTACTACATACCAAAATTAAACTTTCTAAGTTTATAGAAAACTGAGTTATTCAAATTTGAAGCATTTAATAAAAATTCACTACCATAACGCACTTGCTGCGTCCAGAGTTTTTACATATTCAGTTTATATTGATGACAGACTATACAAGTGTCCAGAAAGTAAGATGATTTGATGACGGTTTGGCGTAAAGTTTCTTATTTAAAAATGCTTCTTAGCGGAGCTAGAGCCCTTTCAAGATGGCGCGTCAACATCAAGTTTTTTTTCAAATATCTTCAGAGATCTTCAATGAGATGAAACTTGACACGCAAATGTGTCTTACTTCCATAAGCGTCTCGTTTGGGGGACCAACGGGTATTTTTAATAATTTTTTAATTAGACTTTCTCCTATTTTTTTATGTCAGATTTAAAAACTGTGAAGTAAGGTACTCTTATTTATTGTCGCTAGTACACACCATTTTCGAGCGCCTCCGTGGCCGTGCGGGACAGTCGATTCAGACTTTCCAATACGGACTCGGGGACGACTGTTCGAGACTCACCTGCGGCGAATGATTTTTCAAATCACTGTCGTCGTTGAGATCGAGTTCAAGGTGGAGGGTAAGTTAGTTTAGATGAGCAAAAAGGGTCAGCAATGGCCTAATTGCCAGTAAGCATCTTACCTTTACCTTTTTACACACCATTTTCGAGAGAAATCGATGTGAACTTTTGAAGCCATTGTCTGAATCCTTGACAATAACCAAGTTAGTTGCTTGAAATGAAAGCTGGGTTTGGAAAAGTAACAGTGACAGTTCTGTTTGTTGACATTCCTTACATCTTTTAGTTTGTTCCATCTCTTCGTTCTCTATTTAAAAATGCTATGGTTTTAAAATTTACCACAAAAATTAAGTTAAATTTTTGTATTAAGAAAAATAGGCGCCAGATCTGACTAACGAACTCATCCAACTTATAAATTAAAAAAGGATAATTGACAAGTTTGGTCACAATCAGTCAAGTATGTTTTGAGTTAGCGGTTTCATACATAATGTATTTTTTGTTACCGGTTGCTAAAACATAAATACTATCGTACCGTGGGTGTCGACAAGGACGAAAGAGGCAACTTGTTAATTCTGGACTTGAAGGTTTGGAGGTTCGGAGGAGACGAAAAAACATGTGCCGGCAAGGAATTCCACAACTTGGAAGTCCTCGGAACAAAAGAGCGGGCATAACAAGATGTTCTATGTCTGGTGACCTGGACAGTAAAAGGGTGCATTCGCTCTGTTCCCCTGGTAGATATGTTAGGGGCAGCAGGTGGAGGAACTATGGAAGTAAGCTCCCCTGAGCAGTGCCCATGTAGATATCTATAAAAGAGAGAGAGAGAGAGAGAGAGGTCACCAATGGCACGTCAGTGGGCAAGGGATGGCAGCCTTTGGGTGAGGGTAAGGTCACCGATGAGACGTATAGCTCTCTTCTGAATGGAGTCCAGGATATCGAGTGTATAAGCGGCAGCGGCACCCCAGGGAGCAGTATTCGAGGTTTGACCTTATTTGTGAAGTATATAAGGTATAGAGATTAGCTGGTGAAAAGTATTTGCGAGCGCGGAAGAGGAAACCTAATTTCTTAGCAGCCGCTTCTGCAGTTGATGTGACATATTGGTGCCAATTAAGATTTCGATCCACAGAAATGCCAACAAGAGAAAATGACTCATTACTTTGAATAACTTGGTTGTTCATTGTGATGGGTCTAGGGCTGGTGTATCTCTTGTGAGAAAGAAAGCAAGACCGAAGTTTGGTGGGGTTGAATTGTACAATATTTCTACTTCCCCAGTTTAATATTTTCTGGAGATCCACGGAGACAGAACCCTCCATGAGTCTGCGATCCTCATCTAATTGGGCTAAAGAGACAGGCTTAGAATATTGTATATTTGAGTGGAGGGTGCTGTCGTCCGCGTAACTGTGAACTGAGTTGGATGTGCTAGAGAGGAGGTCATTGATGTGGAGAAGAAAGAAAGTAGGGGCTAAAGCTGAATCTTGAGGAACTCCTGCATTAATTGGATACAGTTTAGAGGAATGGCGCGATCCACGACAACATAAATGCTCCGGTTGGAGAAGAAATTTGCTGTCCAGGTACAGAGTTTTGGTGGTAGGCCATAGACCGGCAGTTTAAGCAGTGCTGCGTGCCAGACCTGGTCGAATGCTTTGGATATGTCTAGAGCGACAATCTGGGATTCACCGTGTAGTTCCATAGACTTGTTCCAAGAATGGGTGACAAAGGAAAGGAGGTCGGCAGTTGATCTGCGCTGACGGAATCCATACTACCTGTCGTGGATTAGACTGTGTTTTTCAAGAAATTTTAGTAATCCGGTGTTTATATACTTTTCCATCACTTTAGAGGCGACTGAAAGGAGAGAAATAGACCTGTAGTTGCTGGGAAGCGCTTTGGATCCTTTCTTGGGGTCAGGTTGTACTCGAGCAGTTTTCCAGTTACTAGGGAATATGCCTCTATTGTAAGATGTCCGAAACAGACGAGTCAAGACAGGAGCAAGTTCTGGTGCGCATTTTTTGATAACAATTGCTGGGATCTCGTCAAGGCCAGGGGCTTTCCTGGTATTAAGGGAAGAGAGCATCTTTCGTATCTTTTTAGTTTTGAAAATGATACCAGTCATTTTATGCGCGACATTGGGGACTGTTGGTGGTTGAACATTTGGAGGTGGGTGGAGAGTAGAATTGCCGGCGAACAACGAGGCAAAAAGGTCAGCCTTGCCCAGGGCGGTAGAAACAATCTCATCCCCTGAGACAAGAGGTGGGAACGTGCTCTTGCAGAAATTATTCCCAATAGATTTAGCAAGAGTCCAGAAGGGTTTGCTGCCGTTGGAGCTTAAGAGGACTTTGTTTTTGATGTGGTTATTAAACGAGTTTTTTGCCTCAGAAAGAATGCGGACATAGCGGTTTCTTGCGTCGTTAAATGCTTGACGGTTTTCTTGACTGGGATTGTGCAGAAGCTTTTTGTGAGCTTTGACCCTTTCAAGTCTGGCCTTGTCACAGGATTTAGAGAACCAGGACTTTTGAGTGGCTGCAGAGGTTTGTCCGTTTGTGGATTTATTGACTGGGGAAACAGATCTTTTAAAGTTCATTTTGTTACGTAAAAAACATTATACGTTTCAATCACAAATTCTATAATTTAAAATGAAATTCGTTAAAAAAATAACCTGGAAATTTTATTCGCGACATTGGGGACTGTTGGCTTTTTATAGCCACATGTAAAGTCTTAGCCCAGTTACTCTAATACTTTCAAAAATATAATGTATTCAAAAATGTTTTTCTACATTTTTGTACGAAAAAAATGTTCGTTATAGCTGATTTACGAACTAGTACGAACATATAAAAATTCAAACGGACCTTGGATATGGTTTCTAGGGGCCCCAGTTCGCGCACATTTGAGAAAATTTCCGAAAGTCTCATCATCGTTACCTCTCTATTTGTGAATTTTCTTAAAGAAAATTCATTAAAATAGTTTTTTCTCCTAAGGTCAAGAGGTATGTATTTGATTTATTGAAACGTATGTTGTTACACCTCCTTAGAATGTAATGTAACAGTTCCCTCGGCAAATTGATTATGTTCCACCGGGTATTATTAGCTTTATTAACAGATCTAATTGATCATGACGTACAATAAGACGTTAATCGCTCGAGTTCTTGATGTGTACGGTTCAATTTATTTAACATCGAGACAGTATCTATTAGATTTCTTATGCGAAACAGAGCATCTCATCCATCATCGGCACAACTTAACATGTAATCACGACATTGTACTTGTCTTCATTAAACATTCGCCTCGCTCTTGACAGTCTCAGTTCTTGTCACATCTGTCGGTAAAAAACTACATAGTGGTCGCATAAGGTTTTAACGTGATTGATAAATAGTTTATCTCTGAATGGGGATTTTTTGTGGTAAATTTTGTTGGAGGTAATTAATCTTGTTATTTTTGCACACCTTTTTCATTTGTTAATAATAACGACTGCAAGATTAAAAATAAATCTTCATTTAAGCCACTAGAACGCAACAATACAATCTCGGTGGGTATATTAGTGAATTTTCATAGACTTTTGGTAAATTTGCAGATTAGCTCCCGAACGCTTTTCAAAAAATTGTTTTCAGAAACCTGCCTAGATGCCCCACTGGATGCACAAATCACAAGAAAAAATTCTTGTTCACATCCCCCAAGGAAGTTACGGGACCAGGAGTGAATAGGGGTGCTGGGCGGGGTAGGTAGTAAAAAGGAAATATGAGCAGAAAATGCGAAGAAAACTGCTTGAAAGCTGTTTATTTGAAGCCATATCCCCTTTAACCCTGCCTACCTCGCACAGCACCCCTATTCTCCCCAGATCCCGTAACTTCCTTGGGGGGTATGAACAAGGAATTTTTCTTGTGGTTTATGCAACGAGGGTGGTTGTATGCACACGAGAGGGGAAGGAAAATGCCTACGATGGAGCAGGACCCCCACCCCCACCCCCGATTCAACTTGTGTGTGAGGGTGATGGGGGCGGGTGCTCGACGTGGGGATATTCTTTCCCCTTTCGGGTGCATATAACCACCCTCGTTGCATAAACCACAAGAAAAATGTCTTGTTCATGTCCGCCAAGGAAGTTACGGCAGCTGGGGAAATAGGGGAGCTGTGCGTGGTAGGCAAGGTTTAAGGGGGATATGGCTTCAAGATGTGAAAAAAAAACAGCTTTTAAGCCCGTTTCAAATTCACTAATGAAGAGAACGCGACTTTTGAATTTTGAGAAAATTTCTTCAAATGAGCGCGAACCAAGCTCCCTAAAACACATATCCCAGTTTCAACTTTCCTTTTGCCAGGTGGCTTGGATAAATTCGTTAGTCAGGTAAATCAGAACAGTTTTTTCGGGAAAATTTTAGGTTTTGATCCGTAAAAACACACTTCTTGCTACATTTTCTTTACATTACCAGGAAATGTTGGGAATTTTGACGTTTCAAATCGCGACTGACGTTTTGAGGATAACCCCAAAAATTTGTTCTTTAAATGCCTATAACTCTTTAGTCTTTTAACTTACAGACCTAAAGTTTGGTACATGGTTTACTTTTTATAATCCACGTTGCGTTTTACTATGGCTCGAGATCGAATAATCTAACTTAATGGGAAATAGAGTTATCAAATTTGAAATATTTTTACGAAAATTCTCTACCAAATAGCGTACTTGCTGCACGCAGACCCTTTTCAGCACTTATTTACTGCTGCTGTACCCATGCTTTTTTTTTAATGATAAAATATTGTAGCTCTCTATGTGACACTGACAAACAAAGCAACCTCAAATTCATTTTTGGAAAAATGTTTTAAACAAATCAAATGAGGTAACAATTTAAACATAATTTGAAAATCTTGGTTCGCTGCTTCATCGCGTGGGTTTTCCGCCACCTTCTGCATGCCTACAACCACTCTCAATGCATAAAAAGGAACAATGTAAACAAGAGAATCATGATTTTAAGGAAGTATAGCTGCAAAATGGGACAAAGGCAGGTTATAGAGGTCCAACTAAGCTGTTTTTTCGCACTTCCCGCTCACATTTCCTTTTTATTTTCTTCCCCACACAGCACCCCTATTAACCGCTGGTCTCGTAACTTTCTTGGGGGCTGTTTGCAATAAATTTTCTTGTGATATGTGCATCCAGAAAGGGTTCTAAGCTTGTTTTTGATTTTTTTTCCTAAAAGTTCCCCTTGTGCTAAACTGCAAATTTACCGAAAATTTTATTTTTATTTACAAAAGGAATGTACCTGCCAAATTATAAACGTGGCAGGTATTTTTCCTTATTAATCGCTTGGATGATCCGTTTAAGTCAACGCAGTCGAACCAGTTTCTGCAAACAAAATAACAAAAAAAGGTTTTTTAAGGCAAATTTATAGTTATTTTTAAAATTTAGTACACACGTTGCCTTTATATTGGTTTTACTACGTATCAAAACTGAAGATTCTAGTTTGCTGGGAACACATATTAAATATTACTGTTTAGTAATACAGTACCTACATGCATTGATTAACAACCTGAATCTGATGAAGTTAGCTTAAAATTAAAAGTGGGATTATTATTTACCTACTCCTGTTTGTATTAACCTTAGAATATAGGTCGTTATTTTATAATGTAAGATTCTTATGTAAGGTATTATCGGAGTCGATTTCGAGGTTATCTTTTTCTCATTCTTTGTTAATTACGTCTGTTAGTTTCGAGGTTATACTTAGAACGCGCACGTTTCTCTCATGACTCCTGTCAGTTAACAAATTAGAAATAGTGATGTTGTCAGATTAAACTAGGGGAAGGAGATGCCTTTTAAATACCGTGAAAATAGGAACCTTAATATTTATACATAATAAAACGTAGTTCTGGATTGCTTTTAAAGAAATTGAATCACTTTCGTTGAAATTTTTATTTCATTAACATTTTCCTATCTTCCAATTCAGATGAGAGTGTCGCAAATGGCAACCCCGCTGGTTGTTTATTGTGACAATCTTTCGTAGCCTGTCTGTTTAAAGCTTCATTTGCAGATTTTGTTTACAATGGCAGCGGAACCCTGATTTATCTGTCTGACCGACCTTGTCTAACATTATAGGTATCCATTCAGAGGTAATTTCAGGTCATATCGTAGACTATTTATGTTTTATTTAGTTATAACTCAAGATTTACCGAACCAATTGGTTTCAAATTTGGTAGATAGAACCACTTACATGATATCCACGTGCTTGTAGAGTTTTAGCTTACTTAATACTCTAGTGATTTAAAAGATATTGCGTTTCCAAACAGTTTTTTGCATTTTTTTCTAAAAGTAAATGAGTGTCAAAACTGTATAACGAACTCATCCAAGCTGTTAACAAGACGAAGGGGATTTCCAAATTTGGATTTGATTGGTCAAGTATTTTTTGAGTTATCGGTTGGATACATACATACATACATATATATATATATATATATATATATATATATATATATATATATATATATATATATATATATATATATATATATATATATATATATATATATATATATATATATATATATATATATGTATATATATATATATATATATATATATATATATATATATATATATATGTGTATATATATATATATATATATATATATATATATATATATATATATATATATATATAAACTTTTTAACTGACCTTGGATTTGGGTTCTAGGGGTCCTAAATCGCGCTCTCTTGAAGAAATTTTCCAAAAGTCTTACCATCGATACCTCACTATTAGTGAATTTTCTTAATGAAAATTCACTAAAATAGAAGATTGGTTCTTTTGCAAATGTCAAGGTGGGTCTTCTGCCTGTTTGAAGTCGGTGTCAAACCCGAAACACAATAATACTTACCGATATAAACTGCTTAATTAATAACGAATTATAATTCTAATGAAATATGTTTGTAATGATCAAAGACCAACCCACGCTCACGCATTCCGTCACGTGCGCGGAGAAACATGCGATGTGGTGGGGGTGGACGTAGCTTATCTACATACTACCCAATTGGCTTGGCACTGACTTGAAACAGATAAGTAGGTAGCGCATTTAATAATATTTCATTTAAATTAATTTTTGTTTTTTGAATTAAACCTGTAATTCAGTCATTTTTCGCTTTTTATTGCCTATTTTGGAGTCGGTTTGATTTTTTTAAAGTTTGTTTATATTAACTTAGAAACCTTTCCAGGCGCGTGGACAACTCACCAACGTTTTGTCGCAATCGGTTGGATGGTATTGAAATGCATACGTGACAAACAAACAGACATTCATGTATATATATATATATATATATATATATATATATATATATATATATATATATATATATATATATATATATATATATATATATATATATATATGAAAATTGAATTACATCAAGAATATGCCACATTTTTAACAGAAAAAAATGTTGATTATACAATGAGACCATATTTTATTTGCTTATCTAAATACTTAGGATTTAATTATAATGTTTCTTTACTCTTTTAGCTTGTCTGAATAACAAGAACTTAAGGACGCGGTACCATCAGGGCATCTGGAACGGTAAAAGGTGGACCTGTTGCAAAGGCAACTACCGTAGCGCCAACGGATGTGAAGTGACGTCACAGTGGCATTACGAGCACAATCATAACGAATCCAAGGATAGTGATAAGGAAAATTGGAAAAACAGTAAGTCAGTTTTATAATTAATTTCTCAGATATAGCGAAATTTCATAAAGAAAATAAGGTGAGAGAGTTTTGTTTGGTTCCATTATTCAGGACATTTGCACTTTAGTGCAATGTAACGTATTAATTTTGCAAAACGAGTGCGATGATACACTATTTTAAAATTTTATTCGGCAGCAGTATGACATTATTCCAAAATAACGTTTTAACGTTCTTTTAACTCCCAACAAAATTTCCAATTAGACCTATTGTTTCGGCTATAGATTCCCCGACTTATAATTTAGCTAACTGGTTGACAGATGAGGTTAAAGGCTTGCCTGACAAACAGAAAAGTTTTTCAGTAACAAAATCCCCTTGAATTTATTAGTAAGATTAAAGAGGTCAAATTGACTGAAGGCGAGGTTTTAATTTCATTCGGTGTAACCTCATTGTTTCCTAGCGTTCCCACGGAGCAAACTTTAACGTATTTAGAGCAGTTACTAAAAATGAATAACATAAATGAAAATGTCTGCAAAGAATATTTAACTCTAACAAACCTTTGCATCAAACAAAATATTTTTCAATTCAACAATGAATTTTTTCAACAAACCCAAGGCACAGCAATGGGCAATCCGCTATCACCATTTATTGCAGACCTTTTCATGAGCAGATTTGAAACAGATCTTGAAAGTGAAAGTGGTTATTTTCCTAGAGTGTGGTGTCGTTACGTGGATGATATTTTCGCGGTGTTTAACACAAACATGTGCAGAATAGAAGATTTTATTGCCAAATTAAACAATAAATTTGATTCTATAACATTTACCCATGAATTAGAAATTAATAATAAATTACCCTTTCTAGATGTACTAGTTATCAAGAATAAAGACACTTTAGAATTCGACGTATATAGAAAGGAAACCACTACTGTAAGCTATATCCCGAACGACTCACATCATACGTACGCACAAAAAATGGCCAGTTTAAATTTTCTAGTAAATCGGTTAATTAATTTTCCTTTAAACAAAAGTAGATATACCAAAGAATTAAATTATATTGAGGACGTGGCCGAATATAACGGATACACTGCTTGCCTAGTGGAAAAATTAATCAACAAACAGAAAACAAGGAAAATGTTGACGGAATCAACGACATTCAGAAGAGAAAAGTCGAAAAAAACTTTGTTTGTTTACCATTTGAACCTAGAATGACGAGGGGTCTAGACAGCATTTTTAAAAAAGTCAACTTACAGCTAACATTTTCAACAACAAATACGTTAAAAAACTTGCTAGGTAACCCAAAAGACAAGGATAGCACGGACAAAATGTCGGGAATTTATGAAATAAGTTGTAAAGATTGTAATCTTAAGTAAGTCGGACAAACAAAAAGATCGAATGGAATTAGATTCAAAGAACACTTATCCCAATTACGTTACGGTACTATAGATAAGTCTTCCGTCGCCCGACACTTTTGGGATAATAATCATCACGTTGATAAAGATAATCTGAAATTGATAACAAATGTTAGAAAACCAGGTCAGCTAAACGCGTTCGAAATCGTATATATTGCGAAATATAGTTACAACAAAAAATGTATGAACGCTTCACCACCGCCAATTACGTCACCTGATCGATTGCTTTGTTAAATAAAATTCCCACGTTTTAAGCACGTTCTAAAGATAACATACGTATACAGATATTGCCGCCAAAGGAATCTATGTTAATTTAGTTGTCGTTGAACCTTCTCAAAACTATTACAGATGGACACTTTTTAGATAAAGTAGTAGGGACAGTGCAAAGACCTTGTCCGGCGATAAAAATACAATACACTGTGAATTTTGCCTGCGACTAGTTTCCCACCTCAGATCCGGTATATAAGTGGATGTTAGTTTTTTAAGTATTGAGAATGTTTCATCCTCTGATGACGCTAACTTGGTTAGTGAAACGATCGTCAGGTCTTTTAAAATGTGTTGTGGTGATTTGAGTTCTCCAAGTGTACTTATCAGTGCTCATCACAGGTTCCAATCTTCATTTAGTGAAAATTTCCAGGTTATTTATTTTAGCCAATTTCATTTTAAATTATAGAGTTTGTTATTGAAACGTATAATATTTTTTACGTAACAAAATTAACTTCAAAAGATCTGTTTCCCCAGTCAATAAATCGACAAACGGACAAACCACCTTCACCCAAAGAATTTCGAATCCAGCAAGTGCGTGATGGTAACATATCTTGATAAACGTTTTATTTCTTCAAATGATAATAGTGCTGCAAATTGAATAATAACTTCCACATAGCTGTGACAAATTATTCTCTTCAGAAAGACATTCTCATGGAATGAATTTAGGGTCCATGACTTGACCACAAAGAAAATATTTATATTCCTGTACCCATAAACTTTTTAAACGTTATATTACTCGAGTTTTATTGAAAAATATGTCAATTTTCACCAAATCACCGCTTATTTATCCCCTATCCCCTGAATCGATCTACCCAAAAACAATTCGAAGCGTTCCTTTGTCCGGTGCTAACTGGATACCAACTGAATAACTATGATATATTATTCTTATGAAAATTCGCTACAATAACGCACTTGCTACGTCCCGAACATTTTTTTATTGGCTCTCCACGGACCTTTTTCGGTCAGGTTGAAGTTTGTACATATGTAACTAGTAAAATAACACTGCTAACAAGCAAAGGAACACTACTGGCACATGCCTACCTATACAGATGATAAAGTTCGGAACAATTCATAAATGCGGTATTTAATTTTTTTCAAGAAAAACGCTCGGACAGGTTAATTTTATCTTTTTAATTGCCAACTCACGACTTAAAAATTACATTTATAACGTCGCGGACGACAGCACCCTCCACACCAATATACAATATTCTAAGCATGTCTCTTTAGCCCAACTAGATGAGGATCGCAGACTCATGGAGGGTTCTATCTCCGTGGATCTCCAAAAAATATTAGACTGGGGAAGTAGAAATCTTTTAAAATTCAACCCCACCAAATCACAGTCATGCTTTCTTTCTCATAAGAGATACACTAGCCCTAGAGCCATCACAATAAACAACCAAGTTATTCAAAGTAATGAGTCCTTTTCACTTGTTGGCATTTCTGTGGATCGAAATCTCAATTGGCACCAACATGTCACATCAATTGCAGAAGCGGCTGCTAAGAAATTAGGTTTCCTCTTCCGGGCTCGCAAATAGTTTTCACCAGATAATCTCTATACTTTATATACTTCACAAATAAGACCAAACCTCGAATATTGCTCCTACATCTGGGGTGCTGCTGCCGTTTCTACACTCGCTATCCTGGACTCCATTCAGAAGAGAGCTATACGTCTCATCGGTGACCCTACCCTCACCCAAAGGCTGCCATCCCTTGCCCACCGATGTGCCGTTGGTGACCTCTCTCTCTATTATAGATATCTGCACGGGCACTGCTCTGAGGAGCTTTCTTCCATAGTTCCTCCACCTGCTGCCCCCAACAGATCTACCAGGGAAACAGAGCGAATGCACCCTTTCACTGTCCAGGTCACCAGACATAGAACATCTTGTTATGCCCGCTCTTTTGTCCAGAGGACTTCCAAGTTGTGGAACTCCTTGCCGACACATGTTTTTCCTTCTCCTCCAAACCTTCAAAGTCCAGAATTAACAAGTTGCCTCTTTCCTCCTTGTCGACACCCACGGTACGATAGTATTTAGGCTGTAAGCCCTCGTGGTGTGTTGTTGAAATTAAAAAAAAAGCAAATCTTTCCTTACTCATGGTGCACCTAATTATTTCTCTACCAGTTCCATCTGTAGCAAATAGCGTATGTATACTCTCATTATTTGACTTGAACAGGGCCGTGTATGCAAGAAGACCCAAGAATGCATACAATTCTGTTTTATCCAAGTCCTTTAATGTGGCAGAATTTTTATTTTTGTAGCGGTCTCTTTCCTCTTTAATTTTATGATTCGTCCACTGAAGTATTATATTGGACATTTCTTCTGTAAAAAGCAGTTTCCAGATTTGAAGAGAACTTGCTTTTCTTCCCAGTGCTTTTGCTGTACCTGACGGACGTAAACCAGGTAAATGAACAACGATATTTTCCTGTAAACGACATCCCCTACTAGAAACAGCGGGTTACTGGACCACTTGAACCGATTTTTGCCATAATAGTAGCTTGGAACTTCCTCATCTGTGTTCTCGTTTCTCTTATCGCTATCTTCATCAACTCCAGCTGTAGACAATAATAAAAAAATATTACATTGTGTATCTAGAAATAAACGCAATACATTCCCGGACGACGATGTATATTATTACATCGGCGTCTGGTGGTGTGCTTTTACTACAAGGTGCACATACTATTTTTTCTGAAAAACGCAATCAATATTATAAACAAATTCTAGACATTCCCGATCGATTTCAGAAAAAATAATATATTTCCATTGTTATCATCTAAGGAGTATTTACCTTCTTCTTCGGAGTCCGTATTGTGGTCACTGTTTATGTGAAATTCTTCATCACATTCTTCTTGAACATCACTGGTATCACAAAGACTTTCACGAACCATTTCAGTAACTGTTCCTCGTAATTAGAGTCTGAGAGTTTCACCGATTTGGAAATACTGGGTCGGAAATCCATAGCCAGTTCTTTTTAATTAGTTAAAAACTAATCCTACGTCTGAGTGACGGCTTTTGACTTTTATAGGCGCGCTAACACTAACTTCTTCATTTTGATGTGTAATATTCCAAAAAGTAAACACTGTACGGTCACCACTCTTGGAATACCGATGGCAAACTAAACGATGATAAATTACATAGAACCTCATCGTCAAGTCCCAAGAGCATGCGCATTACACATATTGTATAATGTCGTCTCGTCTCTGAGACGTAGCATTAGTACTTAAGGGATAACGTTTCAGAAGATTGTGGTCAAGTCATGGATCTTAAATTCATTTCATGAATGTCTTTCTGATGAGAGTGCATTATCACAGCCATGTGGAAGTTATGATTCAATTTGCAGCACTATTTTAATATTAGTCAGTGGCGCCCTAGTTTGTTCAAATGTGCACCAAAGTGATGTCTCCACAGCACTGGATTTTCCTATTTTGCTGGCTCTACACTGGGTAACAGCTATTAATAGTGACATTCACTACATCAAATTGCAGGTATGACCTAATTAGCAGAATCAGAGGAAGAGGATAAATATCATTTAATTATCCTCTTCGTCTGATTCTGCTAATCAGGTCATACCTGCAACAGAGGAAGTACCAGGTCAAACACCTTGGAGCCAGATCTAGAACGTACCCAGCCACGGCTGGTCTCCCGCAGGGTTCTGCTATCTCCCCTCTGCTGTACAATATATTTGTCGCAGACATTCCGACAGCCCCCCTAAACGTGACATACGCACTGTACGCAGACGACACTACCATCGTCAGCAGCTCCACTCAGCCGAGGATAATAACCGAACGACTTCAGACCGCCGTAGTCGAGCTGCAATCATGGTATAGGAAATCCCTTCTAGCTATAAACCCCGACAAATGTTCAGCTGTCCTATTTTCCAAGAGGAGACACACACGTCACGAACACGTTTCATTAGACAACCGTCTAATCCCCTGGCAAGATTCCGCCAAATACCTCGGGGTTTTCCTCGACAAACACTTAACATGGCGCCCCCATGTCGATCACGCTCGAAAGAAAGCATCGATGCTCATCTCGAAGCTGTTCCCACTTCTAAATAGAAATTCCAAATTGTCCATAAACAACAAGTTGCTCATGTACAAAGTCATCATCCGGCCAGCCTTGACCTATGCATCACCTGCATGGGCCATCGCGGCCGCAACACACATCAAGACCATTCAAATCATCCAGAACAAAATTCTGAGAATGGTTACCGGAGCGCCATGGTTTGTCCGAAACAGTCAGATTCACTCTGATCTGGAAATGCCTTCGATACTTGAGTTCATAACTCAACTATCCACAACTCAGTTCGCAAAAGCCGCTTCTCACCCAAATGATCTTCTCCGTAGTGCCACCGACTACGATGAGCAACTTCCACATAAGCATAAGCGTCCAAAGCTTATACTTACCCGCTAACGCCTCCGTGGCAAAAACAGAATGGAAACATTCATACCCTTAAAGTCATTGTGTGTAATCTTTCCGACGGAGGTATGGACTAAGGTCCGGTACTCCCAGGGAGGGGGTTTTAGTGAATACAGTCTCACAGTACCTCGGGGCCGTGAATGGGGTCTGCATGAGCATTTCCCCCTCCTGTATAAAAAAAAAATCAAATTTCAAAACAATCCTTTATGCGCTTAGGTGATATGAGAAAACACTATTTTTCCTAATTTTCACCAGACTGTATCTTTGTAAAGAGGCATGTTAGAACAGTAATTTATTTGCCTAAAAACTTTCTTTTGCCGTGAATAATCTGGAGTTACATTTCTTACACTCACTTCTGACTCGCCTATATATGATTTTTATTTCAAAATCGGATTTTTCATAATAAAACAATAAAACGACCATTCTGTACATGACATATGCAAAACATCTCGAACATTATTTGGTTAACGTTACGGTCGACCAGATACATGTGTGAATCAATTGAGATTGACATTAGTTTCACGGATCGTCACACTGAACTCGTGTTGTCTGAAAATGGCACTGAATAATGGGTCAATGAATTTGGGACTGTGAATACAGCTGACACATGCAATGTTATGTTACGTGTAGTTACTTCGAATACGTGGGGAAGCTGATAAGTGCTGATCAAAGTAAAGACACGGCTACACCGGTAAAATGAAAGTATTCTTTCAATGTCTAATTACTACATTTACAAATCATCACCATCACAGTCTAAAAGCGAACTCGCCCTCTCGCAATCATTATACTCTGTCTCCAACTAATCTCTTCAGTAGTGAATTTTCGTAGAAAAAATTCGGAGAGATCCCCATTTCGAATGGGCCGATTTTGATAAAATTTGGCATGCACCTTTTTTTTCCTCCCCAGGGCTCGTCCGCGGCCTTGCCGCCCCGATAGCACTGCAACCTTTGGTTGATTGTGCATGCCCTTAGTAATTACTCCACCCATTCCAAAATCACTGTGCCTTGAACTAGTCTGTACAGCTATTGGTTGGGTGAAGTTTTAGATTGCTCTGTCTCCGGTCTAGACTGACCGTAGATCAGTTGTCTTTTGCGGTCCAGAGATTTACACTTGCACAAGATGTGCTGGGCTGATTCCTCCCCCTCGCCGCAGAGTCTGCATGTGAGGTCCCCCTCGAACCGCCCCATTTTATGCAGGTGTTTCTTGACGGCCATGTGTCCCGTCAAGAGACCTGTTATGTTTCTGAGCTGTCCTTTGCTAAGATTTAGCAGCTCCACAGCTCTCTTTGAACTGGGTTTGTCAATTATTAACTTCCCATGTCCGAGCCCTGGACTGTCTGCCCAGTAAACCTTGTGTTGGTTTCTGACCCAGGACTTAATGGCTTCCCTGGCAGTGCTCTTTGTCACGCCGAGAGCCGGTTCTGGTCCCATAAATGGTTCTGCTAACCCTCTCTTCGTGAGACTGTCGGCTTCTTCGTTGCCTTTGACCCCCAAGGGACCCGGCACCCAGATGAGGGTGACCTCATTCTGCCCAGCCAGGTCGCTCGTCTCGTCTCGGCACTCACTCACCAGCCGGGAATTTACCCGTGGGCTACTTAGTGCCTTAATGACTGCCTGGCTGTCTGTGGCTATGAGGATCCGCTTGTTGGTGTAGCCCCTCCTCTTGTTCTCCCGCACACAGTGCAAGATGGCGTACATTTCGGCCCAAAACACCCTTGCATGGGCTCCGAGGGAAATACTATGACTTACCCTCGGTCCTTCCGAATAAACACCTGCCCCGGTCCCAAGCTCCCCGCCAGATCCGTCCGTGAACCAGACGAGCGCGTCCCGTGGTATGCCCGGCGTCTCCTCCCGCCATGCCTCGCGGTCGGGGATTTCCACTGTAAAGTTGTTTTTCCTGCAGATTCCCGGGCTCGCGAAGTCTGACCTCATTTCAAGTATGGGCTCCTTCACGATCTCCTGAATTTTGCAGTGGCCCCTGAAGCCTGGGTTGATCTTTAGTTTACCATGGCACGTACCTTCCTTTTGGACAAGTTCGCTAATCAAGAAAATCGGACGAGGATTTCCGGGAAAATTTGGAGTTTTCATTCGAAAAAAATTGTATCTCAAAAAATAAAAAATCTATGATAACCAAATTTGGTAGGTAGGGTTATGATATAAAAAGTAAACTATACACTAAAATTTAGATTTCTGTTACAAGAAAAAAAAGTTACAATAAAATATTTTGTGCCAGATCATTTCTATGAAAATTTACTACCATAATATAGCTTTCACACTTCAACAATTGTGCCAGGTTTTCCAGAAGTTTTCTCCCTGGTCTACCCCCTTCTCTTTGCCCAGGTACGTGCGCCTTTCAGATAATATAATTTTCGGAAGGTGTTCGAGATTGTCTTGAATGAGATCATTTCATTTGCTGTAAAAATATTATCAGCAGCGCTAAGCATGGCCGCGTGAGGGCCGCCCCACGATCACCAATTTAATCTGAGTGACAGAATATATATCTAATGCGATGGAAAGCCGGTCACAGTCATTTACTCAGACGTTTTCAAGGCATTTGATAGGACGGATCACGGTGTTCTCTTGAGGAAACTCGATAACATGGGATTCTCATCGAACTTACTAAGCTTTGTGGGATCATATCTTCGCGTTAGAGTTAGCTTTGCAAATTGCCGTGGGTACCGGTGTGTTGGTGACCTTGGCTGGGTCGGGTCTTCCTCAGGGGACCTCTGTTTTTCAGTCTGTTTATTAATGATATATCAAACATCACTGGTACCCAGGTACGTGCGTCTTTCAGATAATATAATTTTTCGAAGGTGTTCGAGATTGTCTTGAATGACATCGTTTTGTTTGCCGTAAAAATATTATTAGCAGCGCTAAGCATGGCCGCGCAAGGGGCCCACGACTACCAATTTAATCTGAGTGACAGAATATATATCTAATGCGATGGAAAGCCGGTCACAGTCATTTACTCAGACGTTTTCAGGGCATTTGATAAGCCGGATCAGGGTGTTCTCTTGAGGAAACTCGATAACATGGGATTCTGAAAAACTCGTTTAATAACCACATCAAAAACAAAGTTCTCTCAAGCTCCAACGACAGCAAATCCTTGTGGGCTCTCGCTAAATCTATTGGGAATAATTTCTGCAAGAGCACGTTCCCACCTCTTGTTTCAGGGGATGAAATTGTTTCTACCGCCATGAGCAAGGCTGAACTTTTTGCGTTGTTGTTCTCCGGCAATTCTACTCTCAACCCACCTCCAAATGTTCAACCACCAACAGTCCCCAATGTCGCGCATAAAATGACGAATATCATTTTCAAAATTAAAAAGGTACGAAAGATGCTCTATTCTCTTAATACCAGGAAAGCCTCTGGCCTTGATGAGATCCCAGCAATTGTTCTAAAAAAAGGCGCAGCAGAACTTGCTCCTGCCCTGACTCGTCTGCTTCAGACATCTTACAATAGAGGCATATTCCCTAGTAACTGGAAAACTGCTCGAGTACAACCCGTCCCCAAGAAAGGATCCAAAGCGCTTACTAGCAACTACATGCCTACTTCTCTCCTTTTAGTCGTCTCTAAAGTGATGGAAAAGTATATAAACACCGAATTACTAAAATTTCTTGAAAACACAGTCCAATCCACGACAGGCAGTATCGATTCCGTCAGCGCAGATCAACTGCCGACCTCCTTTTCTTTCTCACCCATTCTGGGAACAAGTCTATGAAACTACACGGTGAATCCCAGATTGTCGCTCTAGACATATTCAAAGCATTCGACCAGGTCTGGCATGCAGCGCTGCTTAATAAACTTCAGGCCTACGGCCTACCACCAAAACGCTGTACCTGAACAGCAAGTTTCCTCTCCAACTAGTATCCAATTAATGCAGGAGTTCCTCAAGGTTCAGCTTTGGCCCCTACTTTGTTTCTTCTCCACATCAATTACCTCCTCTCTAGCACATCCAACCCAGTTCACAGTTACGCGGACGACAGCACCCTCCACTCAAATATACAATATTCTAAGCCTGTCTCTTTAACCCAATTAGATGAGGATCGCAGACTCATGGAGGGTTCTGTCTCCGTGGATCTCCAAAAAATATTAGACTGGGGAAGTAGAAATCTTGTACAATTCAACCCAACCAAATCTGTCTTGCTTTCTATCTCATAAGAGATACGCCAGCACTGGACCCATCACAATGAACAACCAAGTTATTCAAAGTAATGAGTCCTTTTCACTTGTTGGCATTTCTGTGGATCGAAATCTCAATTGGCACCAACAAGTCACATCAATTGCAGAAGCGGCTGCTAAGAAATTAAGTTTCCCCTTCCGGGCTCGCAAATGCTTTTCATCAGATAATCTCTATATCTTATATACTTCACAAATAAGGCCAAACCTCGAATACTCGCTATCCTGGACTCCATTCAGAAGAGAGCTATACGTCTCATCGGTGACCCTACCCTCACCCAAAGGCTGCCATCCCTTGCCCACCGACGTGCCATTGGTGACCTCTCTCTCTCTCTCTTTTATATAGATATCTGCACGGGCACTGCTCAGAGTAGCTTTCTTCCATAGTTGCTACACCTGCTGCCCCCAACAGATCTACCAGGGGAACAGAGCAAATGCACCCTTTTACTGTCCAGGTTACCAGACATAGAACATCTTGTTATGCCCGCTCTTTTGTCCCGAGGAACTTCCAAGTTGTGGAATTCCTTGCCGGCCCATGTTTTTCCTTTTCTTCCGAACCTCCAAACCTTCAAGTCCAGAATTAACAAGTTGCCTCTTTCCTCCTTGTCGACACCCACGGTACGATAGTATTTAGGCTGTAAGCTCTCGTGGTGTGTTGTTGAAATATTTAAAAAAGGTACACTTCTCAGAAATGATATTGATGCCCTGGTCATTGTAAAAACTAATTTATAATAATATTTAACAAATATAAATAAAACAATTAAATTGATTTAAATTGAATAGTGTTTTATTACAAGGTTCAATGAGTGGTACGGCCATATACCAAAGAGCTATGCATTTAAAATTGCACAAAGCATACAAGATGGAAATTAGAATAGGCAAATTAAAGTTATACATAAAATATATTTATCCATGAGCAAGATGTATAAATTCACTTGGAACTAAATGGTCGATGTTATTGCAGCCAAATACATAGTCGAAAAGGGGGCATGCACGGCGAAATTTCTGCTATTTATAACTGAAGTATCTTGATAAAGAAGACGACAGTTCTGCCAACTGTAAATGGCTACCAACGGTGGTTGAATTACGAAATTCTATGGCATCAGAGAAAGATAGCGTTCACTATGCCACGAATGAAAGTGTATATGATGGACAATCGAGTAAATTGTTGAACGTTCGAACGTCACAATATATACAATCGATAATTTTGTGAGTAGTTAGTTAGTTCTTAGGGCAGTATATGGCTGCGGCAGGTTGCCATTCGCACATTTTTCTGTGATTTTTAAAAATAATTTCGGGCTATATCTGTCTGAACAATACTTAGTGGGGTAATACGAACATATATAAATATGAATTGTTTGTTTTTCAAATCACTATGTATTTCAATACATAAATTAATCATTCTGACAGGCACTGGATTACAAAAATTATTTGTTTTTATTTTATATATGCGCACGCACACAAACATTTGTCTTGGTTTGAAAATCTTAAATTAATTTTGTTACTACTATTTTATGTATTTAATTTTATTGGTATAAGACTGGGATATAATCTTCATGCCTTGGGGTCGATCAAGACAACTTTAAAGACACACAAGAGGACCCTGGTAAGAGTGGGGAGACATATGGAAAAACTATAGGACTCTAGATTCTATTTCCTTACATTTTTATTATTTTTTTGGGGGGTGGGGGTTAACACTTACATTATTTGATACTTTATTAACAGTTTTTACTCCCTTTAACCTAAACACTTACACAAAATCCCGTTCGTACATATAAACGTACACATTCATACACGCACACATGCAGATAACGATGCACTGGCTACTAGGAACAGGTTTCCAAATTTAAAGATGTATCTTTAGATTTGTATAATATGTAGTAAAATACTCTGATATGTGTACATTTCTAGTTTCTAGTAAGTGAGAGATATTAAAAGGACTGGGAACTATCTTCATCTCAATTATTTCATCTAAAGAAGATTTAATTTTCAATTTTTTGTCAGACATGGTACAAGCTAGAAGCACGTGTTCCGGGTCCCCAATCTCACCACACTCACAATTAGGATTGTCTCTTTTATTTATTTTGTACAGATATTGAGGTACTAAAACATGTCCGAATCTTAACCTACAAATGTTATTTACTAATTTTGTGAGTAACAATCTGTCTAGACAAGAACGGACTTTTTCAAATCTGGTTCGTTATATCGTTTAAGAATACCTATAGTACAGATATCAGTAACCCCTCGTATATGCATATTGTTCGCCAAATTGCATAATAGCGAACTGTTACATAGTAACATTTCATTATAAATAATAATGAACGGTTTTAAATTCTTTGGTAACATCGGTTTATTAGATTTTAATAGGCGTATCATTAAACTTATCAAACAAGAAATATAAATGCTGTGTCTTTTAAATAGCCGGCCTTAAAATGGAAACTAACAATGAGTTTTTAACCAGTCATTACTTTGCAAGTAACTATGTAGTATTGACAGTATTTAGAATTTAAAGAATTTATTTCAGTGTTATTTTGTTGTGTAAGGTCATTGTGTCTATAGTAATTATCAAAAAATGGAAGTCGTATAAGCTACGAAGAAACGGAAAAACTGATCCGATTGGGATGCCTAACGAAACCATTTGAGCTATCGGCAAAAGGAAGGTACCTACAAAATTATAAACGTGAGGTATTACCTCTGTTAATCGCTTGAATGAATTCGTTGTAGCCAACCCTTGAAAATGGTTTTTAATTATTATTTTTTGTTTCAAAAATTAGTAGCTCCGAAGCTTATTACGTTATTTTTATTATATTTAATACATATGCTGCTTTTATAGAGGCTTTACTATGTCAAAATTGAAGATTTTGATTCAATGGAAAATCGAGTTATTAGCATTTGAAACATTTTAATGTAAGTTCGCTACCATAACGCTCTTACTGCGTTCCTTTTCTGTTAACTTTTATTTAGTATTTAACTAACAATGTTTTTATGAAAATAATTTTTAATAAAAATAACTACATAACTCACTTGGTGCGTTCAGACTTTTTGAAACTAATAAAATACTGTAGCTTTCAGACAAAAAAAAGCTCTACTTCAGATCCATTTTTTGCAAACATTTTAGCCAATTCTAATTAGGAAAAGTCTGGACGCATAAAGTGCATTATGGAAGTCGCTCAGACCACGGCATGGTCACTGCTTCCTGTGCAATGCAACCCGAGGTCACACAGTCATCACACCCACGTATCGTTTGGCACTACAACTCCGCAAACTGGGACGAAATGCGGGATTACTTTTCCTCATTTCCATGGGCGTCTGTCTGCTTCTCTCATCCTGACCCCTCTGATATCTCACAAAACGTCACCGAAATTATCCAAGCTGGCATGGAATTATTTATTCCACGTACACAGAAAACCTCTTCAGCCACTCAAAAGCCCTGGTTCTCTAAATCCTGTGACAAGGCCAGACTTGAAAAGGTCAAAGCTCACAAAACGCTTCTACACAATCCCAGTCAAGAAAATCGTCAAGCATTCAACGACGCAAGAAACCGCTATGTCCGCATTCTTTCTGAGGCAAAAAACTCGTTTAATAACCACATCAAAAACAAAGTCCTCTCAAGCTCCAACGGCGGCAAACCCTTCTGGACTCTTGCTAAGTCTATTAGGAATAATTTCTGCAAGAGCACGTTCCCACCTCTTGTCTCAGGTGATGAAATTGTTTCTACCGCCCTGGGCAAGGCAGAACTTTTTGCTTCGTTGTTCGCCGGAAATTCTACTCTCAACCCACCTCCAAATGTTCAACCACCAACAGTCCTCAACGTCGCGCATAAAATGACTGATATCATTTTCCAAACTAAAAAGGTACGAAAGATGCTCTCTTCTCTTAATACCAGGAAAGCCTCTGGCCTTGACGAGATCCCAGCAATTGTTCTCAAAAAATGCGCACCAGAACTTGCTCCTGTCCTGACTCGTCTGTTTCAGATATCTTACAATAAAGGCATATTCCCTAGTAACTGGAAAACTGCTCGAGTACAACCCATCCCCAAGAAAGGATCCAAAGCGCTTCCTAGCAACTACAGGCCTATTTCTCTCCTTTCAGTCATCTCTAAAGTAATGGAAAAGTATATAAACACCGAACTACTAAAATTCCTGGAAAAACACAGTCTAATCCACGACAGGCAGTATGGATTCCGTCAGCGCAGATCGACTGCCGACCTCCTTTCCTTTGTCACCCATTCTTGGAACAAGTCTATGGAACAACACGGTGAATCCCAGATTGTTGCTCTAGACATATCCAAAGCATTCGACCAGGTCTGGCACGCAGCGCTGCTTAATAAACTTCCGGCCTATGGCCTACCACCAAAACTTTGTACCTGGACAGCAAATTTCCTCTCCAACAGGAGCATATCTGTTGTTGTGGATGGCCATTCCTCTAAACTGTATCCAATTAATGCAGGAGTTCCTCAAGGTTCAGCTTTAGCCCCTACTTTGTTTCTTCTCCACATCAATGACCTCCTCTCTAGCACATCCAACCCAGTTCACAGTTACGCGGACGACAGCACCCTCCACTCAAACATACAATATTCTAAGCCTGTCTCTTTAGCCCAATTAGATGAGGATCGCAGACTCATGGAGGGTTCTGTCTCCGTAGACCTCCAAAAAATATTAGACTGGGGAAGTAGAAATCTTGTACAATTCAACCCCACCAAAACTAAGTCTTGCTTTCTTTCTCACAAGAGATACAGCAGCCCTAGACCCATCACAATGAACAACCAAGTTATTCAAAGTAATGAGTCCTTTTCTCTTGTTGGCATTACTGTGGATCGAAATCTTAATTGGCACCAACATGTTACATCAATTGCAGAAGCGGCTGCTAAGAAATTGGGTTTCCTCTTCCGGGCTCGCAAATTCTTTTCACCAACTAATCTCTATACCTTATACACTTCACAAATAAGGCCAAACCTCGAATACTGCTCCCACATCTGGGGTGCAGCTGCCGCTTCTACACTCGCTATCCTGGACTCCATTCAAAAGAGAGCTATACGTCTCATCGGTGACCCTACCCTCACCCAAAGGCTTCCATCCCTTGCCCACCGACGTGCCGTTGGTGACCTCTCTCTCTTTTATAGATATCTGCACGGGCACTGCTCAGAGGAGCTTTCCTCCATAATTCCCCCACCTGCTGCCCCCAGCAGATCTACCAGGGGAACAGAGCGAATGCACCCTTTTAACGTCCAGGTCACCAGACATAGAACATCTTGTTATGCCCGCTCTTTTGTCCCGAGGACTTCCAAGTTGTGGAATTCCTTGCCGGCACATGTTTTTCCTTCTCCTCCGAACCTCCAAACCTTCAAGTCCAGAATTAACAAGCTGCCTCTTTCCTCCTTGTCAACACCCACGGTACGATAGTATTTAGGCTGTAAGCCCTCGTGGTGTGTTGTTGACATAAAAAAAAAAAAGAATTTTCATAAGAATGTTTTAAATAGCAAATATTTTTTTAATGAAAGCAGGCATAAAATTTGGTTACCAGTCTAACTTATATAGTAGAAACAATGTACCATATTTCATCAAAATAACTTTGTTGTTTGAGTATGTACAAAAATTTTCCGAAAATAAACTTAAAAAACTGGTTTCCTAGCCGATGGACCTTATGTTAATAGTGAATTGAGTTATTGAAATATGAAGCATTTGATGAAAATTAGCTACCAAAATTAGCTTGACCTTTTTGCGTCAAAAACCTTACTCATTTGCCCAGTTTCACAAAGCTCGGTTGAATATTTAACGGACGATTAGCTAATCAAGGCTTCAGACGACCAATCACAGACTATGATTCGGGTTTTTGCCATGACAACCAAATATTTTGAAGCCGTAATTGGTTGCATTAAGCCTTGATTAACTAACCGGCCGTTAAATATTTAATCAAGCTTTGTGAAACTGGGCATTTGTCTGTAATATGCATACAATATATTTTGTCATCCACACAAAATATTTTCTTTTGTGCGTTTATCTGGCGATCAGTGGCACCCAGACGTTTTTTTCTTTAAATGCCCACAACTTTTTTCTGTCAACCTATATATCTAAATTTTTGTACATAGTTTAGTTTTTGTGATATCATTTGGTTGCCCTAACTTTGTTATTTCAGGAAATATAACATTTTTTCGAAAGAAAACACAACTTTTTCCGGGAAAAACTGGGCCGATTTTCCTCGCTAAAGAACCTATCCAAGCCATTTGCAAAAGGAAGGTACCCACCAAATTTTATCAAAATAGGCTTATTTTTTGAGTTATCACTGTGATATACGCATGCACGCACGCACGCATACACACACGCACACACGCGCGCTCCTACATATACACACACGCACAGTGTATCATGGCAGTTACTATTTTTAAGGATCTTCCTAACACAAATGGAATAAATTCATTATTCATGTATTCTTTACTGAGCGTCTGGACCACAACTGATTTAAAACCAGCTATATTTCCGATGTCTAAAAACAACCTTAGCATTATTCCAACTTCCGACACAAAACTTCTTCCACAAACATAAGTTCCACCCCTATTTAACTCAAGATGGTGTTCTCTGGGGTTTAGAATCGTTGGTGATTTTTTTCAAAACAACCAGTGGTTAACAGGTAACAAGCTAAGACAACTGATTTCACGATCTTCAACAAACACTATGACAGAACTAGTAAACCATTATAATAGAATTGTGGACTACTTTACTTTAAATTTTCAAGATTCTGCTCCGGTTTTCAATAAATACACCCAATGACGATTTTGTTGAAATCCGATGACAAAACGATCGAGCTGGAAAATAATAAAAATAATCTTGTTCAGAAAACTCTAACGACAATATTTTTTAGTGAAACAAATACAACATCTGGCAGCTGGAATGGTGGAGTAGAATGGATGTCTTATTTTGCTAGACCAACCTTGGGACATGACGCCGTGATAGCCTGGCGTTTTGCAAAGAATCGACTCGCAGATCGAGTCTATCTCAGACATGTCGGTATAAGAGACACAGATCAATGTCCATGGTGCCCGAAGAGAGGCACATGATCCTCCCATGCGAAAAAACAGAAAACATATGGGAACTAGTAAGACAATTGGTCAAAAAACTGTTACCTCACCAACACATGTCAACTGAAGTCATCTACAGAGGCTACGGTCGGAATACCCCGGAAGCCAATTTAGCAGACTACCTTTGTACATTGGCAAAGAGCACAATCTATAACTCCTTCATATCGTACCACAAGGGCGAACGAATGTCAGTCAATTATAAATATTCTTACCTCGCAAGACTCAAATCATGAATTTACAAAGAGTACGCTTGGCATCTTAGTAACGAAAACCTCTCCCATTTTGAAGACGTATGGTGTCCAAAAACAGTGCTGTGTAAGATTGAAGAAAAAGACCTAATTTTTTCACAGATTTTAAATGTGTAACTATTTAGAAGACAATAACTGTCTGAATTTGGCGTGTAACCTCCCCTTTCTTGCTCAAACGTTGTGAGTTCCAATTATATATTGTATATAATTACATATGTGCAAATATTGTGTATGTAAATTTGTACGTATTTGTATTTGAAGTAGATATAAGTTATTCATTATTAATGTTACTATGACTTGTATTGATTACATGACAGTTTTAATAAATAATAATAATAATAACACACGCGCGCGCGCACGCACACACATGCACACAAATAAACATATAAAAATTCAAACTGACTCTGGATATGGGTTTTAGGGGCCCTAGTTTGCACTCATTTAAAGACATTTTTTAAAGAAAATTTTTAAATGTTTTAAAGAATTTTTTAAAGAAAATTCACTAAAAACGAAGCAACAACGACTTTAGTATTACAATTTCGTCTTAAAATTAGGTGATTAACACACATCCTTTATTTTGTCAGAAAGGTTAGGAAACACTCTTTGTATATGTGAAAATTTGCTACGCATTTGTTGTATTTCAGGCTTGGATTCGTGTAGTTATTGAATTGAATTCTCGTTAAATGTTCACGCTGTGTGTAATAATGTGTAATGGACAACCTAAATATTAGGCATTAATTGGCGGGATTTCTTATTTTAATGAAAACATTGAATTACAATTAAATCGTTGTAAAGAAGCGTTATTTTATTATAAATATTCGCAATCTTAATAACCTAATAGTGGTTTATAGTTACAAAAACGCAATGAAGTTTTCACTTAATTTACTGTTAAAATCGTGTTTTTGTAACGTTTCCTTCAATCTGTTAGTGGGTACAAGTATACCAAAAGTTACCGAATTTTTGCAGAAGAATATTTATTTTAATGGCAAGAAGAAAATATATAAATATATACATATCTAAAACCCTCCGCTATATATATATATATATATATATATATATATATATATATATATATATATATATATATATATATATATATATATATATACATATATATATATATATATATATATATATATATATATATATATATATATATATATATATATATATATGAGCGCGGGTCAATAAGTCAGTGGCTTTTTGAATTTCCCGCCTCCACAGGAAGGGCAACACTTCTCCTGTCAACAAGCATCTGTCAGTTGACTCCTGTCAAATTTTGAACAAGCTGCGTCATTTAGTTTGTGTTAGATAGACATTGAGAGCAGACAACCTCTTGAGTTATAACGAAAATGGGAAAAAGTGAATTTCATGTGCTCATCAAACATTATCTTTGCGGAAAAAAACCATCACTCAAACCAAGGCTAGGCTTGATAAATGCTATGGGGACTCTGCACCATCAATTTCCATGGTAAAAAAGTGGTTTACTGAATTTAGTTGCGGCCGTACAAGCACAAATGACGCCGAACGATCTGGACGCCCAGTTGAGGTCGCTACACCCGAAAGAATTGAAAAAATTCACGATATGGTGTTGGCCGATCGGAGATTGAAAGTGCGGGAGATTGTGCAAGCCATAGGCATATCACATCGCTCAGTGGTTTCGATTTTGCATGATCACTTGGATATGAGAAAGCCATTGACAAGATGGGTGCCGCGTTTGCTCATAATCGACCACAAACGCAATGGTGTGACAACTTGGAATGAGTGTTTGGCGTTGTTCAACCGCAATAGGGACGAGTTTTCGCGCCGTTGCGTAACCGTGGACGAAACATGGATTCACCACAACACACCAGAGACCAAGCAGCAGTCAAAATAGTGGGTTTCTCCGTGCGAATCGGCGCCGAAGAAGCTCAAGGTGGGTTTGTCAGCCAATAAAGTCATGGCGACCGTTTTTTGGGATGCACGCAGTATAATCCACATTGATTACCTTCAAAAGGGAAGAACAGTCAATGGCGAATATTATACTAACTTATTGGACCGATCCAATGACGATTTGAAAAAGATACGACCGCATTTGGCCAAGAAAAAAGTTCTTTTTCACCAAGACAATGCAGTGCCGCACACATGTGTAGTTTCCATGGCGAAATTGCATAAATTTGGCTACGAATTGCTCCCTCATCCACCATATTCTCCGGATTTATACTCGAGTGACTATTTCTTGTTTCCAGATTTAAAGAAATGGCTCGGGGGAAAGAAATTTGACTCTAATGATAAAATCATCTCACAAACAAATACCTATTTTGAGGACCTCGACAATTATTATTTTTTGGAACGAATAAAAAATTGGAGAAACGTTGGAAGAAGTGTATAGAGCTTAAACCAAAAACCGTCATGGCCCTTCAAAGTACTCTCCACTGGCACACGTGTGCATACTCTCCACAGTACACTTGTTCAATACATTTTTGAAATTCATCTTCTGTGGTGATGACCGACTATTTTCATTCGATGTAATAAAAAAGTCGCAGGGGCAAGGTCGGGTAAATACGGGGAATGGGGCAGAGGGTACATGCCATTTTTGGTCAAATTAGCGCACGTACAGGGCTGTGTGAACAGGGGTGGCTACATCAAGAGAGGGATAGTACACTGGTGCAGCACATAAAAAGTTCGACAAGACCAATGAGTCATATAGCACCTTTTTTATTTTAACAGATAAATAATTTCTGTGTGGGTAAGGCAGTTTTAAAGCAGCATACGACCTTTTCAAATATTTTGAAATTTGACCAGTAAACCTAAAAGTATTGTCGAAAATAACCCCCAAATTACTAACGCTCCGAATGGCCTGTATCTCGTCAGCATTTATTTTCACAACAAAATTTTTTACTTATTTCAGCTACAGCTCATCCATTAAGAATGCTTCTTCAAAAATTGTTCCAGATTCGCCAGGTCACTATGAACCTTCACTTCCGCCTCGCGAGTCCTTGCTCTTTCAAACGTCAAATATAACTCGATAACATCAGCATACATGTTATATTGACAGTGGTCCAGCTTACGAAACGTGTTGCTGGTGTAAATACTGAACAACAGGAGACCAAGAATTGATCCCTGTGGGTGTTCCACTTCAAAACATATGTGTAGTTTGTATCTCAAAAGCACAATGCTCAATTGTTTTTAGTGAAATTTTATTTTTAAAGTGTCGCTAATGGAGTGGTGTCGCTGGCGAGATTTTTCAAAAAAATGTTTAAATGAGCGCAAATTTGGCCCCCTAGAACTCGAAAGCAAGGTCCGTTAACATTTTTATATGTCTCTACTATTACATTTACGATTGTGTTAACAAACAAAAAGTATGGACGCAGCAAGTGCTTTATGGTAGTGAATTTCCATAAAAATGTTTTTAATAGCAAATATGTGTTTTTTTTAAGAAAGCAGGCATCAAATTTGGCTACCAGTATAACCTATATAGTAGAAACAATGTGCCATGTGTAATAAAAATAACTTTATTGTTTGAAAATATACAAAAATTTCCGAAAGTAAACCTAAAGTGTTCCCGAAAAAACTGGTTTCTTGGTCAACCTTATAGGTTAATAGCAAATTGAGGTATTAAAATTTGAAGAATTCCATGAAAATTTGCTACCATAACGCACTTGCTGCGTCCCTAATTTCTTTTCTTACAAACATGCATTATATTTCGATGGAAAATGCAGAAATGCAATAACATAAGGCGTGTTCGATTAAAGAAAAAAAAGATTTGTATCACCAGCGACTTATCGGCCAGCCCGTGATTGTAGAATTTTTCTTTAATATGTAGCTCAAGACACCCTATAATTAATGTATACAAATGTTTTTTCGTATCTTGTAACGGATATATTGAACTTTATTGATTTTTTACGAAAATTGGACAAAAATTATATACCATTAAACGATA
Source organism: Tillus elongatus (assembly GCA_964006375.1). Lineage (NCBI taxonomy): Eukaryota > Metazoa > Arthropoda > Insecta > Coleoptera > Cleridae > Tillus > Tillus elongatus. The sequence continues at coordinate 119,590,621 of OZ023267.1, forward strand.
AACTCTATAGCTAAGGCTACTGCCGAAGCATCAGAGAAAGGGTCTATTTGAAATGAATTTTCTGGAAATATTTTAGTAAGATGAAGGACAATGACGGTTGAATCTAAGACTTCAGGTTTTATAAAACATTCTTCTTGAGACATTTTCTTTCCATAGCTCCTATTAGTTTCAGGTTATTTGCCTAAATGTTGTTAATTTTGACGTTTTAAATCGCGACTTTGACGTTTTGAGGAAAACCCCAATTTTTTTTAATGCCCATAACTTTTTTATCGTTTAACTGGCAGAGCTAAATTTTGGTAGGTAATTTACCTATAATGATATAAACACGCGTACCAAATTTGGTTGCCCTTACTTTGTTATTTCCGGATATATGGATTTTTTTTCGAAAGAAACCACAAAATTTGCTGTGAAAACCTGGGCTGATTTTCCTGAATAACGAACTTATCCAAGCCACTTGCAAAAGGAACGTATTCATTTTTTGAGTTACACACACACAACTATATATATATATATATATATATATATATATATATATATATATATATATATATATATATATATATATATATATATATAGTTGTGTGTGTGTGTATCACACCGATAACTCAAAATATCATTCGATATAAGAAATATGTACACCAATATACCAATTAACGAAACCACAAATATAATCGAAAATAAAATGCAAAATAACAACAAAAAACAACAAATCAACGAAATATTAAACATCATATTAAAACAAAATTACTTTGAATTGAACGGAGAATACTACATCCAAGAAGACGGACTACCAATGGGATATCCACTATTAAGCATCATGGCAGAAATATACATACAACAGTTAGAAGATAAAATCAACACCATCATAAAAGAAACAGACCCAAACATCAAATGGATAAGATACGTCGATGATATATTGGTAATATATGACAATAAAAAAAGCAACATAGACAATATCCTCGAAAACATAAACCAAATCAGCATTATATTTACAATAGAAAAAGAATCAAACAACACTATAAACTTCCCTGACTTAACACTAATCAGAAAAGAAAACCAGATTGAATACAAAATATACAGAAAACCTACACAAACAGACTTCATTATACCTAAACACTCAATACACCCACACATACACACACAAAATGGCCGCATACAGATACTTAATAAACAGAAGGCTGAATGTACCACTCCATAATGACGAACGAGAAAAGGAATACAACACCATAATGCAAATTGCACAAAGAAATGGATACCACAAGAAAACAATAGATAATCTAGTAAAACAAATAAAAAACAAACAAATCAACAAAACGGAAAACAAAACACCAGAAACAAACACAAAATACACAACATTCACTTATAACCACCACATCAAAAAAATAACACAAACACTCAAACAATATGACCTAAAAATGAGCTACAAAACCAATAATAAACAAAATAAATAAAAAACAGGAACACAGCCCACATGAATTAAACGGAATATATCAAATAGAATGTAACACATGCAATAAAAATATATAGGAATGACAAAAAAATCAATAGAAACCAGATTCAAGGAACATATAACAGCATTAGATAAAATCCACGTACCTAGCTACAAATCACACCTAGCTACGCACATTCACAACAGAAAACACCAAAAAGCAGATATCATCCAATTACAACTAATAAAACATATTAAAGACCACAAAAAAATGGAAATCTGGGAACAATACTACATTCAACAAACCAACAATAAGAAACAATTAATGCCAGAACAACGCCAAGTATAAACATTTAAACAAAACTTAATAAAAACCATACAAATAGATAAATTATCAAAGCACAATGATCAAGACAGGAGACCGATACACACGACACAGTCCGAGAACACAACCAATCAGACAGGGGTAAACCGACCAATAGAGGCTCAACACTCAGGCGTAGATCGCACAGGAACAATCACAGTCAGTAGCGTGCTGATGATGAACTGGGACGGTTCGAAACTGCAATCCACGTAAACTAATAAAAAAATCACAAAAAGTACAGCAAACAAATAAACTATATATATATATATATATATATATATATATATATATATATATATATATATATATATATATATATATATATATATATATATATATATATATATATATATATATATATATATATATATATATATATATATACATACACACAGGGTGGCGCATTGAAAACGTAACAGACCAATTTGCGCGCAGAGAATTTTTTTTTAAAGAAACGCTGAAACACGTCAATTTTAATATTGAGTGGGACATGTTTTGACATAAAACTCAACTTTTTCACATCAACCCCTTAAGGGTAGTGATAACAACCCTTATATTTTAAATAGGGAAAATGGATCGAGTGTTACATCATTTGAAAGCTCTTTCTGTTCTGAATTCAGCACACTAATTTTTTTGGAAGTTTTATCAACTTCAAAAATGTTTATTCAGTTAAGTAAGTGTTCAAATTGTTGACCACCAGCTTCCATACAGAAGTACAAATTTTGTTCAGAACGAGCTCTGACATTCTGGAGGATTTGTGGAGTTATTAGACGGCATTCTTCAACAATGCGTCGTCGTAATTCTCCAGAGACTCCGGTTCTGTTGCGTAAATTCTACTCTTTAAATGGCCCCATAGAAAGAAGTCTAAATGAGTTTAATCCGGTGATCTAGGCGGCCACTCAATAGCACATCTACGCCCAATCCATTGTCCTGGAAACTCTCTGTTCAGAAACTCCCTAACACATTGTGAAAAATGCGGAGGAACTCCCTCTTGTTGAGACATTAATTGATTTTCTTGATAGCGATCATCATTTTCGACAATGTCAATTAGTAGAGGGTAAACTAAATCTTCTAGTAACTCCAAATACGTTTCGCGACTCAAATTGCCATCAAGAAAAATTGGTCCGATTAAACGGTGTCCAAAAATGCCAGTCCAGGCATTCAATTTCTGTGGAGTTTGAGTTTGGACTTCGTGAAAATTTCTTGGATTATTATCTGCTCAATAACGACAATTATGACGATTGACTGTAGAGTTTAATAAAAACGTACACTCGTCTGAAAAACAGATATTGAACAGAAAGTTCCCGTTATCAGCTATTTGTGCAGTCATAACTTCACAAAACTCCAGCCGCCGATCAAAATCATCTTCATTCAGTTGTTGTACAAGATAAATTTTATACGGGTGAAATTTATGATGCTTCAATATTCGCTGAATAGTTCTTCTTTTGATGTTTGAAACAGTGGCCAATTTTCTCGAGCTTAAAGTTGGGGCTGGAGCAATTTGTCCTAAAACTTCAATGTCAGTAGTCTCATTTCTAACCGGAAATTCACGTTCAGGATCCCGTTTTTTGTTGGCTACTGAACCACTTTGTCGAAACTTTGCAACTAACTCCAAAATGTATTTGTTAACATGTCTGTTCGGATGTCGTTGATTAAACAAATTTGCGGTACGGTTGGCACAGTCATCGTTTTTGAAAAAAAAGAGTAATTATTTCAACTCTTTCTTCTACAGAATACACCATTGTGAAATTAATTTTCGGTAGTACTATCAAGTGTCAAAGCGACCGATAAACTGAAATAATAAAGCGCATTTCTCTCATTCCGATGAGAAATGATCTGATAGTCAATTTTTTGTTTACAAACCAACAAAACATTGACTATCAGCACATTTCTTATCGGAATGAGTGAAATGCCTTTTTGCATCTTCAACTGTGAATAATGTTTAAACGAGTTGAAATTGTGTGCTGAATTCAAAAAAGAAAGAGCTTTCAAATGATGTAACACTAGACCCATGTTCCCTATTTAAAATATAGGGGTTGTTATCACCACCCTTAGGGGGTTGATTGTACACAGTTGAGTTTTATGTCAAAACATGTCCCCCTCAATATTAAAATTGACGTGTTTCAGCGTTTCTTAAGAAAATAATTTCTCTGGACCCAAATCGGTCTGTTTCGTTTTCAGTGCGCCACCCTATATATATATATATATATATATATATATATATATATATATATATATATATATATATATATGCGCTCATTTGAAGAAATTTTTTCAAAATTCAAAAGTCGGGATCTCCTCATTAGTGATTTTTTTTAAAGAAAATTCACTAAAACGGACAGTTCAATGGGGTAAAATTTGATGTAAATCATCCCGCACAAGGTGATTACTTTCCGACATATTTAGTGAATTTTCTTAAAAAAAATTCACTAATGAGGAGATCCCGACTTTTGAATTTTGGAAAAATTTCTTCACATGAGCGCTAATTAGGCCCCCCAGAAAACATAACCAAGGTCAGTTTCAATTTTTATATGTTTATATATATATATTTATATATATATATATTTATATATATATATATATATATATATATATATATATATATATATATATATTTATATATATATTTATATATATATATATATATTATATATATATATATATATATATATATATATATATATATATATATATATATATATATATATATATATATATATATATATGTATCACACCGATAACTCAAAAAATAATGGGCTGATTTTGATTAAATTTGGTGAAAAAATTCCTTTTGCAAATAGCTTGGATAAGTTCGTTAGCCAGGAAAATCTGCCTAGGTTTTCCCGGAAAATTTTGCGTTTTCTTTCGAAAAAAAATTATATCTCCGGAATCAACAAAGTAAGGGCAACCAAATTTGGCACGCAGGTTTATATCCTTATAGGTAAGATACCCACCAAAATTATATAGCTATGTAGCTCAAAAGACAAAAAAGTTATAGGCATTTAAAGAAAAATAAATTGGGGTTTTCCTCAAAACGTCAAAGCGGCGATTTAAAATGTCAAAATTGGCAACATTTAGGCAAATAACTTGAATCTAATACGGGCTATAGAAATAAAATGTTTCAAGAAGGATGTTTTACAAACCCTAAAGTCTTAGTTTCAACCGTCATTGTCCTTCATTTTACTAAAATATTTGCAGAAAATTCATTTCAAATAGACCCTTTCTCTGATGCTTGACAAGTAGGCTTAGCTATAGAGTTTATCATTTAATGGTATACAATTTTTGTCGAATTTTCGTAAAAAATCAATAAAGTTCAATATATCCGTTATTATATAAGAGACGAAAAAAATTTATATATATATATATATATATATATATATATATATATATATATATATATATATATATATATATATATATATATATATATATATATATATATATATATAATATTATAGCTACATCTTAAAATAATATTTCTACAATCACAGGGTGGCCCATAAGTCGTTGGTGATACAAATTTCCTTTTTTTTTTAATCAAACACGCCTTATGTTAATGCATTTTCCATCGAAATATAATGCACGTTTGTAAGAAAAGAAATTCTGAACGCAGCAAGTGCGTTATGGTAGCGAATTTTGATCAAATGTTTCAGATTTTTTTTAATCAAACACGCCTTATGTTATTGCATTTTTGCATTTTACATCGAAATATAATGCATGTTTGTAAGAAAAGAAATTCTGAACGCAGCAAGTGCGTTATGGTAGCGAATTTTGATCAAATGTTTCATATTTGAACAGCTCAATTTGCTATTAACCTATAAGGTTGACCAAGAAACGTGTTTTTTCGGGAACACTTTAAGTTTACTTTTGGAAATTTTTGTATATATTCACACAATAAAGTTATTTTGATGAAACATGGCACATTGTTTTTAGTATATAGGTTATACTGGTAACCAAATTTGATGCCTGCTTTCTTAAAAGAACACACATATTTGTTATTAAAAACATTTTTATGAAAATTCACTACCATAACGCACTTGCTGCGTCCAGAATTTTTTTCTGTATGCTGAAACATAAAATATTGTACAAGCCACGTAGATAGTGAATTATCCTGGTAATGGACGATCGTGATCTGGTAATTGTTATCTATCGATGGATAATTGAGATAGTTATTTTTTCCGCTGCTGTAAATACTAATGGTGGAAACTAGTCGGTTACGGTTCACAAACACACATTGTTATTTCTAATGTGCATTTTGAGTGGAATTCAGTTACGGGAGATGTGCTGCCTTCATCACAACTTTGTTTTAGTGATTTTATTTCGTGCAAGAACCGAATGTGTATCAGAATCATGTGTTTAAAATGTGTTGTGTATGTGTGGTTTAGTTCGGTTAGTACGTTAGAATTTTAAAGTTTAGTGATATCTAGAACTCCGGTTACTGCGTTTTTCTCATTCCCATTTTGCCATATACAGTGTGTCCCAATTTCAGGCTGTATGTATTTGTAACTTTGTTATTATTAGAGCTGCAAACTTGGTTCAATAGGAAAGTTTTTCACCATTATGAAAACATTGGAGATGACTCAGATTTGGCCCAACCAGTTTAGTCTACAAGAAAATGTCGGATCCAATCTGCGTTTTGCTCATTCCCATTTTGCCATATACAGTGTGTCCCAATTTCAGGCTGTATGTATTGGTAACTTGTTATTATTAGAGCTGCAAACTTGGTCAAATAGAAAAGTTTGTCACCATTATGAAAACATTGGAGATGACTCAGATTTGGCCCAACCAGTTTAGTTTACAAGAAAATGTCGGATCCAATCTGCGTTTTGCTCATTCCCATTTTGCCATATACAGTGTGTCCCAATTTCAGGCTGTATGTATTGGTAACTTTGTTATTATTAGAGCTGCAAACTTGGTCAAATAGGAAAGTTTGTCACCATTATGAAAACATTGGAGATGACTCAGATTTGGCCCAACCAGTTTAGTTTACAAGAAAATGTCGGATCCAATCTGCGTTTTGCTCATTCCCATTTTGCCATATACAGTGTGTCCCAATTTCAGAATGTATGTATTGATAACTGTTATTATTAGAGCTGCAAACTTGGTTAAATAGGAAAGATTTTCACCATTATGAAAACATTGGAGATGACTCAGACTTGGGCCAACCAGTTTAGTTTACAAGAAAATGTCGGATCCAATCTGCGTTTTGCTCATTCCCATTTTGCCATATACAGTGTGTCCAAATTTCAGAATGTATGTATTGGTAACCTTGTTATTATTAGAGCTGCAAACTTGGTTAAATAGGAAAGTTTTTCACCATTATGAAAACATTGGAGTTGACTCAGATTTGGCCCGACCAGTTTAGTCTACAAGAAAATGTCGGATCCAATCTGCGTTTTGCGCAATCCCATTTTGCCATATACAGTGTGTCCCAATTTCAGGCTGTATCTATTGGTAACTTTGTTATTATTAGAGCTGCAAACTTGGTTAAATAGGAAAGTTTTTCACCATTATGAAAACATTGGAGATGACTCAGATTTGGCCCAACCAATCTGGAAGTGTTATCCATTGATTAACCGAGACTCTCAGCTTCGTTGCAGAAGGGAATTGATGTTGAATGAGTTTCTAAACGGAAAATCCCGGATTCAATCCCGGGATGTTTATTGAAGAGGTACTTTTTATTGAATTTTCATTAAGACAATTCACTAATAGAGAGGACACGATGGTGCGACTTTTGGTCACTTTCTTCAAATGAGCGCGAATTAGACTTCCTAGAACCCATATTTAGCGTCCGTTAAAGTTTTTTAATATATATATATATATATATATATATATATATATATATATATATATATATATATATATATATATATATATATATATATATATCCGTATATACAGTATGTCCCAAACTGGATGGGAATGTATTGCTACCTCCGTTATTATTAGAGATAGAGAGACGGTTGAATAAGCAATGTTTTGTAGAATTTCATGCTCGTTCCAAATATGACTTGTATTTTGCTTTGCCTCTTTTCCTTTTCGAGTTATTTTGAAAAAACAAAATTTGTAGATATCTTTTTTATTCAATATCTAAATAGGGGTTGATCTGACATGTCTAAGACTTGCACATTATCATGACACTTTTTACAGAGTAATCTTTTTGTGCTATTCTCAACTTTGGATTGTCATTTGTTTTTGAGCTACATGTACCAACGTTTGTTTTTATTATGGCAGCCATATTGGATTTTTTGCTCATGTGATAGCCTGTGAAAAGAGGTTTCCGATGATGTACAACATGCTTGAGAAATCTTGTAAAACCGTTTTGAGGATAGTAGGCTATGAAATCCAATAGCAGAAAACAAATGACCAAAAAAAAAGTGTTCAAAAGCAGTAGGTCATTGAGTCTAACAATAGACTTCTACTTTTAACATAATTTTCCGTAATGATTCACGATAAGAAAATAGGAACTTTGACCACGCCAATGAATCGGCCCATTATTACAAATGATATTTTACATTAACACATTATCCCAAAAAATGTTATAATTTAATTAAATAGGTAAACCTAATAAATAACTTAATTTACTAACAGAAAAAGCAGATTAATGATTTACGAAGACGCCTTTGAAAATTGTTTGATTTTTAAACGTAAGTCAACTGAAAAACAACAAGAAAGGTTGCTATGGATATAACACTATCGCGACAATTAAGAATACTGTCATTCTTAATTATCTGAACAATTTGAGGTGTATTTAACAAGTTGCTTAAAATTTTGTACTAAATAGTTTGTTTCCTGTTTGTCTTAAATATTATTCAACAATATGTTCAGTAATTAAGAATATTTTGACATGTTGGAATGTTATATTCGTTGTAACCGAAATACTGAGACAGCTGCAAATTCATATCAAATCAACTACCCAGAAAGACTACAACCAACACCAAAATATTTCACAGGATAGTGACCAATCTATTGAACGACGGTAGCTTCCACGCAAAGAAACTACCAATGCCTAGAAATGAAGGAAGAAATAATGCCGCCTTACAGGCTTCAAACGAAAATTCTCCGCAATCTGTTCGGTTTTATGGTGAACAAATTGACGTTCCAAAAAGTACGGTACATCGTGTATTAAAACAAAGTAATTACCATCCATACAAACCTACAATCGTACAAGGCTTAAATGTTGACGATTACCCTAAGCGACTTTAATTCTGCAGATGGTATCAAGGACAATGTCAGCAAGATGAAAATTTTCATTTGAAAATAATATGACTGATGAGTCCAGATTTACAAATTGTGGTGTGTATAATCGTCATAATAGGCATTATTGGGCAAATGAAAATCCCCATCTAAAGGAAGAAAGATGATTGCAAGACAGATTTGGTATTGATGTTTGGTGCGGCTTATTAGATAAAAAACTGTTAATTTTATTTGTAGATTAGACAGTTAATTTAAAAACATTTTAGGTAACTTCATTGTTGGTCCGTTCTTTTCTGAAAATAATTTAACTGGGGAAAGGTATCTTAATCTATTGAGAAATAATATCTTACCAACAATTAGAAGACTTCATGATAATTTAGACGAGATTTGGTACCAACAAGACGGTTCTCCAGCTCACAATGCTAGGATCGTCAAAGAATTTTTGTACCAAAATTTTAATAATCGTGTCATTTGTAACAATGGACCGGTTCATGAATTTTTATTTTTGGGGTACTCTGAAGAATGATTTGTATAAATTCGATCTATCACAAAATATCAATGAATTACGAAACAGAATCACGGAATCTATAAATCATATTAACCGAAACACCCTCACCAGAGTTTGCAGGCATGTTTCAAAAAGGTGTATAAAGTGCATTGAACAAAACGGTGGCCATATTGAACAATTTTCTATTAAGTGTATTTTTAAGTTTCTATTTTATTATTTGTTGAGTTTCGTTTTTAATTGTGTTCTTTTGTGGAGCTTAAGTTTCTATTTGTTATTGCCAGGTTTCGTTATTAAACTGTTTCACATAATATTACCTAGCATTATTACCTAATTAAGTATTGTAAATTAAATCGCAATATTTTTTATCGTGAATCATTACAGAAAAATATGTTAAAAGTAGAAGTCTATTGTTAGACTCCATGGCCTACTGCTTTTTGAACACTTTTTTTGTCATTTGTTTTCTGGTATTGGATTTCATAGCCTACTATCCTCAAAACGGTTTTCCTCAAAATTGTTAGTGCAGTTACAAGATTTTTCAAGCATGTTGTACATCATTGGAAATCTCTTTTCACAGGCTATCACATGAGCAAAAAATCTAATATGGTTGCCACAAACGTTGATACCTGTAGCTCAAAAACAAATGACAATCCAAAGTTGAGAATAGCACAAAAAGATTACTCTGTAAAAAGTGTCCTGATAATGTGCAAGTCTTAGACATGTCAGATCAACGCCTACTTAGATAAGAAAAAAGAAATCGACAAATTTTGATTTTTTTAAAATAACTCGAAAACGAAAAGAGGCAAAGCAAAATACAAGTCATATTTGAAACGAGCATGAAATTCCACAAAACATTGCTAATTTAACCGTCTCCTTATCTCTAATAATAACATTCCCATCCAGTTTGTGACACACTATATATATATATATATATATATATATATATATATATATATATATATATATATATATATATATATATATATATACTTCCGAACACCCACTAAGAGATCAAGAGAAGGCCATGGAAACAAGGTCACGACATTTTCTTATAAGAACCTTGTAGTAACCCTTGTTCCAGAGGACGTGCGTTGTCTTGTTGGAAAAGCGATTTAATTAACCTCGTGGGCATGGAAGTGCAACAGACTACAGTACGTTTCGTTTGCATTAAAACTTCTGTCAATAAGAACTAGAGGTATACGCACCCCCGTATAAGGGTCGTATGTCATTCCATAACTAATTCTAAATTGCTGCATTCTCCACCTAATCGTCTTACTCTTCTACGACCATCATGAACCCAACGACATAATCGTAACTCGTCAGAGAATACAACACGACTCTGTTTACCATTCCAATTTGATCTGCAGTTACACCACTCAAGCCGAGCAGCACGATGTCGAGGTGTCAGTGGGAGGCATATAAATGGTCTATACGGACGAAGCCTAAAAGCGCGTATTTTTCAATATACCTTTGCCATAGAGACTTTTTCTTGTAAAACTCCCAACCAAGCATTTCCAATCGACCGTGTTGCAGAAACTCTGTCTTGTAAAGCCTCAATCCCCAAATTAAGATCTTCCCGTGCTGAAGTTGCACGAGGTCGTCCGGATCCATGACGACGGTTATGGATTCCTCCTTCAGACCACCTGAACCAACACTGTAACACTGTTGACACACTGCGTCCAATGTGGTCGGAAATTAGTCTAATTGAAAAATCGGCTTCCCGCATACCAACAATTTCGAATTCTTGTAAATAAGTGTAATTGTTCCGTAAACGGCGCCTAAGCATAATGACGTAATGACGCAATACATTGAGCACAAATCGCTACGAAATATTGCTTCAAATAAAAGCAAACGCAAATTTAAAGAGATCATTTGTCGTTTATGCACAAAGCACTCTGCCAAGCAGGCCTGAAAAAAAAGAATTTCGTCGAGTACAACGCCACCGGCCAAGAATCGAATTTTTTTAAAATAAAAGTTACGTAGTTTTTTCCTTAGAATGTGAATCTGCAATCAAAAGTGTAGATTTCTATTTAAGATTTTAAAGCTGACCCCCCTCCCCACCTACTGGAGTTGGGATGAGGGTGGGAGTATCAATTTTGGTATCACTTAATAGCTTCTTCAAAAACATTAGATGCGTGTTTTTTTATATCCTGATGTTAAGGTTTTCCTGGTCGCAATGATAAGCATCGAATTTGGGACACACTGTATAGTTTTACACACTAAAGATCTGAAAGCTCTGTTTCTTAGTTTTATATTAGTATGTAGTTTCTTGTCCCAGAAAGTGCAAAATAATTAAAATCAATTAATTACTCTTAGGAAGCAACAGTGTACGAGGGTTGATCAATAAATACCCGTGTTTGGACTGAAGACGCAAGTCTCGACGTAATCTCCTTTTGGGTCGATACACTTTTCCCAACGTTTTGCCATTTTTTAACCCCTCTTTAAAATACACTTCTCTCTCGAGGATCACCTCGTCGTTTAAGCTGAATTGTTCCCCCGGGTCATGTTTTCATTTTGGGGAACAGTAAGAAGTTGCAAGGAGCCAGTTCAGGCGGTTACGGTGGGTGCAGCAGCAATTTGTAGCGCAGTTCATGCAATTTGGCCTTACGGATGAATGCGCTGATGCGTTATCGTAGTGAAACAGCATTTTTTATAGCCAAATTGGGCCACGTCGCCTTCAATTTCTTATCGGATCGGTCCAAGAATTTACTGTTGTATTGCCCCGTGATCGTTCTTCTTTTCTGCAAAAATTCCATGAGGATTACTCCATTAGAATCCAAAAAAAAAAATGTGGCCATGACTTTTCCTGCCGATGGAACCGGCTTTGTCTTCTTTGAGAATATCCAAAAATCGATTGTGTTTACTGTAGTTTGGTCTCTGGCCTATAATAATGTATTTAGGTTTCGACGATTTGTAGATGTCCAATCACTGCTTCGACAATGACAGCCGTATCCTCTTGTTGTCCAACCTGCGCAATAGCGGCACCCATCGGGCGGACACCTTTCTCATATTTAACTTTTGTAAAATATTGCTTGCCGTTCCGTGCGACACGCCTACGGGCTCGGCTACTTCGCGCACTTTATTTCGGCGATCAGCCTGAATCATGTCGTCGACTTTTCAATGATTTCCTCGGTAACCACGTCTACCGTGCGGCCTGGTCGTTCCTTATCAAAAACACATCTACGACAACGTTTAAATTCCTTGAACCAATATCTCATGGTTGTCATAGATTGTGAAGGGCCCCTGTAGATGACATCCAACTTCGCATGTTTTTCCATCCAAAAATAAAAAGCGAATTACTGATCGATATTGCACTTTTTCCACTTTGTCGAGAAACACGAACCACGTGTGATATAGCTGGCTGCCAAATAATAACTAACCAATGAACCAATCTGAACTTTAGTATGGTGTTGTTTGACAGATGACAGTACACGACGGTAGTGCCAGCTTCCCTCAGTAACGCCACCTGCCTTCAAACACGGGTGCTTATTGATCAACTCTCGTATAGAAAAGACCTACCGTGTTTGTTAATATTATTTATTATTTCTTCGTCTGCTGAACCATTGTTCTAATACCTTTATTAAATTATGAACATTTTGTTTACCGGATAATATTAGTGTCGCTTGTGAATACAAACTGAAGGCGACGCGTGCCTTTCCGGTGTGTCTGCAATTTGCTGTGTCTACTCAAGTGTCTAAGTGTCTCTACTTTTGTGACGTAAGACATTAACGGACCAGGGGCTCCTCGAGGAAGGAATGTGTAGTGGTTCTATTATGTGATGAAGAGCCATCATGAGTTTAAGGATACCTACTTCCAGTGACGATCTCACCGTCTCTGCCATCTTTGCAGTGATGAAGGTGTTCAGCTGGTGCAAATGGGATTTCTGGAATTCCAGTGGCGGTGTCAAAACACCCACAGGTTAATTTTACAGATTAATAATTATTTTATGTTATGCTGCAAGATGGTGCATCAAGCGATTTTTCAACGATCGAAAGTTGAAGAATTTTTCGTAAAAAAAGACGTGCATTTAAAAAAATATTCCTAGACTTTTCCGATGTATATATATATATATATATATATATATATATATATATATATATATATATATATATATATATATATATATATATATATATATATATATGATTTAAGAAGAAAACAAAAAATATATGGTATATGTAAGTGTTTTATATTACATAAAATCAAATATTTTATTCCAAAAAACCTAGAAGATTATCAAAAAATTTATATATATATATATATATATATATATATATATATATATATATATATATATATATATATATATATATATATATATCCTGAAACACACTGTTTTAAGAATTTTTCAAAAACTTCCGAGCATGTGAGAAAAAAGTTTAGTACAAAATATGACCTCCGCGTTGAGTAATTACAGCTTTACATCTATTGCTCATAGACAAAATGAGATTGTCAGGGTCTCCTTGTGGTAAACGTGCCCACTCTGCTGTCAGAAGCTCCTGGAATGTAAAGGCATTGTTGATGTTACCCATATGTGGAGTAATTCTTCGTTGAAGCATATCCCAGGCATGCTCTATCGGATTCAGGTCCGGGGATTGTGCTGGCCATGGTAAAACTTCAATTCCTGCGTTATCCAACCAGTTGGTTACTATGCGTGCGGTATGTGGACGGGCATTATCATGCATTAGGCGGAAGTTTTAACCAACAGGGCCTGAAAATGTATGCACGATGGGTTGAAGAATTGTATCCAGATATTGCTGAGCGATTTGGAAAAACGAGTTCAGTTCTGCCGCCAATAATTATTCCGCCCTATGCCATTATTGTACCACCTCTGTATGTGTACACTTCCTGAATATGTTTTAAGCGTTCCGCATTTTCAGATCGTCTCCACACCTTTATTCGACGAGAATCCGGATGGAAACCGAACCTAGATTCGTCTGCGAATAAAACTGTAGCCCAGTTATCTGCAGTCCAATTCATATAATTTTGACACCAGTCCAATCTTGCAGCGCGATTGACTCTGGGAATAGGTGGACAACTTTAAGTGAGTGGTAGACACGAAGCAACGTGCCGCTACCTAGTTGCGGAACCAAGTAGTATGTTGTCACGCCAGCTCCAAATAACACAAAGTCTAAAAAAATAGAGACTGTATACAACCAATATACAATTAGTAAATTGTCCGCCCTGGCATATTTCTACCCTAATATAGGTACAAAGTATGTAAGGCTAGATGTATTCTCGCCACAATTAGAACCGTAGACCGGTTTCGCTCTAATTAGAACTCTTTAGTACGGCATACTAATTGTAGCGAAAATACACCTATAAAGTAAAACGGCTATGGTAGCCAGCCTTCCAACACAACAGCGAAACCGGTCTACGGTTCTAATTGTGGCGAGAATACATCTAGCCTTACATACTTTGTCCCTATTAGGGTAGAAATGGGCTAGGGCTGACAATTTACTAAATTGTTAGTTGGTTGTATACAGTCTCAATTTTTTTAAACTTTTTGTTATTTGGAGCTGGCGTGACAACATACTATTTGGTTTCGCAACTAGGTGGCGGCACGTTGCTTCGTATCTACCACTCACTTGTGTTGGAAGGCTGGCTACCATTTTCGCTACAATTACTATGCCGTACTGAAGAGCTCTAATTAGAGCGAAACCGGTCTACGGTTCTAATTGTGGCGAGAATATATCTAGCCTTATTACAACTTTTTTGAAAAATAGTCAGACGTATTTTCTTTAATGTATTTCATTTGAAACAAGAACCTTCAAGTAAGGGGAATCTATCAAATCAGCTTCATCATTTAAATCAAGGTAGCTAATCTCGTGTATGTGCTTTTTTAGTTCTAAAGCTTCAAAAAAGTCAAGTTTGCGCTTGTCATTATAAAATTGTAGTGGTTCGATGCGGTTATTTACTGCGTGTCTATGTTGGATATAGTATGTTTTGCAAATGTAAATTTTTCAGCGTGATTATTTCTTTTTTTATATTTTTTTAATTTCAACAACACACCACGAGGGCTTACAGCCTAAATACTATCGTACCGTGGGTGTTGACAAGGAGGAAAGAGGCAGCTTGTTAATTCTGGACTTGAAGGTTTGGAGGTTCGCAGGAGAAGGAAAAACATGTGCCGGCAAGGAATTCCACAACTTGGAAGT
Organism: Tillus elongatus; assembly: GCA_964006375.1. Taxonomy (NCBI): domain Eukaryota; kingdom Metazoa; phylum Arthropoda; class Insecta; order Coleoptera; family Cleridae; genus Tillus; species Tillus elongatus. The sequence continues at coordinate 119,606,274 of OZ023267.1, forward strand.
CCTAGGGACAAAAGAACGGGCCTAACAAGATGTTCTATGTCTGGTGACCTGGACAGTAAAAGGGTGCATTCGCTCTGTTCCTCTGGTAGATCTGTTGGGGGCAGCAGGTGGGGGAACTATGGAGGAAAGCTCATCTGAGCAGTGTCCGTGCAGATATCTATAGAAGAGAGAGAGAGGTCACCAACGGCACGTCGGTGGGCAAGGGATGGCAGCCTTTGGGTGAGGGTAGGGTCACCGATGAGACGTGTAGCTCTCTTTTGAATGGAGTCCAGTATAGCGAGTGTAGAAGCGGCAGCTGCACCCCAGATGTGGGAGCAGTATTCGAGGTTTGGCCTTATTTGTGAAGTATATAAGGTATAGAGATTAGCTGGTGAAAAGTATTTGCGAGCCCGGAAGAGGAAACCTTATTTATTAGCAGCCGCTTCTGCAATTGATGTGACATGTTGGTGCCAATTAAGATTTCGATCCACAGAAATGCCAACAAGAGAAAATGACTCATTACTTTGAATAACTTGGTTGTTCGTTGTGATGGGTCTAGGGCTGGTGTATCTCTTGTGAGAAAGAAAGCAAGACTTAGTTTTGGTGGGGTTGAATTGTACAAGATTTCTACTTCCCCAGTCTAATATTTGTTGGAGATCCACGGAGACAGAACCCTCAATGAGTCTGCGATCCTCATCTAATTGGGCTAAAGAGACAGGCTTAGAATATTGTATATTTGAATGGAGGGTGATGTCGTCCGCGTAGCTGTGAACTGGGTTGGATGTGCTCGAGAGGAGGCCATTGATGTGGAGAAGAAACAAAGTAGGGGCTAAAGCTGAACTTTGAGGAACTCCTGCATTAATTGGATACAGTTTAGAGGAATGGCCATCCACAACAACAGATATGTTCCTGTTGGAGAGGAAATTTGCTGTCCACATACAGAGTTTTGGTGGTAGGCCATAGGCCGGAAGTTTATTAAGCAGCGCTGCGTGCCAGACCTGGTCGAATGCTTTGGATATGTCTAGAGCAACAATCTGGGATTCACCGTGTTGTTCCATATACTTGTTCCAAGAATGGGTAACAAAGGAAAGGAGGTCGGCAGTCGATCTGCGCTGACGGAATCCATACTGCCTGTCGTGGATTAGACTGTGTTTTTCAAGAAATTTTAGTAATTCGGTGTTTATATACTTTTCCATCACTTTAGAGACGACTGAAAGGAGAGAAATAGGCCTGTAGTTGCTGGGAAGCGCTTTGGATCCTTTCTTAGGGATGGGTTGTACTCGAGCAGTTTTCCAGTTACTAGGGAATATGCCTTTATTATAAGATATCTGAAACAGACGAGTCAGGACAGGAGCAAGCTCTGGTGCGCATTTTTTGAGAACAATTGCTGGGATCTCGTCAAGGCCAGAGGCTTTCCTGGTATTAAGAGAAGAGAGCATCTTTCGTACTTTTTTAGTTTTGAAAATGATATCCGTCATTTTATGCGCGACATTGGGGACTGTTGGTGGTTGAACATTTGGAGGTGGGTTGAGAGTAGAATTGCCGGCGAACAACGAAGCAAAAAGTTCAGCCTTGCCCAGGGCGGTAGAAACAATTTCATCCCCTGAGACAAGAGGTGGGAACGTGCTTTTGCAAAAGTTATTCCCAATAGATTTAGCAAGAGTCCAGAAGGGTTTGCCGCCGTTGTAGCTTAAGATGACTTTGTTTTTGATGGGGTTATTAAACGAGTTTTTTGCTTCAGAAAGAATGCGGACATAGCGGTTTCTTGCGTCGTTAAATGCTTGACGATTTTCTTGACTGGGATTGTGTAGAAGCGTTTTGTGAGCTTTGACCTTTTCAAGTCTAAGTGCAGAAATATGTCTTCTAAGTGCAGAAATATGTTTCTTGTATTTGGTATTGAAATTTCTATAAGTTTCACCGATTAGTAGTAGATTGTCAATCTACTTGTTCTAATTTCAATAGATATTTTACAACTTATTTCATTGATCTACTTTGTTAAATATAATTGACCAAAAAAAAATGTATGGCCAAGGATTCCACAAGTAACGATACATTAGAAATGTTTTATATATTGTATAATGTATTGAATATGTAGTTGGATACGCTTGGAGAGCCGAAATCACCACAATGAATTTTAAGGACCTGGCGATCATTTCACTAACACAGTTAGTGTCATCAGAGGATGAAAAATTCTAAACTCGGTAAAATGATCGTGAGGTCTTTAAACGTGTTGTGGTGATTTGGGTTCTCCAAGTGTACTTATCAGTGCTCATCACAGGTTTCAATCTTCACTTAGTATATTGAATAGGCCAAGTTTCTAGCTGCGAATCTGTCCTGGGTGATTTTCAAATATGTATGTACTTTTTGACAAATGTCAGAGCTAATTTCAAACTGTTTGATTAACTAACCCTTAAAACTCATTTAACATTTTCATGAAAAATTGACGACATGGCGCACTTCGTGTGTTAAACTTTCAAATTCGTTCTTAAATATAGCTTTAATATGTCAGCAAAGTATGTTCTTGTATCAAAGAAGAAAGTTAAAGCAAGCTTTTCACCCGTTGAAATTGTATTAGTATGCTCTCTTTAATACCTTTATCATGAGTCACTGATCTACCTTCCTCGAAATATCTTTCACTGCAGAGATTCATCCAGGTTATTTACCTCTTCGTTCATCTTCTGTTATGTATTCTATATGTATCACAAAGACATAGCTTTCAGATGATGCATCTGGAACATATTACCCGTTACAGTTAGGTATATATACTTACAAATAAATTGGCTCTATTTTGTTTAAAAACTAACACCTGCACAAAAAATAGTTATTATGTGGTATGCCAACAATGTATGATAATTAAATAACAAGACTGATTAAGTTACCTTAAAATGTAGAGTATGTATATTTTAAGTGTCGACAGAACAATTGGCAACTCGAAAACTACTAGGCCGTTACTTTCTGACACGAGTTAAACAACATGTCATATTCAAGCAATAGTGATATTAAAATAGAACTTATAGCTAGCTATAATTATTTTTATTGTAAAACACTAGCGAAAAGAAGAAAATGTATTCAAAACGAAATCACAAAATCTCATATTCAAGTAGTACTGAAATTAAAACATAACTTATAGCTTTTTTTAATTTCAACAACACACCACGAGGGCTCACAGCCTAAATGCTATAGTACCGTGGGTGTCGACAAGGAGGAATGAGGCAACTTGTTAATTCTGGACTTGATGGTTTGGAGGTTCGGAGGAGAAGGAAAAATGTGTCGGCAAGGAATTCCACAACTTGGAAGTCCTCGGGAGAAAAGAGCGGGCATAACAAGATGCTGTATGTCTGGTGACCGGGACAGTAAAAGGGTGCATTCGCTGTGTCCCTCCAGTAAACCTGTTGGGGGCAGCGGGTGGAGGAACTATGGAAGAAAGCTCCGCTGAACAGTGCCCGTGCAGATATCTATAAAAGAGAGAGGTCACCAACGGCACGTCGGTGGGCAAGGGATGGCAGCCTTTGGGTGAGGGTAGGGTCACCGATGAGACGTATAGCTCTCTTCTGAATGGAGTCCAGGATAGCGAGCGTAGAAGCGCCAGCGGCACCCCATATGTGGGAGCAGTATTCGAGGTTTGGCCTTATTTGTGAGGTATATAAGGTATAGAGATTAGCTGGTGAAAGGTATTTGCTAGCCAGGAAGAGGAAACCTAATTTCTTAGCAGCCGCTTCTGCAATTGATGTGACATGTTGGTGGCAATTGAGATTTCGATCCACAGAAATGCTAACAAGTGAAAAGGACTCATTACTTTGAATAACTTGGTTGTTCATTCTGATGGGTTTAGGGCTGGTGTATCTCTTATGAGATAGAAAGCAAGACTGAGATTTGGTGGCGTTGAATTGTACAAGATTTTTACTTCCCCAGTCTAATATTTTTTGGAGATCCACAGAGACAGAATCCTCCAGGAGTCTCCTCATCTAATTGGGCTAAAGAGACAGGCTTAGAATATTGCATATTCGAGTGGATGGTGCTGTCCCCAAGAAAGGATCCAAAGCGCTTTCTAGCAACTACAGGCCTATTTCTCTCCTTTCAGTCGTCTCTAAAGTGATAGAAAAGTATATAAACACCGAATTACTAAATTTTCTTGAAAAACACAGTCTAACCCACGACAGGCAGTGTGGATTCCGTCAGCGCAGATCAACTGCCGACCTCCTTTCCTTTGTAACCCATTCTTGGAACAAGTATATTAACCTGCACGGTGAATCCCAGATTGTCGCTCTAGACATATCCAAAGCATTCGACCAGGTCTGGCACGCAGCGCTGCTTAATAAACTCCCGGCCTATGGCCTACCACCAAAAGTCTGTACCTGGACAGCAAATTTCCTCTCCAACCTGAGCATTTCTGTTGTCGTGGATAATCATTACTATAAACTGTATCCAATTAATGCAGGAGTCGCTCAAGGTTCAGCTTTAGCCCCTACTTTGTTTCTTCTTCACATCAATGACCTCCTCTCTAGCACATCCAACTCAGTTCACAGTTACGCGGACGACAGCACCCTCCACTCAAATATACAATATTCTAAGCCTGTCTCTTTAGCCCAATTAGATGACGACCGCAGACGCATGGAGAGTTCTGTCTCTGTGGATCTCCAAAAAATATTAGACTGGGGAAGTAGAAATCTTGTACAATTCAACTCCACCAAATCTCAGTCTTGCTTTCTATCTCATAAGAGATATACCAGCCCTAGACCCATCACAATGAACAACCAAGTTATTCAAAGTAATGCGTCCTTTTCACTTGTTGGCATTTCTGTGGATCAAAATATCAATTGGCACCAACATGTCGCATGAATTGCAGAAGCGACTGCGAAGAAATTAGGTTTGCTCTTCCGGGCTCGCAACTACTTTTTACCGGCTAATCTCTATACCTTATATACTTCACAAATAAGGCCAAACCTCGAATACTGCTCCCACATCTGGGTTGCCGCTGCCGCTTCTACACTCGCTATCCTGGACTCCATTCAGAAGAGAGGTATACGTCTCATCGGTGACCCTACCCTCACCCAAAGACTGCCATCCCTTGCCCACCGACGTGCCGTTGGTGACCTATCTCCCTTTTATAGATATCTGCACGGGTACTGCTCGGAGGAGTTTTCTTCCATAGTTCCTCAAGCTGCTGTCCCCAACAGGTCTACCAGGGAACAGAGCGAATGCACCCTTTTACTGTCCAGGTCACCAGACATAGAACATCTTGTTATGCCCGCTCTTTTGTCCAGAGTACTTCCAAGTTGTGTATTTTGATTTTCTATATTTTTTTACAGGAAAACTATTGGTTAAAAATTTAAATTTTATATGGCAATTGATTTTATACAATGTAGGGAATTGAATAAGAGGAGAATAAAAAAATGTGCAAATTCCTCATTATCACTATTCCCAATTTTCGTGACTTCTAACATCGTGATGAACAAGTGTCAGTTATAAGAAAATTAATTGATATAAAATCAATTTTTGTTTTTTCCAAGTCTATTAGGACTTGAACCAATGCCTTACCAAATTTTGACACGCTGCGATACCCTGGATCTATGTCAGGCCGTGAAATTTTGGCGTTTACCTCGTACCTTGTTTTTGGCTTAACTGGATGAATAAATTAAACTAAGATACATTTAAAAGCCAGTCAAGTACACATATCCGATGAACGTACATGCTGGTCTGTGTTGTCGGTTGTCGGGGAGAAATGAAAGTTAGTTACAAGAGGAATATACTGTACGGGACCTGTCAGTAATGAATAGACAACGATGTGTTTGTAACATTGTACTATACAGGGTCGTTCTCGTAGATAATACAGCGCCACCAATGATAGATTAGAGCCAATACAAGCGTCATTACAATAACGACTTCTATTATATTGTGCATTTCCAAATGGGAAACTGTAATGTTACAGTCTAGTGAAGATGAGAAACTGAATAGATTGCATTCGTGTGTAACTGAGAACAGATTTAACTGAAACATATTTCTACGGTAAAGCTCAATATATCCGTTATTATACAAGATACGGGAAAAAATTGTGTACGTTAATTATATGGCGTCTTGAGCTGCATCTTGTAAAAATATTGTGACAATCACAGGATGCATTCGTGTGTAACTGAGAACAGATTTAACTGAAACACATTTGTACGGTAAAGCTCAATATATTCGTTATTATAAAAGATACTAGAAACAATCGTATACGTTTGTCTTGAGCTGCATCTTATAAAATTATATTGACAATCACAGGATGCATTCGTGTGTAACTGAGAACAGATTTAACTGAAACGCATTTATACGGCAAAGCTCAATATATCCGTTATTATACAAGGTACGAGAAAAAAATGTGTACGTTAATTATAGGGCGTCTTGAACTGCATCTTATACAATTATTGTGGCAATCACAGGATGCATTCGTGTGTAACTGAGAACAGATTTAACTGAAACACATTTCTGCGCTAAAGCTCAATATATCCGTTATTATACAAGATACTAGAAAAAATCGTATACGTTTGTCTTGAGCTGCATCTTATATAATTATTTTGACACTCATAGGATGCATTCGTGTCTAACCGAGAACAGATTTGCCTGAATCGCATTTCTACGCTAAAGCTGAATATATCCGTTATTATAGAAGATACGGAAAAAAAATTTGTGTACCTTAATTATAGGGTCTCTAGAGCTGCATTTTATAAAATTATTTTGACAATCACAGGATGGGCAATAAGTCGTTAGTGATGCAATTTTTTTCTCTTTTTTTTAAATCAAACCGCTTATATTATTGTATTTTGGCATTTTCCATCGAATTTTAATGCATGTTTGTGAGGAGAAAGCATTGACCGTTTTCGAGTTATTTTAATTGTTTTGCAAGTTTTAACATTTTTGGCACATATCAAAAATTATGATCGGCGTTTTTACCAATAGCTTTAGGGCGGGAGGTCAAATATCTGGGGGTGATCCTGGACTGCAAATTAACGTGGGGGTCGCAAATAGAACCGGTTGTAAGGAAGAGAGTAGCGACCCTCTGGCAGCTGCGTCGAGTGATAGGGAGGACCTGCGGAGTTAATTATCGTATCCTTCACTGGATCTACACTGCGATCGTCAAGCCGAGAATCCTCTATGGGGCGTTGGTCTGATGGTGCGGTGTGAACCACACTACCAGCAGGAAGCTGGCCAAACTCCAAAGGCTGGCAATCCTGGGTATCACAGGCGCTATGAGGACGACACCCTCAGCCGCGCTAGAGGCCCTGTTGATGCTGCCACCGCTTCCCATCTGTGTCAGGATGGCGTCGCATCTCAGAATGCGACACGCGGGAAACTGGTGCGGAGAGGGAGCAGTAATAGGGCATGCAAGAGTCGCCAAGGAGGTGGAAAAGGAAATTCTGATTTCCGCCATAAAAGTGCGTGATGCCGAGAATGATATTAGGTTGACTATGCCATACACCATCAGGATACCCAGTAGGGATCAATGGAGGGAAAATGAGGTTGAATTCCAGACCGCAAGCATGGTCTGTTTCACCGACGGATCGCGGCTGGAGGACCAACAATCCTCCGGGACAGGAATATAAATCGAGGGTCTGGGAGTGCGCGAGAGCTATGCTCTTGGCGCATATACCACGGCATTCGAAACAGATGTGTACGCTATCCTGTCTGTGGCCAATAGACAAGATGTGAAGAGAAATGTGTGTACATCTGCTCGGATAGCCAGGCAGTCCTCCTGGCAGTCTCTGCGGCCAGAAGCAGATCTACACTGGTTCAGGAGTGCGCTGAAGCCCTCAAAGGACTAGCCAGGACAAAGGAGGTACAACAAGTGCGGGTTCTGGGATACTGTGGCGTAGCGGGGAATGAGGTGGCGAATAATCTCGCAAGGCTCGGTTCCCGGCGGCCGTTCTGTGGCCCGGAGCCGGCGATAGGTATAAGTAGAAAGACGGTCTCTGTCGCTTTAGACAGGTGGACCGAGGAAGCAATGAAGAGGCACTGGGTGTCGGTTGGTGGCTGCAGGCAGACGAGGGACTTCGTGGAGGGGTCAGACAGAGATAAAGCTGTCTGGCTACTCGGAAGGAGTCGACCTACGCTTCGCCGCATCCTTGGGATGCTAACAGGCCACTGCGCCCTTAGAAGCAGTGATGGGTCGCTATTTAACTATTTGTTATTTGTTAACGGTTCCTGAGCCGCAACGGTAAACACCAGTTATCGATTTATAAAAATAACAGATACAAAATAACGCTTTAGACTAAACTAGATTTCGGACTCGTATCTGTGTTTCTTACCCACTGCAACTAGCTTCGATGAATAAACAATGGACATGAGCGCGGACCTTACTTCATAACACATTACTTGACACTTAACACGTTATTTATACTAGTGTGCTCGCTCTCGCTCACTGCTTTCGGAACGTAGGATACTATCGATTGGCTATCCAATTCAAAATAACTGATAAATAACTGAAGCTGTTATTTTCCACGGGTATTATTAAATAACGTTAACAGTTTCAACTGTTAATAGAAAATAACCGTTTTGCCCATCACTACTTAGAAGACAGCTCACATTGATAGGCGTAGAGAGGGATCCTATTTGCCAGGAATGCGGCGAGGATGAGGAAACGTCCTACCACTACCTGTGTGAATGCGAGGCTTTTGGGAGTCTTGGAGCAGAATTTTTCGGATCGAGGACTCTGCAGAGGAATCAGGTAAGTACCGTCCAATTGAAGACCGTCACGGCCTTCATCTCGAGGTCGAGGCGGTTTGGCGACGGAACCGAGGAGGAGTAGAGCATGGTTGTTGGGGTTGGCAAAAAGGACCCATTGTGGCCTACTTGCTTGGCGTTAGCCTCCCCACCACTGATACTACTACTACTACTACCACCAATAGATAGCATTTCTACGGCAAAGCTGAATATATCCGTTATTATATAAGATACAAGAAAAAATGTACTTTAATTATAAGGTCTCTTGAGCTGCATTTTATAAAATTATTTTGACAATCCCAGGACGGGTCCATAAGTTCTTGGTGATACAAATTATGGGATTTTTTTTTTTTTAGTCAAACACCGCTTTGTTTGTGAGCAGAAAGCGTTCACAATGTTCGACTTATTTTAATTCTGTTGCAACTTTTAACATTTTTTGGCAAATATCAAAAATTGTCGTCGGCGTTTTTACTAATAGATAGCAGTGTCCCATGAAAATGACGCATTGAGAAATGTTTTCGTTTATATTATTCGCCAAAAAAAAAAAACGAGATGCCTTATGCAGGGCGCTCTCAAAGAGTGACTGAACTTGAAAACATTTAAACTGTAACAATTCCATCTTTTCAAATAGAAGAGCCTGTATTTTGTGTTTCAGAAGTGAAGGGCATGTCCTCTGTTTCAAGTTTTGTATATAACACTCCCTATACCTACAGACTAGTTTTGGAAATATTTACAGTTATAATCGCATACCATGATTCATGTAGCGATCAGTTTCACTTTTTTTTTTTGAGTTTTTATTCAATTCTAATAACCGGTCAGATTACCTGTGTGATTGATTGTTTGGCGAAGTTTCGAAGAAAAATCTTAAAATATTGAAATTAACCTTGATCCAAAAAAGGTAAGAAATACTTAAATTGATAGGATTATCGATGTTTACATTTTCATAATAATATAGCACTAGTTGATAAATTGTTTTCACAAATGTCAAATGTATCTTTAAAGTGGCAGACTTAAGTAATGTTCTTATTTCTGACTGTATTTTGGCGCTTATATCTTTATATACTTCCACTTGTTCAAATTTCCGTGAAAAGTTAAAAAAATTTACATTTTTTTTCCAATTTTATTTACAACTTGGGTATTTGAATTTTATGTATTCTTTTCGCAAACTTTTGTGTACAAAATATTTAGTTAATTTTCGTAAAACTTTTTTGGTGTTTTCGCAGTCATTTTTTGTAAGATTTTTGTGTATTTTTTTTAATAAGTGACTGTAAAAAAATGTTTTCCGATTTTCGTGGAAAAAATTATTTACAAATTTTCTTGCAAATTTTTTTGCAAGTTTCGTCGAAAAGCTTTTTGTAAATAATTATATCTTGGCAGTTGGGTAAATATCTCGAAGAAGTTTTCATGGCCAGGAAAATCGGACCAGTTTTTTCGGGAACATTTTAAGTTTATTTTCGGAAAATATACAGAAACACGTTACGGCGCGTTACAGGGTGGTGCTCAAAATTCTTCAAAAATTGCGTTACGTAATACTTGAACGCCCCCCTACGTGGTTCGGCTTCTTGTATTTAGCCATCTTCAGGGGTTTCCTAGACCTAAAATGTAAAAAGTTGGTTGTCAGAAACTACGTTTCTGGTAGTAGTAGTAGTATGCGAGTAACTACCCTGCAACTACAGAAAGTACAAGGTCCAACAACAGCCAGTGTCAAAACATCAAAAACAATCCCGAACGGCCATGCAAAAACTAAACTGAAAAGTGTGTCAGGAGGTACAAAATATTTATATGAAATAACATTTAAAACAGGACCAGAGTCCCACAAAAAAATATTACTCTGATGTTAAAAAGTCAAATGAATCAACTATATTAAAGCAAATGGATAAGCACAACATCAAAAAGCAAAGCAGGCCGTACAGCCGAGCAGATTATCCCCGAGAACATCTGAACACGTGAACATCAGAAAGAAAATGAAAAAAAAGTGGATGCCACTAGGGGATTAATCCCTACTAAATTTCTGTCTTTTGTTACAGAAACGTGCTATATCAAATATGTTATAACTCCTGGCAGACTTGTCAGTTTAATTTTTGCATGGCCGTTAGGGCTTGTTTTCGATGTTTTCACATTGGCTGTTGTTAGACCTTGTACTTTCTGTAGTTGCAGTGTAGTTACTCGCATGTTAGACCTACCAGAAGCGTAGTTTCTGACAACCAACTTTTTACATGTTAGGTCTAAAAAAAACCTGAAGATGGGTCAATAAAAGGAGCCTAAACGCGTAGGGTTGAGAATTAAAAAGATTGTCTGGTAGTAAAGCCTTTTAATTATTCCTTTTAATCATCTATGAAATATGTTGCAAAGAGTGTAAACCTAAATATGTTGGGCAAACTAAAATATCAATTGAAACTAGATTTAAGAACCATTTAGCATAACTGAGATATGGTACTGTGGATAGGTCACGCGTTGCCCGGCATATTTAAGATATTAATCACCACGTAGATAAACAAAATCTGAAGCTCATCAAAAATGGTTGACAATCGCGTCAATTGGACCCATAGGGAGGTCTATATATATATATATATATATATATATATATATATATATATATATATATATATATATATATATATATATATATATATATATATATATATATATATATATATATGTCTGTGTGTGTGTGTGTGCATATATCGTTAAAACTATAAATAATTAAATAGTAAAGGTTGTATGAATAGAGCACCACCACTTTTATACAGTTCATTGGTCGATCAATATCTCTTTCAAGCAAAAGGTGCCGAAACTACGTGATAACAAGGATAACGGAGTTTTAATAGAGGGACCTCCGGTAAACTTAAGCGGAGAAGGTTTGTTTGGGATTCCCCATCGGGAGTGCCCTCAATTACATGGCACCCAATATAAATACAGTCGTTAAGGATTAACGCGTTTGGATTATTCATCATCTGAAGACGCTAACCTTGTTCTACAAAGTGTACTTATCAGTGCTCATCACATATATATATATATATATATATATATATATATATATATATATATATATATATATATATATATATATATAGGTATGTATGTATCCAACCGATAACTGAAAAAATAATTAACCGATTTCGATGAAACTCGGCAGTTTCCTTTCTTTTATTAATGGCTTAAATGTGTTCGTTAGCCAGGAAAATCGGACAAGGTAGGTTTTCCGAGAAAATTTTTCTTTTGAAAAAAAAAATCTCCAAAAATTACAAACGTATTTTTGTGAAATTTGACGGATATGTTGCCTTGGGAAATATCTTACCGCACACCAAAATTCAACTTTCTAAGGTTATAGAAACATGAGTTATTCAAATTTTGAGGTTTTTTTAAAATTTATATCCGAAAATTACAGTTATTTTAATGAAATTTGGTGGATATGTTGCCTTGGGAAAGACCTTACTACCTACCAAAATTCACCTTTCTAAGTTTATAGGAAATTGAGTTATTCAAATTTGAAGCATGTAATAAAAATTCACTGTCATAACGCACTTGCTGTGCGTCCCGAACTTTTATATTTACACTAACTGCAAGTTACACGCCACCATATTTCTATTTGCATTTACCCCGGTTTGCATATCGTCATTTGGGTCTATTATAATGAAATCTAAAATATAACATCCTCGTAACCAATTGTATGCTGAAACCACAGCATAATCAACAGTTGCTGTGCTGAAACCAAGCATGTAGGTTGTTGAAGTTTACAAATGCAGAGCAAATTATGGGCTACGTTTTAATTTTTACTAGTCCTACTTTCATCTGTTATGATTACGTGATGTTTGTTTCAATGGACGGTCTTAAGCACTTGAATAAGGTATAATAAAGAATAGGGCCCTGATTAAAATTCATCCATTCTGCTCGTTAATAACAATGTCTCTGTGTGTACAGAGCTTTCAGAGTCTGCAAGCTATCGTATTCCAGGAGCTCTCAACAGAACAGAGTTAACCATTACCCGGCGTCAGGCAGCCACTAGCCACAGCCATCTATGAAGCGATGACACTTGTGTTTGTCACGAACGTACTTGGCCCAGTTGATGGCCCCTCTCTCTTCCAACCCGATACATTGAACCAGAAAGTAATATACAAGTGACTTTGCTATTGCCTTCACGGGCTCTGAATACAGAGTGTGCTAATTAAAACTTTCCACCTGGAAAATATCGGAATTAAAAAAGAAAAAGAAAGAAAGGCCGTGACCTGTCGACTATGTTTTCAAGGGGAACAGACGAAGGCGTAAGTTTTCGTGTCTTGGAACCTACCTCTTAGACAGGGGCGTAAAGTACTCTTAAATATTAAATGACACCCTATGTTGAGTGACACATCGTTTTAAAGCTTTCTCATTTCTGCTCTCGACAGCATACGACTTCTTAGATTTTGGTTTGGATATAGCAATAAAACCATCAATTAAAGAATTAGACAAAACATTACCGAATGAAAGAACGTTATTGACTTAAATGCTCAAATTGCTTCTCTTTACTTTCATACAATTACAAAATCTTTGCTTCACTTTCTAAAAGCGTAGGTCGACTCCTTCCGCGTAGCCAGACAGCTTTATCTCTGTCCGGCCCCTACACGAAGTCCCTCGCCTGCCTGCAGCCACCAACTGACCCCCGGTGCCTCTTCATTGCTTCCTCGGTCCACCTGTCTAAGACGACAGAGACTGTCTTCCTACTTATGCCTATCGCAGGCTCCGGGCCACAGAACGGCCGCCGGGAACCAAGCCTTGCGAGATTATTCGCCACCTCATTCTCCGCTACGCCACAGTGTCCCGGAACCCACACTAGTTGTACCTCCTTTGTCCTGGCTAGTCCTTTGAGGGCGTCAGCGCACTCACGAACCAGTGTTGACCTGATTCTGGCCGCGCAGACTGCACGGAGGACTGCCTGGCTATCCGAGCAGATGTACGCACATTTCTCGGGACTCCTCTTCACATCCTGTCTATTGGCCACAGACAGGATAGCGTACACCTCTGTTTCGAATGCCGTGGTATATGCGCCAAGAGCATAGCTCTTGCGCACCCCCAGGCCCTCGATGTGTATTCCTGCCTCGAAGGATTGTTGGTCTTCCAACCGCGATCCATCGGTGAAACAGACCAGGCTTGCGGGCTGGAATGCAACCCCATTTTCCCTCCACTGATCCCTACTGGGGATCCTGAGGGTGTATGGCCTAGTCAACCTAATATCGTCCTCGGCATCCCGCACCTTTATGGCGGAAATCGGAATTTCCTTTTCCACCTCCTTGGCGACTCTTGCATGGCCTATTGATACTCCCTCTCCGCACCAGTTTCCTGCGTCTCGCATTATAAGATGCGACGCCATTGCCTCCCTCCTGATACAGATGGGAAGCGGTGGTAGCATCAACAGGACCTCTAGCGCGGCTGAGGGTGTCGTCCTCATAGCGCCTGTGATACCCAGGATTGCCAGCCTTTGGAGTTTGGCCAGCTTCCTGCTGGTAGTTTGGTTCACACCGCACCACCAGACCAACGCCCCATATATGATTCTCGGCCTGACGATCGCAGTGTAGATCCAATGAAGGATCCGAGGATTAAGTCCCCAGGTCCTCCATATCACTCGACGCAGCTCCAGAGGGTCGCTACTCCCTTCCTCACAACTCGTTCTATTTGCGATCCCCATGTTAGTTTGGAGTCCAGAATCACCTCCAGATATTGACCTCCCGCCCTAAAGCTAAAGGTTTACATATGGATTTAAGTATCACATCAGACTTCTAGGTTCCACAGCCGAAAATCTTGTCGTTTTCTGCTATTAATTGGAACGTGTGATAATGCACTTATTCTCAAGACAAGCCAATGAGGTAATAATTTTCAGACATCCTTTATACGAAGTATATTTATTTATTGTAAGAAGAGTAATTGAATCTGTAATCTCGCCTCCACATTTTTGGTGAACTTGTCATTTCTGCGCGTAAAAGTGGGAATCGACAATTACGTTCAACTTATAGATCAGTGACAGTTCCAAATCGTTTCCAGAAAATGTTTGAATGTCCTATAAATTTAAAATGGTTTATTGAATTTCTTGAATAAGTTTAAAGTATTGTCAGATAGGCAGTACGGGTTGAGGTCGCCTGTCATATTGTCCTTTTATGGGGGAATTATTGACGGTCTTAACGGGGTGGGTGTCTTGTACTGCCTTCTGTGACTCCAGTACTACTGTGTCGAGCATAATGCTTTGATAGGTAAGCTGAATGCATACGCGGTCGTAGAGGGTTGGGGTAGATCGTACTCAGTGGAAATGAAGCGGTATGTGCACCTTAAACAGTTTAAAAACAATATGCAAATAATGTCATTTCAGATTGGGTTAGTATAGAGAGGTGTTACACAGGGATTAGTACTGGGTCCAGACATCTTTTTCCTCTATACTAAGAATATATCGGAAATTTTAATACTGAAATTTATGTACTACTAGGATGATTTCTCATTGACGGTCTTGGAGAAGAGCCTTTTTTATGAATTTTGTCAAGCCACCATATATTGGCGGGTGTAGTTTTTGTGTAAATTATTTGAACAGGTTCGATTGCCAGGACAATCGGTGCGCTGATGAGCTCTAATTAGAGCGACACCGGTCTGATAATTATGGTGAGAATACATATATCCTTACACAATTTGTTCCGGTATTAGGGAAGAAAATGGGCCAGGGCTGACAATTGATAAAAATTGGGTGGTTGTACACAGTCTCAACATTTTGTGTTAACTGGAGCCGTCGTGACAACATACTACCTGGCGCCGCCCCGAGATCGCGACCCTGTCGTATATCTCACGATTTTATTACTGGGTTTTGCGATTTTTTGAAAGTCAGTATATTTTGTGGTTAACAGTTCACCGGTCAGATAAGAAGTTATCGTAAAATCTGAAGGAAAGGCTTTATGTCTAATTTAGTATTTTGTATTTCAACAACACACCACGAGGGCTTACAGCCTAAATACTATCGTACCGTGGGGGTCGACAAGGAGGAAGGAGGCAACTTGTTAATTCTGGACTTGAAGGTTTGGAGGTTCGGGGGAGAAGGAAAAACATGTGCCGGCAAGGAATTCCACAACTTGGAAGTCCCCGGGACAAAAGAGTGGGTATAACAAGATGTTCTATGTCTGGTGACCTAGACAGTAAAAGTGTGCATTCGCTCTATTCCACTGGTAGATCTGTTGGGGGCAGCAGGTGGAGAAACTATGGAAGGAAGCTCCTCTGAGCAGTGCCCTTGCACATATCTATAAAAGAGAGAGAGGTCACCAACGGCACGTCGGTGGGCAAGGGATGGCAGCCTTTGGGTGAGGGTAGGGTCACCGATGAGACGTATAGCTCTCTTGTGAATGGAGTCCAGGATAGCGACTGTGGAAGCGGCAGCAGCACCCCAGATATGGGAGCAGTATTCGAGATTTGGTATTATTTGTGAATTATATAAGGTATAGAGATTAGCTGCTGAAAAGTATTTGCGAGCCCAGAAGACGAAACCTACTTTCTTAGCAGCCGCTTCTGCAATTGATGTGACATGTTGGTGCCAATTGAGATTTCGATCCACAGAAATGCCGACAAGTGAAAAGGACTCATTACTTTGAATAACTTGGTTGTTTATTGTGATGGGTCTAGGGCTGGTGTATCTCTTATGAGACAGAAAGCAAGACTGTGATTTGGTGGGGTTGAATTGTACAAGATTTCTACTTCCCCAGTCTAATATTTTTTGGAGATCCACGGAGACAGAACCCTCCATGAGTCTGCGATTCCTCATCTAATTGGGCTAAAGAGGCAGGCTTAGAATATTGTATATTTGAGTGGATGGTGCTGTCGTCCGCGTAACTGTGAACAGGGTTGGATGTGCTAGAGAGGAGGTCATTGATGTAGAGAAGAAACAAAGTAGGGGCTAAAGCTGAACCTTGAGGAACTCCTGCATTAATTAGATACAGTTTAGAGAAATGGCCATCCACGACAACAGGAATGCTCCGGTTGGAGAGGAAATTTGCTGTCCACGTACAGAGTTTTGGTGGTAGGACATAGGCCGGTAGTTTATTAAGCAGCGCTGCGTGCCAGACCTGGTCGAATGCTTCGGATATGTCAAGAGCGACAATCTGGGATTCACCGTGTAGTTCCATAGACTTGTTCTAAGAATGAGCGACAAAGGAAAAGAGGTCGGCAGTTGATCTGCGCTGACGGAATTCATACTGCCTGTCGTAGATTAGACTGTGTTTTTCAAGAAATTTTAGTAATTCGGTGTCTATATACGTTTCCATCACTTTAGAGACTACTTAAAGGAGAGAAATAGGCCTGTAGTTGCTAGGAAGCGCTTTGGATCCTTTCTTGGGGACAGCACC
Organism: Tillus elongatus; assembly: GCA_964006375.1. Taxonomy (NCBI): domain Eukaryota; kingdom Metazoa; phylum Arthropoda; class Insecta; order Coleoptera; family Cleridae; genus Tillus; species Tillus elongatus. The sequence goes on from OZ023267.1 coordinate 119,623,295, forward strand.
CTCCACCCGAATATGCAATATTCTAAGCCTGTCTCTTTAGCCCAATTAGATGAGGATCGCAGACTCCTGGAGGATTTGTCTCTGTGGATCTCCAAAAAATATTACACTGGGGAAGTAGAAATCTTGTACAATTCAACGCCACCAAATCTCAGTCTTGCTTTCTATCTCATAATGTAATGAGTCATTTTCACATGTTGGCATTTCTGTGGATCAAAATATCAATTGCCACCAACATGTCACAAGCGCTTTGGATCCTTTCTTGGGGACGGGTTGCACTCGAGCAGTTTTCCAGTTACTAGGGAATATGCCTTTATTGTAAGATGTCTGAAACAGACGAGTCAGGACAGGAGCAAGTTCTGGTGCGCATTTTTTGAGAACAATTGCTGCGATCTCGTCAAGGCCAGTGGCTCTCCTGGTATTAAGAGAAGAGAGCATCTTTCGTACCTTTTTAGTTTTGCAAGTAATATCCGTCATTTTATGCGCGGCATTGGGGACTGTTGGTGGTTGAACATTTGGAGGTGGGTTGAGAGTATAATTGCCGGCGAACAACGAGGCAACAAGTTCAGCCTTGCCCAGAGCGGTAGAAACAATTTCATCCCCTGAGACAAGAGGTGGGAACGTGCTCTTGCAGAAATTATTCCCAATAGATTTAGCAAGAGTCCAGAAGGGTTTGCTGCCGTTGGAGCTTAGGAGGACTTTGTTTTTGATGTGGTTATTAAACGAGTTTTTTGCCTCAGAAAGAATGCGGACATAGCGGTTTCTTGTGTCGTTAAATGATTGGCGGTTTTCTTGACTGGGCTTGTGTAGAAGCTTTTTGTGAGCTTTGACCTTTTCAGGTCTGGCCTTGTCTCAGGATTTAGAGAACCAGGGTTTTTGGGTGGCTGCAGATGTTTTCTGTGTACGTGGAATAAATAATTCCATGCCAGCTTGGATAATTTCGGTGACGTTTTGTGAGATATCAGAGGGGTCAGGTTGAGAGAAGCAGACAGACGCCCATGGAAATGAGGAAAAGTAATCTCGCATTTCGTCCCAGTTCGCGGAGTTGTAGTGCCAAACGATACGTGGGTGTGATAACTGTGTGACCTCGGGTTGCATTGCACAGGAAGCAGTGACCATGCCGTGGTTTGAGCGACCCAGGGGGGCGGTGACTGATATCTTATAGCAGTCAGGATTTGTAGTAAGAAGGAGATCCAAGGGATTTGAGCTGTGTGTTGGGATGCGAGGAAAGTAAGTAGATTGCTGAACCATATTGGCTAAAGAATTGCTGACTACAAAGGCTTCCGCTGCTCTTCCTTGTGGATAGGTTTTTAAAGATCCTAGCCATTCTTTATTATGGACATTGAAGTCATCAAGAATACTGACCTCGGAGGAAGGATATTCAGAAATCACATGGTCCGTTTTTTTAAAAAGGTAGTCAAAGAGTAAATGCAACAGATGAATTTAGTTGCAGCCCGAAGACAGAGTTTTATCCATAGTATGTCATTTCTTCCAGCTTATAAATTGGGGAGTCTGGTGCAGAGTAGATTGCAACGGACGTACGCGCACACGCCTCCATGCAATCTAAAGGAAGTAAGGAGCTCATACCCCGGGAAATTAAGGTGATTAGTGGCTGTTTTGGCACTGATTTGAGTTTCGCTGAGGAAGATTAGTTGGGGCCTATTAGCCTGGAGGAAGTGGTGGACGGAGTTCAGGTTAGAATTTAGGCCACATATATTCGAGAAGGATATGTTAAATCTTGATGCTGGCGCCCCCTGTACACCCCTCTCCCGGAGATCCGAATGGAGGGGTATTTTACCTCCGGAATCTTTTGTACAAGGAGGAGCCATCATCATTTTCGCTTATAGGGGAAACCGACTCATACACCAGAACCGTATACGTCCGTTGGGACTTCACCGGCCCCTTGATGTATGGGGTGGTACCTCCTCGGGCGTGAAAAAAATCCTTTACTATCACGTAAAGGAAAATTCCACTACCACCTACCATATTGCAAGTATACCACACAAGCCAACTGTTAAATAGCTGACCAGCTCTGGAACTTGCTAAAGTATAGAAACAAAGTATAGAACAAAGTATAGAACAGTTTCACCAAATTAGGACGATCGCAATCAATAAACCAGTTTACCTGTACATTTTCCTGTGTTGTTTATTATTACTTTTGTCACCGCCTGCTTTGTTAACGTTATCGTTTGTTTAGATAGCGGAAGAGACTGTTTTATACAATACTTGATCAGTGCGATTGCTAATTACATATTTGTTTATATTCAAATGAGGATGCTGAAGCATGTAATCGTTTCTTGTGAATTATGTTATATGAATTAAAGTTACACGTGTTAATTATATAAATTATATAACGTAATTGAAGAGAATTGCCGATGAAGGCTGGCCAAGGTCGTATCTTTTGATGTATAAAATGGGTAAACTTATTATTGTTGAAGAAATTTATGTGCGGTTTCTGTTAGTATTTTCCCCGCCCTTGGGCTTAATATTGTCCCAGTTGTAAAATATTGTAAAAGTACAGAATTCAACCAAACACCGAAAATAGAAGAACATAAAAAACATTTCCTAATCCATGTAATAGAAGTTTTGTAATTAGATGATAAGTACTGCAGTATACTCTCGATTAGGGATGGGCACATTTCTTAAAACATCGATGTTAACATCGATGTTTAACATCGAAACCTACTATCGATCGTAGGAAAAACATCGGCTGGAAAACATCGATGTTGGGAAACATCGATGTTTTCAAAATAATTGTGAATTTACCAATTCTATAATTCTATGTTCTTTCGAGAAAAAAAATAGTTTGTAGTTTTGTAGGCATTAGAAAATGGAAACATATTCCGATGCAGATTATGGCAGGTGCAAGTAATACAAAAAATAAGTGGTAACAAAAATAAATAAATGTTTATTGTACTGCAATAAAATAAGAAAGAATGTGTAAAACAAAAATAGAAAAACTTAACTTCTAATGACTTTAATAATAAAAAGTAAACAAATTTAATTCTAAACTGTTAATAACCCTGTTTATATATATATATATATATATATATATATATATATATATATATATATATATATATATATATATATATATATATATAATTCACTAATATTAGTGATAATACTGATAATCTCACCATACAGTTTTATATACTCCAGTAATCTCTGTCAATGGACTGAAGGAATCATATTTTGCCCAAGTGTTCTCCAGTTAAACGGTTTGTTTCTTGCGTGGCTGTCTGTCCAGCTATGGAAAAAAAAATTCTGCCGGTGCAGAAGTCGCCACTATGGACAAGAATTTTTTCGCGACAGGGTATAAATGGGGACATACAGTTTCAGTGGATTCTCGGTAAGATTAATTAGAGGATTCTTTAAATACAAAGACATTTCGCTTAATTGTTCTTTCTAATGTGAAGCACTCTTTTGAACTAATTGAGAATGATGCGCACATATATTGCCCTTTGGAGCAACTATAATTATGTTAAAAATTTTACCAAACATCATTGTGACAATTTAGCCTACTTACCCGTGTCCTGTTTATTATTTGTCGTTTTACTTTCTATTATTTCGCGATTCTGGTCATCATCTCCTTGCGTTTCTGCTAACAGTGATAACTGTTGTATTAGATTAACTGCTGCTGCAACATTATGAGGACTCTTAAAATAAATCTTTTTGAACCTCGGATCCAGCAAGATTGCCACGGCTAATTGTTGAACTTGTTCAACAGCAGAAAATCGTTTCCTACATTCTTGGAGAAGTGCTTCTTTTAGTGAAATACCTAAGGTGTCGTTTACATCACATTCAATGTGTGAAACTTGTTTTTCCAAATTATACGTGAGAGGGATTACAAGACTCGAACTAATATACTTTCGACCACAAATTTCTGTTGTTACTGCTTCTAACGTCTTTAGAAGTTCAATGATTTTATTCAGTTCAAAAACTTCCTTGGCTGTAACCATTGTGGGGGCAGAAGGATGTCTGTTCACTATGGTATTTATGTATTCCCGCAGTTCAAGAAAACGATTAATCATGTAGTATGTGCAATTCCAGCGGGTGGACACCTCTTGTATAATTTTTTTTCAGGTTTATGGTCGCTTATTTGTGACTTCCGTAATTCATCAGCAGCTACTACTGAATGCCTAAACCACGTTACAATTGTTTTAATTTAGATATAACAGATCACAATTCCGAAATAGATTTTATAGCTCTGTCAGCAACTAAATTTATTTGATGAGCGAAGCAATGAATGTGCCTTTTTGTGGAAAACGTTTCCTCAATAGCTTTTGTCATATTGGGCCCTCCATCCGTAACAACAGTAGTAACTTTAGTTTCTAGGATACCCCATTCCTCACATATACGTTTTAACACTCCTGAAATGTATTCGGCTGTATGCCGTTCATCTAAAAGATATACACCTAAGTCAACAGAATTTATGGAATTGTTATCTTCAAAGTGCATAGTAACACCAATAAAACTTCTACATTGCATATCTGTCCATACATCTGTCGTCAAACAATAGCAAGACAATTTTTTTAATTTTCAAACGATATGCATTTGCAACAGGATTTGTGGGATACGTAACGATGTTTCGATGATTACAAGTAACATTGATGTTTAAAATATAACATCGAAATTACAACATCGATGTTTTAAACATCGATGTTCAATGGAAAACATCGATATTCCAAAAACATCGATGTTAGGTGCCCATCCCTACTCTCGATTATTAGCGTGCGCATTATCCGTGCTGAGAAATTGATCAAAATTTCTAATCAGGACATATATCGACTTTTTGCGGCAGTTCCAGGACAATTCTATTATGGAGACACTCGATGATCACCAAGCCTCTACCACCACGTGACGGGGGATATAGTCGTTGGACTGTATGATTGTTTTATTATTGTTATTATGATTATGATTATTATTATTATTATTTGTATTACCAGCTATCTACAGCTATAGTTTGTCATTTTTACTTAAACGTCTTTTATAATGACTTCTAAATTTAAAGAAAAAAGACTTAAACACATCCTCCAGCGTTTGTTTACATCATTTGAATATGTCAGGTCTCATTTAGCTCTCAACTATCAACAGCAGATTGTTTTTGTTGCTAACTTCACATTACTACAGCCCTTTGAACGTACGCTGTAACTGACAAAGGGTTGATTTTAATGTAGATTTCACTGTGTTGTTACACTCAGCATGAATAGATACACATACATGAACTCTTGCCACAATTTATGAAGACGTGGCTTCTGAAACCCGTGTCAAAAGCACACTCTGATGTATCTAGCCAGCTGCGAATGTGTCTATTAACTTATTAATTCCACGAATTTATTCAGGACGTGCATGTTAGTCATTCCGTTTTAAATTCGAGTGTGCCATGCATTTCCGGTGAAGTGGAAGTAACTTCCATTAACGTCGACTACGAATATAGAGTGGCTTCGCTCTTTCGGTAATGCACTCAGTTTTTCGGTGTTCATTTTATCGTGCAGAGAGAAAAGAGAGAGAGAGTGAGAGAGCTTAGGACAGTTAAAGAGAAGTCATACTCAATGTGTAACAGATAACATTACGAGTAAAACGTTGCCAAAAGCTGCGTTTTATTAAGCCCTTACTCGCAAATTTAGTTATGTTTTTAAAAATATTCACAGCAAAAAAGTAAAATTAAATGTTTTTTTTTAGTTCAGCAATTATTGCTATTGCTAGTACTAGTTTCGATCAAATATGGGAAGATTTTAATTGACAATTCTAAAAAGTAGGTTATTATTAAACGCGTATATAGAGTTGAAAAAGTTTTCAACTCCCAGGCTATCCTTACTGTTTTCCACCAACCTACATAAAATTTGGGTTCGTTCATATTGTGAAATGAAAATTAATTTGGTCAAACACGATCATTATTTTTAAAATAAAATATCCTGTTCTCTGTCAGAGACACATTTGTACATACAGGCTGGCACATTAAAAACGAAACAGACCGATTTGCGTCCAGATAATTTTTTTTTAAGAAACGCAGAAACACGTCAATTTTAATATTGGTGGGGACATGTTTTGATATAAAACTCAACTTTGTCATATCAACCCCTTAAGGGTGGTGGTAACAACCCTTATATTTTAAATAGGGAACATGAGTCGAGTGTTACATCATTTGAAAGTTCTTTTTTTCTGAATTCAGCACGCTAATTTTTTTGGAAGTTTTATCAACTCGTTTAAAAATTATTCACAGTTGGAGTTGCAAGAACGTATTTCATTCATTGTGATAAGAAATGCACTAATTAGTCGATTTTTCATTAAGAAAAAAACTAAAAAACAAAACCAAACGTTCAAAAATGTTTATTCAGTTAAGTAAGTGTTCAAATTGTTGACCACCAGCTTCCATACAAAAGTACAACTTCTGTTCAAAACGAGCTCTGACATTCTGGAGCATTTGTGGAGTTATTAGACGGCATTCTTCAACAATGCATCGTCGTAATTCTTCAAGAGACTCCGGTTCTGTTGCGTAAATTCCACTCTTTAAATGGCCCCATGGAAAGATGTCTAAAGCAGTTAAATCCGGTGATCTACGCCTAATCCATTGCTCTGAAAACTCTCTGTTCAAAAACTCCCTGACACGTTGTGAAAAATGCGAAGGAGCTCCATCTTGTTGAAACACCAATTGATTTTCTTGATAGCGATTATCATTTTCAACAATGTCAATTAGTAGAGGGTAAACGATATCTTCTAGTAACTCCAAATACGTTTCGCCACTCAAATTGCCATCAAGAAAAATTGGTCTGATTAAACGGTCTCCAAAAATGACAGTCCAGACATTCAATTTCTATGGAGTTTGAGTGTGGACTCCGTGAAAATTTCTTGGATTATTATCTGCCCAATAACGACAATTATTACGATTGACTCTAGAGTTTAATAAAAACGTACACTCGTCTGAAAGTTCCCGTTATCAGCTATTCGTGCAGTCATAACTTCACAAAACTCCAGCCGCCGATCAAAATAATCTTCATTGAGCTGTTGTACAAGATGAATTTTATACGGGTGAAATTTATGATGCTTCAATATTCGTTGAATAGTTCTTCTTTTGATGTTTGAAACAGGGGCCAATTTTCTCGTGCTCAAAGTTGGGTCTGCAGCAAATTGTCCTAAAACTTCAATCTCAGTAGTCTCATTTCTAACCGGAAATTCGCGTTCAGGATCCCGTTTTTTGTTGGATACTGAACCACTTTGTCGAAACTTTGCAACTAACTCCAAAATGTATTTTCTGTTAACATGTCTGTTCGGATGTCGTTCATTAAACAAATTTGCGGTACGGTTTGCACAGTCATCGTTTTTGAAAAAAAAAGAGTAATTATTTCAACTCTTTATTCTCCAGAATACACCATTGTGAAATTAATTTTCGATAGTACTATTACGTATCAAACCGACCGATAAACTGGAATAATAAACCGCATTTCTCTCATTCCGATAAGAAATGTTCTGATAGTCAATTTTTTTTTACAAACCAACAAAACATTGACTATCAGCACATTTCTTATCGGAATGAGTGAAGTGAATAATTTTTAAACGAGTTGATAAAACTTCCAAAAAAATTAGTGTGCTGAATTCAGAAAAGAAAGAGCTTTCAAATGATGTAACACTCGACCCATGTTCCCTATTTAAAATATAAGGATTGTTATCACCACCCTTAAGGGGTTGATGTGACAAACTTGAGTTTTATGTCAAAACATGTCCCCCTCAATATTAAAATTGACGTGTTTCAGCGTTTCTTAAAACAAAATTTCTCTGGACGCAAATCGGTCTGTTCCTTTTTTGATGCGCAACCCTATATAAATTACCACTGAATATCCATTAGCGCCTACTATATCGGAAATGAGTTTGCTTAAATTAAGGTAAACAGTCTTAGCTGGAAGGAAGATAAAAAAGTCCGGACGCAGTAAATGCCTTATAGTAGTAATTATTCATAGGAATGGGTTTCCATAAAATAAATAATTGAAAGAGGTAATAATAACCAGTTTGTGGTGAAAAAGTGAAAATAAAATATGAAGAAGAGCATGCATTTCACAGTATGCCAGAAATTTTTAGATTATTAAATCTGCCAGTCTGAAGTTAGATCTGGTATATGGCAATAATACAAAAGCAATATAACACACCTCCGTGGTGTGGTGGAATCAGTGTTCAGATGCTACACGGGTTCGATTCCCGGTTGTAGTAGTTTCTGTCATTATGTGTTAGGTATTTGTCTGTTGTATTTTCTATGTATGCTTCTTCAGCACGAGCCGCTCAAAGCTTCTAGACGGAAGGGTGTCGTTTATGTGGTGTCAGGCATTCATCATTATCTATTATATGTATTACGACTTAGATTCCCGTCTTTTTTTCTGGTACTGCAGGGTGGCCTTTTTTATAACTGATAGGCTTCTATTTAGTTCTCGGGCGCCAGTGCTGGAACTTATTGCGAGAGTCAAGACTCCCAGGGAGGCTAAAGTAAGTTCTCCTTACTAAGTTACTTTTGGGAAATTACTTAGATCAGGGTAACTACAGTGGAGGGAGAACAACAACTAAGTCTGCAGGCAAAAGAACAGTTTACCTTCTTATAAGGCCATATGCCGTTGTCGATGTTTAGAGCTGCCTTCGGCAGCAAGCACTTTTATTACGAAAAGAGTGAGGTTCTTTAGAGGAGGCGGTGATAATTAATTAACAAACCGGTTATTATATACACGTTATATTTAAAAATTATTTGGTGTGAACATGCATATATATATATATATATATATATATATATATATATATATATATATATATATATATATATATATATATATATATTGTAATAGTCCGTTTTTTTATAAATTTGAAACGCTACCATTAATAAACAATAGAAGTAACATATAATAACAATTATAATCGACTTACGGTCATACACAATAGTTAAATAGCTCAACAGTCAATCTACAGTCGATATATCACGTAGCAGTTATATTAGCTTCTTGTATTAATCATGCTAAAGGTTTATTGCTTATCGGAATGGTGGCGAAGCCATTGTACGGGCATAATGGGTCAGGCGAGATTACGTCAAACATGTCCAATAACATCACCAACCTGTAATTAAAAAAAATTCTGAACGCAGCAAGTGCGTTATAGTAGCGAATTTTCATAAGAATTGTACACTATTATTATACGGCATATTAGTAAAGTTAATACTTTAAAATTACACACATCTTGAAGATCGATTTTAGACGTCCTAGTACGCGCACATTTGAAGAATTCTTTCGAAAGTGTTACCATCGATCTCTCTATTATCAAAAAAACCTTCTGTCTTAACTCCTTTTGATAAAAATGCCGAAAACTCAATTTTCTACGAAGCTAAAGAACTAGATTTTGCTATAACTGCAGATAGTGTAAGTCTCTTTAAAAGAAACTTGTATTACAATTTTCATTAAAGTTATACAGAATATTGCCAGAAGAAAACTTAATTTATATTTGGAAAAGTAAAGTATCTGCCAAATTATAAACATAGCACTTATTTTTCCTTATTAATCGCCAGGATGATTTCGTTTTAGTCAACCTAATCTAACCGGTCTTTTCAATATCAACAATAACAAAATTATAATTTCAGACTCAAAGGTGACAAACTTATTTAGGCGTTTTAAACCAAAATGAGATCTAGTTCAAAACGTATGAAATCTGCGCACTATTATTTCTCCAAATGTCAAAATAAAACATATAAAAAACATACATTCATCGAGCTGGATTCGATCGCGTAACCTTCTGCATAGGAGGCAAGCGCGAAGCCCCCTGCGCCATCTAGGCACATGTCAACTAACGTTTTATGTGGGTGATACTTTAGATCGGCTTAGTGCCTATGATATTATATTCAAAGGAGACGTAACAATTATTAATTACACACATCCCACGACTGTTTCGGTCTCATGTGACGTCTTATGTTTAAGTTTAAAGATAAAAGAAACTATTTCAGAATCATTTTTATAGAGACTTGGCTTGATTTTGTTTAAATCTCTTCTATATTATGCGACAGCATAATATATCTATTCCGCGCTAACACTGTATTTGGGTCCGTTAATGAAGCTACAAAGATAGTGTGTTTTAATCATTGATTGAATCCCCCAGATAAATAACAATCACATGGCAAATGTTTAATTTCATGTCGTCTGTCTTTTTCCATAATTGCGGTCGAGATTTCACGATTGTTGGTTCGAGTAGTATGTTTTCTGCCTGATATATATTTAGTTTCATTACCGTTGATGTATGATTTGTACCTGTTGTATGAATTAATCTACGCGTGGCAGTTAACTACTCTGTCTGTCAGGCATTGGACTTTAACCACTAAGTCTTTTCAACGCATGTCTTTGGGATTTTATTTTTAATTTGGAAAGAACTCTACATATTGTATACCAAATTACTCAAAATTCACAACATAGCTTTATTTGCACTATTTCTAGCCACATGTAAAGTTTTATTCCAGTTACTCTGATACTTACAAAAATATAGCGTTTTCAAAAATATAGATTTTCCAGATTCTCCACCCGCAAAACTTGAGCATAAAGGCAGATTAACGAACTCGACCTCTGTTTTCGCCCAAACAGGGGTTTTTCCAAGTTTGATGAAAATCAGTTTAGTATTTTTGAGTTATCGCTCGGATACATACATACATACATACATATATATATATATATATATATATATATATATATATATATATATATATATATATATATATATATATATATATATATATATATATCTTTGGTTGCGGTTGATGTATGGTTTATGGTTTATACATGTTGTATGAATTAATCTACGCGTGGCAGTTAACTACGCTGCCTGTCAGGCATTGGACTTTAACCACTAAGTCGTTTCAACGCATGTCTTTGGGATTTTATTTTTAATTTGGAAAAGCTCTAAATATTGTGTACCAAATTACTTAATTGACAAAATAGGTTTATTTGCACTATTTCTAGCCACATGTATTCTCATTCCAGCTACTCTAATACACAAATATAGCGTTTTCAAAAGGTTTTCCCCAATTTTCCACCGGAAGAACTTGAGCATAAAGGCTGTTTAACGAACTCGGTCTCGGTTTTCGCCCAAACAAGCGTTTTGCCATGTTTGATTGAAATCAGTTTAGTATTTTTTGAGTGGTCGCTCGGATACATACATACATACACACACACAGATATATATATATATATATATATATATATATATATATATATATATATATATATATATATATATATATATATATATTAACGGACCTTGCTTTTGGGTTCTAGGGACCCAAATTCACGCTCATCTGAAGAAATTTTTTCAAAAGCTTTTCATCGTGACCTCCCTACTAGCGAATTTTGCTTCATGAAAATTCGCTAATATGCCTTAACACAGTAGTTTACCAAACATTTACCAATTACACGTTCAACTAAGCGTTAACCTCAATATATATTTATACTCGACGCCCCACTGAGCAAGTTACCATTAAGGGCAGTTTCTACTTAATGCTTCACTGAGCAACTTTAACACTCACAGTAGCTACTACTCAACGCTCCATTAAGCAACTGTAACACCAACAGTAGTTAGTATTCATGCGCCACTGAGTAACTGTAACATTAACAGCAGTTACTACTCCACACTTCAATGAGCAACATTAACACCAACAATAGTTACTTCCCAATGCCCCACTGAGCAATTTTAACACTAATAGCAGTTACTGCTCAACGCTCTACTAAGTAACATTAACACCAAAAGCGGTTACTACTCAATGCTCCACTGAGCAACTTTAACACTAACAGCAGTTACTACTCAACGCTCCACTTATCGACATTAACACCAAAAGCAGTTAGTACTCAACGCTATACTGAGCAACAGAACACCAACAGGAGTTACTACCCAGTGTTCCACTGAGCAACTCTAACACCAACAGCAGCTACTGCTCAACGCTCTACTGAGTAACATTAACACCAAAAGCGGGTTACTACTCAATGCTCCACTGAGCAACTTTAACACTAACAGCAATTACTGTTCAACGCACCACTGAACAGCATTAACACCAAAAGCAGTTACTACTCAACGCTATAATGAGCAACATAACACCAACAGAAGTTACTACCCAGTGCTCCACTGAGCAACTTTAACACTAACAGCAGTTACAGCTCAACGCTCCACAGAGCAACGTTAGAAATTCTAAACAATGCATATCGGTGCCTTAGAACCTGTTTAGAACAATAACTTTGAGTACTCAAACAATAGCTTAACTTGTGTGCTTAGTGGGTACTGTTCTCGATACTGGGTCCGTGCCAGCTTCCAGTTGTGTACTGAGGCAAAGGGCTAACTCACGATGCCACACCTAGAGTGCTCACGACTGCCCAAGTGAAACACTGAGAAGTGCAATGGACACAACAGTAGTTTTCTAGATTCTCACGAGTAAATAACTAAATGTGCCCATGTTAAATAGATACCAGGAGTTTCCATGATAAAATTACGCTACGACCAGGGCTAGAGAATACATTCCTTACAAATATATATATATATATATATATATATATATATATATATATATATATATATATATATATATTAACCGACCCTAAATATGCGTTCTGGGGGCTCTTTCGAAAAAAAATTCGAAAGCCTCACCATCGTGCCCTTCTTATTAGTGAAATTTCGCTTTGAACGTTTACTAAAAACAGTTTGGAACTCCCTAGCTGTGCTTGCTGCTTCCCACCCGACTTACATAATATTTGGGGTCTTTTATACTGAGACATAACGATTAACTTGGTCAAAGATGGTCATGAATATTTAAATAAAATATCCGGGTTGCATTATCTGTCAGAAACACATTTTTACATATGTATAAACTAACACTGAATAGCAATTGAAGGCGTCAGAATGATAAGTACCTATGAACCAAAAACCAAATTTTACAGGAGAAACAAAAAACTATTTTTCCTTGCGTAGCTAGATGTTATTGAGTAGAAATTATTGTGGGCTATTTCTATTTATGTATGTGTAAAATTACTAAACAAAATAATATTTTTATTGTTATAGGTGTTTTTTTATATATATTATATGTTTTGGTCATGTGCTGTTTTCATACTAATTTTTTTGAGTCAGGGGATATAGAAGCTTTATTATCAAACATTAATATTACAAATATTATGTATAACAAACAAACATTATTATTACACTATACTATGATAATACCCTCATAAATCTTATTGTTAGTCTGAATCTGGAGCGTTGGAATCCTCACTTAGGCTCTCGTCATCCGCGGCTGCTGTGTTAGGCGACAAATTATGGTACCAAGCAATCGAAGAAGAGGGAACGTAACTTTCAAGTTCTTGAATATTTTTCAATTTCAATGGGTTTAAGGGAAGTGCCTTGTCATAGAGGGCAACTGGATTCCATAAAACCTCAATGGACATATTACTTTTCAGCCACTGGAATGACTCTGTTACACTTTCTAAAGTGTGAGTCCTGCTAACCAATATATTAGTACCAATATACTTAAAACTCTTATATTTTGTGATCGTGAATAAACCATAGGTATTTCTTAACGTTTTCTTGAAAAACTGCTTAAGGTATGTACGGTAGTCTTTGATCATGTCTTGGGTAACCCGTATTATTTCAAAATTCTTTGAAACTCTTTGCGTTAACGTATACCACTCTTTCGGTAGATAAAGATAAGTAATGTGTCTTTTTTGCTTTTCTATCTGTGCAAAATTGCGATCACAGGGCAAAAAAGAGTGACCCCTTTCCGGAAAACGATGGTAAATAGAAGAAAAACGCTTGGTACTTGTTAAAAGAGACAAAAACTGTGCCAAAGCTGAATTTTTATTCTGCCCTATGCAGTTATCAGTAAAAAGGTAAAGTGTGTTTACTTTTGTGTCAACATAGTGGTCCAGGTAGTATTTTAGAAATGAAATGGTTTCATTTGCACCTTTTTTTCCCATAGTCTCGTCATACATAAACATTTTAGACTTCCCTGTTTTTCCAGAAAAAAAACATTGATTAAAAACCCAAATCTGTCTCTTATAAAATATGTCACCTACTGGTAAGACAGGAACAGGCAGATTTTGCTGGTAATCGAAGCATATTAGTTCCACGGTTTCATCTGTTGCTGCGATTTCAGTCATAGCTTTTAAATCACTGTAAAATTTTTCAGCTTTTGCGTGGTGTAAGGCAAGATCATTTTGTAACTTTTTTTTTAATTCAGGGTTATCTTCGGAATCAATAATTTTTATCTTAGCTGTCTCACATTTCCCGCAAGTATCGCTACGTGGCTTACCAAAGGTAAGATTGAAGCAGGAATTAAAAATATGTAAATAGAACTCATACTTTACATTGGGACTTATTTTTTCATCAGCCAGTAATGCCCTATATGCGTCTGGTTCATACTTTTCAAGATATAATAAGTGCATTTTTTTACTGATAGATCTGGGGATAAGTATTTACGACGTGATTCATTTCTTGAATAATGAGATATTCGAATGGGAAAACTTGAGATGTGAGCTTTAATTTGCTCCACAACTACAGTTGGCTTTTTTCTGGCTCTAGAGCCAATAGACTTTCCTCTTTTATCTGTTGGCGGTACATCACACTGGGATTTACTCTCAGCTAGTCTTCGGAGTCTTCCATTCTTTATACCATGTAGTGCACATAGTGCAACTTTGCAAATATTATACTCTTTTCCGTTTACTTGAATCTGTAACAAATAATCACAACTGTAATGCGTAATGACATGATATACTAGTAAATTATTTAACTGTTGTAAATTAAAATAAACAGAATTCCGTTCTGTACCTTGTAATGAAATATTCTATTTCTTTTAGATTCATCAATCACCATATCCTCGTCCTGAATAACTTCACCTTTGGCTAAATGTCTTTTTCTTTTAAGATCTGGTCGGCGTCTGTAAATAAAAGATACCTTTATTAAAATAGCATAAATAATAAACAGATATTTGTCACTTACCTTTGCACTTGATGCAAGGTTATAAGGCCATTTAAATAGGCGTCTTGTACATTTTTTTCCTGCAATTCATTAAATTCTCGCAAAATTTTTTGCTTCGTGCTAGCACAAAATTTTTCAGTACATTTATGTTTACAGGAACACGAACCAGATGTTCTTTTAGGTACAAAATTTCCAGATTTAGATATGTAGGCTTTACCTGCATTTCTATTACGTTTTCGTATATTTTGTTTCCATAAATGTGTATGCTTTTGCCTTTTTCTACTAGATTTTTCGGTGTCCGTATCAGTATAGTTTGGATCAGCATCTGTATCATCTATTTCAGAAGAGTTGGACTCTTGGCTACTCATTTTATTTATTGTTCAAATTGGAAACAACAACACTCAAACAGAACTGAAACTAATTTAAGGTTAGGAGAGTATTTACTATGAAAACAGCACATATCCGGTTCATAGGTTCTTGTCACACTAAACGAATATTGAGATATAATGAGCTCGTAGTTTAACGTCATCTAGTAGACGATAGAATGAGCTATTATGTGCAGTTCTCATTCTAAACGAAGTAGTGGCTGCCACTGAGGATAAATCCGCTTATAACTCAATTTCACCCAAAATGGTTCATAGGCACTTTTCATTCTCACACCTTCAATTAGCGCCTACTGTATCGGAAATTAGTTTGCTTAAATTAAGATAAATAGTTTTGACTGGGAGGAAAATAAAAAAAAACGAGAAAGACCGATAACTATTTATATGATTTCCTTAAATTGGAATGTTAGACAGATAATTTCAATAACAAAGCGAAATTATTATAATTTATATAATAATCACCTATGGTAGTCCGATAACTTGTTTTTATTAACACGTACTAATTCTGTAAAATGCAAATGAGGTAACAGTTGGTGTCCTTTTACTTTTTATGTTGCAGTTAGATTAAATATGATATGCCGTTAATGTCACCGTACAAATAAGTAGGATAATACACCTTAAAAACGCTGGTAAGATATTTGCGAACTTTGCATAATCTTGTAAATTCATTACGAATTGGGGTGCTGCGGTTTATAGTTCTTTGCTTTATGTTGTTGTTAAGAGCTTTTTTGTAATGTGTTAAACAATTTCAGTACTACTGAAGATGGTTTTGAGTGAAGACGAAATATATTGAGTTTTTAATACAAAATGACTTTCTTGGAGTTATGAGCTTTCAGTTTTTGGTCGTAATTACTCTTAAAATACCAGTTATTTATATATATATATATATATATATATATATATATATATATATATATATATATATTTATATATTATATAGGGTGGCGAATTGAAAGCGAAACAGACCGATTTGCGTCCAGAGAATTTTTTTTTTAAGAAACGCTGAAACACGTCAATTTTAATATTGAGGGGGACATGTTTGCCATAAAACTCAACTTTGTCACATCAACAGCTTAAGGGTGGTGATAACAACCCTTATATTTTAAATAGGGAACATGGGTCGAGTGTTACATCATTTGAAAGCTCTTTCTTTTCTGAATTGAGCACACAAATTTTTTTGAAAGTTTTATCAACTCGTTTAAAAATTATTCACAGTTGAAAATGCAAAAACGCATTTCACTCATTCCGATAAGAAATGTGCTGATAGTCAATGTTTTGTTGATTTGTAAACAAAAAATTGACCATCAGAACATTTCTTATCGGAATGAGAGAAATGCGGTTTATTATTATTTCAGTTTATCGGTCGGTTTGATACCTGATAGTACTACCGGAAATTAATTTCACAATGGTGTATTCTGTAGAAGAAAGAGTTGAAATAATTACTTTTTTTTTCAAAAACAATGACTGTGCCAACCGTACCGCAAATTTGTTTAATGAACGACATCCGAACAGACATGTTAACAGAAAATACATTTTGGAGTTAGTTGCAAAGTTTCGACAAAGTGGTTCAGTAGCCAACAAAAAGAACGGGATCCTGAACGTCAATTTCCGGTTAGAAATGAGACTACCGAGATTGAAGTTTTAGGACAAATTGATGCAAACCCAACATGGAGCACGAGAAAATTGGCCACTGTTTCAAACATCAAAAGAAGAACTATTCAGCGAATATTGAAGCATCATAAATTTCACCCGTATAACATTCATCTTGTACAACAACTGAATGAAGATGATTTTGATCGACGGCTGGAGTTTTGTGAAGTTATGACTGCACGAATAGCTGATAACGGGAACTTTCTGTTCAATATCTGTTCAATATCTGTTTTTCAGACGAGTGTACGTTTTTATTAAACTCTACAGTCAATCGTCATAATTGTCGTTATTGGGCAGATAATAATCCAAGAAATTTTCACAAAGTCCACACTCAAACTCAAAAGAAATTGAATGTCTGGACTGGTATTTTTGGAGACCGTTTAATCGGACCAATTTTTCTTGATGACAATTTGAGTGGCAAAACGTATTTGGAGTTACTAGAAGATATCGTTCACCCTCCACTGATTGACATTGTTGAAAATGATGATCGCTATCAAGAAAATCAATTAGTTTTTCAACAAGATGGAGCTCCTTGGTATTTTTGACAACGTGTTAGGAAGTTTTTGAATAGAGAATTTCCAGGACAATGGATTGGGCGTAGAGGTGATATTGAGTGGCCCCCTAGATCACCGGATTTAACTCCTTTAGACTTCTTTCTATGGGACCATTTAAAGAGTAGAATTTACTCAACAGAACCGGAGTCTCTGGAAGAATTACGACGACGCATTGTTGAAGAATGCCGTCTAATAACTCCACAAATGCTCCAGAATGTCAGAGCTCGTTTTGAACAAAATTTGTACTTTTGTATGGAAGCTGGTGGTCAACAATTTGAACACTTACTTAACTGAATAAACATTTTTGAACGTTTGGTTTTGTTGTTAGTTTTTTTTTAACGAAAAATTGACTAATTAATGCATTTCTTATCACAATGAATGAAATACGTTCTTGCAACTCCAACTGTGAATAATTTTTAACAGAGTTGATAAAACTTCCAAAAAAATTAATGTGCTGAATTCAGAAAAGAAAGAGCTTTCAAATGATGTAACACTCGACCCATGTTCCCTATTTAAAATATAAGGGTTGTTATCAACACCCTTAAGGGGTTGATATGACAAAGTTGAGTTTTTCAATGCGCCAGCCTATATATATATATATATATATATATATATATATATATATATATATATATATATATATATATATATATATATATATATATATATATAGCTGTAGCGGTAAAATCATTAAAATTAAATAAATTTTGTTAGTACACTTAGAGAATCCAAATCACCACGACACATATTTTTAAAGACCTGACGATCGTTTCACTAACAACGTTAGCGTTACCAGAGGATGAAAAATTATACAAAAACAAAATACAGAATTTTTCATCCTCTGATGCGCTAACATGTGTTTTGGTGATTTGGGGTCTCCAAGTGTACTTATCAGTGCCCATCACAGGGTCCAATCTTTACTTAATGGAATAAATTGATTAAAATTCGAGCGATTTGTGTTTTGACGAAATGCTCGGACACATCAACTCTAGTTTTGAAAAATACACATTTTTGCATAAAATTTGCATTTCTCTCACTCCTGCTTTTCAAATATGACGTCATCGACATTTCTTTTAAATGACAACCCCAGTTTTGTTTGTTTGATAGATCATTGTACCATCAAAATTTGTATACCTCGCATTGTTAAATTTTTGAATGAAGGTAATTTAAAGCGTGGAAAATGACAATAAGCAAATCTGTTGACATATTTTTTTTATATTTCAACAACACACCACGAGGGCTTTCAGACTAAATACTATCGTACTGTGGGTGTAGACAAGGAGGAAAGAGGCAACTTGTTAATTCTGGACTTGAAGGTTTGGAGGTTCGGGGGAGAAGGAAAAACATGTGCCGGCAAGGAATTCCAAAACTTGGAAGTCCTCGCGACAAAAGAGCGGGCATAACAAGATGTTCTATGTCTGGTGACCTGGACAGTAAAAGGGTGCATTCGCTCTATTCCCCTGGTAGATCTGTTGTGGGCAGCAGGTGGAGGAACTATGGAAGAGATCTCCTCCGAGCAGATATCTATAAAAGAGAGAGAGGTCACCAACGCTACGTCGGTGGGCAAGGGATGGCAGCCTTTGGGTGAGGGTAGGGCACGGATAAGACGTATAGCTCTGTTCTGAATGGAGTCCAGGATAGCGAGCGTAGAAGCGACAGCGGCACCTCAGATGTGGGAGCAGTATTCGAGGTTTGGCCTTATTTGTGAAGTATATAAGGTATAGAGATTAGCTGGTGAAAAGTATTCGCGAGCCCGAAAGAGGAAACCTAATTTCGTAGCAGCCGCTTCTGCAATTGATGTGACATGTTGGTGCCAATTGAGATTTCGATCCACAGAAATGCCAAGAAGTGAAAAGGACTCATTACTCTGAATAACTTAGTTGTTCATTGTGATGGGTCTAGGGCTGCTGTATCTCTTATGAGATAAAAAGCAAGACTGAGATTTGGTGGGGTTTAATTGTACAAGATATCTACATCCCCAGCCTAATGTCTTTTGGAGATCTACGGAGACAGAACCCTCCAGGAGTCTGCGATCCTAATCTAATTGGGCTAAAGAGACAGGCTATCTATGCCTGTACTTGTATTAACATAATTTTAAGTACAATTTATCACCATACAGTTTTTAGACCTGACTATCGTTTCGCTAACAAAGTTAACGTAGTCAGAGTGATGAATAAACTAAGCGAATTTATTCATCCGTCTGAATACGCTAACTTTGTTAGCGAAACGATCGTCAGGTCAAAAAACAGTATTGTGATGAATTGGGTTATCCAAATTATACTTATCAGTGCTCATACAGGTTCCAATCTTCACTCATTACATAACTTTGGCAGAATCCTCAAATAATCAAACTGTCAAAACAATTTTATTTACCTGAAGTTTGCTCGATCTTGCTTTTTCTTCTCTTTCTTCTTTCACAAACAGTTCAAACAAGTCATGGGTATCCAAAAAAGGTTTAGATTACATTAAGAAAATTCTGGTATGTAGAAGTATTTATGATTGTTAAGTTCGGTATAGGATCTTTTATGTTGTTAAATTGAATAAATTGAAATTGAAATATTGAACCGTTAGGTATATTATTAATGACACAGAAAAATGTGCGAATGGCAACTTGCCTCAGCCATATACTGCCCTAAAAACTAACTATTTTAATGACACTAAAAAGTTTCATGTAGAAATTAATTTTATTATGTAACATTGGCAATGTCAGTAGACCATTTAAGAACTTAGTGCTCATTAGTTTAACCGAACGAGAGTTAATTGATTCTTCGAGAAAATGGAACGTTGGCTTCTTTACGATACCAGTGAAAGCATTTACTGTGAAATTGCTTGCTCGACAGGGATTTATCGTACTGGGAACAAAAAACATTACAAAGTGATGTATTTAACAAAAAGTAGCTGTGTAATTAAAACAAATGTAAATTCTTTTCAAACCAAGCAATATTAGTCTCGTATAGTCGTTTAATAATGCATAAAAGGTAGGGTGCTGCAAGCTTGAATCTTGATTTTAACCAATAACGCTTTAATTAGTTCTAGATAAATCTTGTAAGAAGAGATTACTGCAAGTGCAAAGCAAAAATAGGTATTTCAAGTGATCGTCTATTTACTTCAGACATATTTCAATGCATACTTTCTCACATAGCACTAGAACCCACAATTATCCTTGGCTTACAGTATTATTCCATTTTGTTCTCTCCGATATCTTTTAGTTTCAGTTTCTCACCCCCATAATTGATAATATATCTTCAGCGACGTCCTACCATGATCCTTGGCTTTTTTCCCCCCTCAGGGCTCGTCCCCGGCCTTGCCGCCCCGATAGCACTGCAACCTTTGGTTGATTGTGCATACTCTTAGTCTTACTCCACCCATTCCAAAATCACTGTGCCTTGAACTAGTCTGCACAGCGATTGGTAGGGTGAAGTTTTATATTGCTCTGTCTCCGGTCTAGACTGACCATAGATCAGTTGCCTTTTGCGGTCCAGAGCTTTACACTCGCACAAGATGTGCTGAGCTGATTCCTCCCCCTCGCCGCAGAGTCTGCATGCGAGGTCCCCTTCGAACCACCCCATTTTATGCAGGTGTTTCTTGACGGCCATGTGTCCCGTCAAGAGACCTGTTGTGTTTTTGAGCTGTCCTCTGCTAAGATTTAGCAGCTCCACAGCTCTCTTTGAGCTGGGTCCGTCAATTATTGACTTCCCATGTCTGAGCCCTGGACAGTCCGCCCAGTACACCTTGTGTTGGTTTCTGACCCAGGACTTAATGGTTCCCCTGGCAGTGCTCTTTGTCACGTCCAGAGCCGGTTCTGGTCCCATAAATGGTTCTGCTGACCCTCTCTTCGCGAGACTGTCAGCTTCTTCATTGCCTTTGACCCCCGAGTGACCCGGCACCCAGATGAGGGTCACCTCATTCTGCCCAGCCAGGTCGCTCGTCTCGTCTCGGCACTCACTCACCAGCCAGGAATTTACCCGTGGGCTACTTAGTGCCTTAAGGGCTGTCTGTGGCTATGAGGATCCGCTTGTTGGTGTAGCCCCTCCTCTTGTTCTCCCGCAGACAGTGCAGGATGGCGTACATCTCGGCCTGAAACACCGTTGCATGGGCTCCGAGGGAAATACTATGACTTACCCTCGGTCCTTCCGAGTAAACACTTGCCCCCGTCCCACGCTCCCCGCCGGATCCGTCCGTGAACCCACCATTATCCTTGGCTTTCAGTATTATTCCATTTTGTTCTCTCCTATATCTTTTAGTTTCAGTTTCTCACCCCACAATTGATGATATATCTTCAGCGACGTCCCACCATGATCCCTGGCTTGCTTAACTATATAATTCAATTCCGCTCTGTCTGGCGTCTTTTAATTTTAGTTTCTCACCCCCATAATTGAAATATCTTTAGCGACGTCATCTAATTATGTTATTCTTGGTATTCTTCTGACTCCCTGTCCTCCTTGACTGTTATGGTCCGATTTGCTTGGCCACTCTTCGCTTCATTCTTTCCAAATCAGTTGATGCACCAAACCATGCTCCTTCTATTAACTGCTATAGCTCATGGTTCATTCTGATTGTCGATCTATCAATATTATCCTGAACAAGGCCACAGGTTCGCCTTAGAATTGCATCTTTTGAAATATTCTTGATTTCTTTTGGGGTTTTTAATATTTTGTTTCCTTTCGTGATGACATTATCTACGTTAACACAGCCTTTGTCACCACAACTTTTAAGGTCTATTGTGGCACTCCCATGTAAATCTCACACTGTTCGGCCTCATTTCCGTTATCAAGTTCCATAGCTTTAGCATGAGCTCTTTTATGTACCTTTTAGCATTAGATTTTTCTTTCCCAAATGAGTTAAATCTCAATCTCGTCACATCCCCTAGAGTGGAAAATATCAAAGGCTGTCTTGCTTTGGAAAATAGGTAGGCCCTTAGAGCTAGCGTCATTCTTCAGACCTTTATGCCTGCTGGATACGCTACGAAAAGTACTAGAACTCGATCAAAGCCAGGCTAGAAAGAAAAATAGAAGTAGGAGAGGGATTTTCAGAGCGCCAGTTTGGTTTCCGAAAGGGAAGATCCACAATACATGCTGCAAGATATGTCGCAAAAAAAAACAAGCGAGAAATGGTGTGCATTGAGCACTCTTGATGTGAAAAATGCTTTCAACACTGCTAGCTGGGGCAAAATCATAGAAGAATTGAAAAGAAGAAAATCGCTGAGTACCTTATAAACATCATAATCACTTTCCATACATAAAGACCAGCATTGCGAAGGGATAAACGATGGCTCTTACGGGACTGCGGGAGTCCCGCAAGGATCCATCCTAGGACCCATCCTCTGGAATATAATCTATGATGGAATCCCCAAGCTAAAAATGGTTAAGGGAGTTAGTCTGGTTGATTATACTGATGACCTAGCAGTCCTAGTAAATGCATCAGTACAAGACGCACTTAGGTATCAAGTGAACGAAACGTTAAGCAGAGTGGGCAGATGGATGAAAGCGAAAGAACTCCAGCTGGCCCCTGCAAAGACAGGGTCATAAAGGGTTAAAAAATCAGGGGCGATTTTTCGTTCCGCTTAAAGGACACCATGATAAAACCAGCGAAGACCCTGGTGTATCTAGGAATAACAATCGGCGAGTCACTCAAGTTTGGCCAGCATGTACGAATGGCAAAAGTAAAGGCTGAAGAAAGAACAGCAGCACTAAGTAGGATAATGCCCAACGTGGGAGGTCAAATATCAGCAAAACGGCTACTGCTCAGCGGAGTATTGCACTTAATTCTACTGTACGGGGCGCCGGTATGGCATCAAACAATAGAGATACAAAAATATAAAATGATGATGGAGAGCATGCAGCAGAGAGTGTTACTAAGTGTAGCGTGCGGGTTCCGTACTATCTCTACGCAGGCAGTTTAGGTGTTGACGGTCGTCGTACCCATAGACCTGTTAGTGGAAGAAAGATGTTTCCTACATGAGGCGAGGGGAGAGAGACTAGAAGAAACTAAGATAGCTGTCAGAAGCCGAACCATGAAGAAATGGTCCCAAAACACCACGAAGGGACAATTGAGAAAAATATTGATTTCAAATGTGATCACAAAGAATTAAATTTCTGGCTCACACAAATACTCAGAGGCCACGGATATTTTAGATCCTACGCCAAACGCATGGAAAAGTTAGACGAGAACGAGAGCAGGTGTATCTACTGCAGGGAAGGGGACACGGTAGAACACTGCATTTTTGGTTGCCCAAAGTTCAGTGAGATGTGAAGTACCACCCTCAACTCTGTAGGGATACATAATATTGGCGACCTGGTACCAATAATGTTGAAAGACAAGAGCTCATGGAGAAAGGTCATGGAATTTGCCCGACAAGCCATTACCATAAAGAGAGACTCAAGAACTGACGAAGTGAAGAAGACAACCAACTAGATTGCCCGAACCCATAATTGCTTAAAGCGGATGGGAGAAGTGGGGAAAAAGTGGACGAAGAAGAAAATACAGTTCTACACTCGTCGCAAAGATAGTACCAGTGTGTAATAGAGCGGTTTAAGCGAGCCACTAGCTTGGTCAGCAGATGCGCCAAGTACGCCCCACAATACAAAAAATCCCTTCACATTGGCATTGGTTTCGTCTTCTTGGCAGAATTTGCCCAGTACTTCCTCGGCCAGATTCATTCAGCTCTTGTTCGTACTCAGTATCCTGTCATTAGATCTAATATTAATTAATAAATTAATTCCATGGCAGATATTATTTCCAGCTTTGTTACAGCTGGTTTTTGACATATTGGAACCCCAATTGCATCGAATATTCCAAGGTAGGTTAATTCCAGGCTGTATCCGTAGACATGGGGAGAAGCTGATATGATGTTTTACCTCACGGAGGGTTGTCAGAAACATGTTAACCATCCCCCACTCCTCTAGATACACAAATCACAAGAAACATTTCTTGCAAACAATCCCCAAGAAAGTTACGAGACCAGGAGATAATAGGGGTGCTGGGCGGGGAAGATAAAAAGGAAATATGAACGGAAATTGCGAAAAAACCATCTAAAAGCTGCCCTTTTCACATTTTGCAGCCATACCTTTTTTAAATTCTCTCTGCCCCGCATTCATCGCAGGTCCCGTAACTTTCTTGGGGGTTGCACCGAAGAAATTTTTCATGTGGTTTGTGCATTAATGGTAATTGTAGGCGTGCAGGAGGGGAAGGAAAACCCTAAAACCTCCACGACGAGGCAGCTTCTTTTTCTTTTTTTTTTCAAAAAAAATAACACGGAAACGGTTGTTTATTTCAAATAGCGAAAACCTGAATCTAAGTTTTCGCACATAGTTTACATAACATTTCTAATTAAAGATTTAACATAATAATAAACAAAATTATATATACATATATATATATATATATATATATATATATATATATATATATATATATATATATATATATATATACAGGGTGTTACTTAATGATAGGGCGTAATTTCAAGGGCGCATTCCTGAACCAAATTCAAGTAGAAAAGTTGATATAAACATGTGTCCTGAAGAGTCTGGTTTTCAAGATACAGGGTGTCAAAGTTTAAAAAAAAATTGGTTTTTTATTAATACCTCAATGATCCTTTTGCCCATTTTGTTGAAATCTGGCAGGGTTAGTCACTGTAATAAGACGCTAAGTTGACACTAACTAAAAGATAATTATAAGTTCCAGTGGCGTCTCGAGGGGCAGTCTCACGAATAGTATTGACTAAAAAAATGTACGCTACTGAGTTTTTTTTTAATTTTAATTTTTTTCAGATTAAGCACCTAGAAATACAACTTTTTTGCCTCTTAATATCTTTTTGTATATTACTTCTTTTTCGAGGAAAAAAATAAAAACGACATCATTGCATGTCGAAAAATTGTTAAAATAAAATCAAGTTAATTGTGTTCGTTCAGAATATTTATTTCTAAGCCATTTTTTAAAATCTAACAAATAAAAAGTAATAACTATTTACAAAAAATGTTGGAAATGACTACTTCCCGCTTCTATGCAGGCTTATGCTCTCCTTCTCATCGAGCGATGAACTCTTTCCAAAATTCCATTAGTGTTACGTATGGTTTCACATCCGTCAACAATTATATTCCTAAGTTGTTCTTCTGTCTCGATTGGTGTAACATAAACTAATGCTTTTAGGTGCCCTCAAAAATAAAAATCTAGGCTGTTTAAATCAGGCGATCTAGGTGGGCAGAATTGTGGTCCTCCACGACCTATCCAACGATTTTGGTAAGCTCAATTCAAATACTCACAAGCCAATATTCTAAAGTGGACAGGAGCACCATCATGCATGAACCAATGTTGTTGGCGTAAATATAAAGGAACATCTTCAAAAAGTAGAGGCAAATCAGTTTGTAGAAAATGACTGTAAGATTGTCCGTTAAGACGTCGTAGTAAAAAAATGCTCCAATCAAATAGTCATCTATGATACCGATCCAAACGTTGACTTAAAATTGTTCCTGAAAATGTGTCTCTGTAATAGCATGATGATTTTCTTGGGCCCAGTTATGATTATTTCGAAAATTTATTATTGCATTTCTGTATAAATGGGCTTCGTCCGTAAACATAATGATGGAATTAAAGTGAGGATTTTCTGCAAGTCTTTGATGGTACCATCTACAAAATTGCGTACGCGGTTCAAAATCTCTTGGCAGAAGTGCCTGAACTCTTTGTACGTAATAAGGATACGACAAAGAATCTCTTAAAATTTCCCATACCGTTTTATAGCAAATATTTAATTCCCTACCTATTTTTCGGGTACTAGTTGCAGGATTCACTTTGACCGCATGTAGGACAGCCTCCTCAACTGCTGGAGTTCGAATTGTACGAGGTCTTCTGTCAGAGGTATTATGTTTAAAACTGCCAGATTTAGTCAGACGACGATGAATGTTTATGAATATTTTTCTACCTGGAAGGACACGATCAAGATACCTTTCTTGATAGAGCCGCCGGGCCTCCGCCGAATTACCATTGGCAAGACCATAAAAGAAATGCATTTGTGTCATCTCCAAATTAGAATAGTTATTTACCATTTTTTAATAGCACAATTAACCTTTTGACCAGAGGGAAAATAATAACAAACTGTCACAGAAATTCAAAAACATTATGTTCATAATGACAAAACAACGTTTCCTAGCAACGATCACAATTAACTTGATTTTATTTTAACAATTTTTCGACATACAATGAGGTCGTTTTCATTTTTTTCCTTGAAAAGGAAGTAATATACGAAAAGATATTAAGAGGCAAAAAAGTTGTATTTTAGGTGCTTAATCTGAAAAAAATTAAAATTAAAAAAAAACTCAGTAGCGTACATTTTTTTAGTCAATACTATTCGTGAGACTGCCCCTCGATACGCCACTGGAACTTATAATTATCTTTTAGTTAGTGCCAACTTAGCGTCTTATTACAATGACTAACCCTGCCAGATTTCAACAAAATGGGCAAAAGGATCATTGAGGTATTAATAAAAAACCAATTTTTTTTTTAACTTTGACACCCTGTATCTTGAAAACCAGACTCTTCAGGACACATGTTTATATGAACTTTTCTACTTGAATTTGGTTCAGGAACGCGCCTTTGAAATTACGCCCTATCATTAAGTAACACCCTGTATATATATATATATATATATATATATATATATATATATATATATATATATATATATATATAATATATATAATATATATATATATATATATATATATATATATATATATATATATATATATATATATATATATATATATTATATATATATATACACTTAAAACAAGAACTCAATAAATAACTTGACCTAAATATGTAAGGCCTTCTTGCAACAATTAGAACCGTAGACCGGTTTCGCTCTCATTAGAGTTCTTCAGTACGGCATACTAATTGCAGCTAAAATACACCTATAAAGTAATACGGCTATAGTAGCCAGCCTTTTAACATTTAGTAAGTGGTGGACGTGCCGCCACCTAGTTGCGGAACCAAGTAGTATGTTGTCACGCCAGCTGAGCTTGAGTGTTGAAAGGCTGGCTACTATAGCCGTATTACTATAGGTGTATTTTCGCTGCAATTAGTATGCCGTACTGAAGAGCTCTAATGAGAGCGAAACCGGTCTACGATTCTAATTGTTGCGAGAATGCATCTAACCTTACATACTTTGTCCCTATATTAGGGTATAAATGGGCCAGGGCTGACAATTTACTAAATTGTTAGTTGGTTGTATACAGTCTCTAGTTTTTTAACACTGTGTTATTTGGAGCTGGCGTGACAACATACTACTTGGTTCCGCAACTAGGTGGCGGCACGTCCACCACTCACAGAGTGTTGAAAGGCTGGCTACTATAGCCGTATTACTTTATATGTGTATTTTCGTTGCAATTAGTATGCTGTACTGAAGAGCTCTAATGAAAGCGAAACCGGTCTACGGTTCTAATTGTTGCGAGAATGCATCTAGCCTTACATACTTTGTGCCTATATTAGGGTAGAAATGGGCTAGGGCTGACAATTTACTATTTAGTCGGTTGTATACAGTCTCTATTTTTTTTAAACTTTGTGTTATTTGGAGCTGGCGTGACAACATACTACTTGGTTCCGCAACTAGGTGGCACGTCCACCACCGACTGAGTGTTGAAAGGCTGGCTACTATAGCCGTATTACTTTATAGGTGTATTTTCGCTGCAATTAGTATGCCGTACTGAAGAGCCCTAATGAGAGCGAAACCGGTCTACGGTTCTAATTGTTGCGAGAATGCATCTAGCCTTACATACTTTGTCCCTATATTAGGGTAGAAATGGGCCACGGCTGACAATTTACTAAATTGTTACTTGGTTGTATACAGTCTCTATTTTTTTTAAACTTTGTGTTATTTGGAGCTGGCGTGACAACATATTACTTGGTTCCGCAACTAGGTGGCGGCACGTCCACCACTCACTGAGTGTTGAAAGGCTGGCTACTATAGCCGTATTACTTTATATGTGTATTTTCGCTGCAATTAGTATGCCGTACTGAAGAGCTCTAATGAGAGCGAAACCGGTCTACGATTCTAATTGTTGTGAGAATGCATCTAGCCTTACATACTTTGTCCCTATATTAGGGTAGAAATGGGCCAGGGCTGACAATTTACTAAATTGTTGGTTGTACACAGTCTCTAGTTTTTAACACTTTGTGTTATTTGGAGCTGACGTGACAACATACTACTTGGTTCCGCAACTAGGTGGCGGCACGTCCACCACTTACTGAGTGTTGACCTAAATATCTGTTTAGATGCCTGAGGGAGTTGTTTGTAGTGTATTAATGTGCAAAGATAATTCTAAAAAGGCAATGAAAAATGGAGAAAAAACTTCCTTATTTTCTTTTCCAAAATAAAAGTATTGGGTAAATTTGCAAATAAGCTCACCGACGGTTTTTATTAAAAAAAAAACAGAAATATGCGTAGAACCTCCCTTGGATGCATTAACCACAAAAAAAATATCGTGCAAACAACCCCCAAGTACCAGGAGTAAATACGGGTGCTTGGCGGGGAAGACAATAAAAGGAAGTATAAGCAAAAAATGCGAAAAAAAGCCTAGCCGTTTCTATATAAGCTGTCGTTATCCCATTTTGCAGCTCCTTCAAATGTTGTTTATCCCGCATAGATCAGGTCCCGTAAGTTTCTTTGGAGTTGTGCTTCGTCCTGGGGGTTTTCCTTCCCCCACTGCATGCATAAAACCCCTCTAAATGCGTAAACCACAAGAAAAATTTCTTTGGAACAACTTCCAAGAAAGTTACTGGACCTGAGGCGAATAGGGGTTCTGTACGGGGTAGACAGGATTTTAAGGAGGTGTAGCTGCAAAAGGGAATAAAGGCAGCTTATATAGGTAGGGTTAAGCTGTTTTTTTTTTCACATTTTTCGTTTCTTCTCCCCCGCCTATCACCCCCATTCTCTTCTGTTCCCATATTTTTTGTGGTTGTTTGAAAGAATATTTTCTTGTGGTTTATGCATCCAAGTTCTAAGCACGTTTCTGAAAAAAAAAATCTAAAAGTCCACCGTGAGCGCATCTGAAAATTTACCAAGTATTATTAGTATATTATTAATTTACTTATTGGGCTAGCACAATTAACTATTATTTTGAAATTAAACATAAAATGCCTGAGTTGTTTGCCTAGAAGTTGATAGTAATATAGTATAGATATTATAAACTAAAATAATTTATTTATTCTGATTAGTTGCATGTGAATAAATGAGCAATATCCAGCAAAATAAGTACTACTATTTAAAAACTAAAAACCTAGGTTGTTTGGACGAAAAACATTCTGTCCAATTTAAAGCATTATGAATTTATAATTTCATAAATAATATATAATTGTTTTAACCCCTTTCAAGGTAAACCAATTACTGTGTGAAAACTGCAACCTGTGATGAGCACTAATAAGTACACTTGCAGAACCTAAATCACCACAACACATATTTCACCGACCTTACGATCGTTTCGTTGATCATGTCAATATCTTCAGAGGAAGAAAAATAATAAAATTAAACTACTAGCTACAGTGTATTTATCTCGCGTCTAGGTAAACGAACTAGTTCGAAGTAAAATTGTCGTCGAAGACCCATCGTTTGTTTATTGTGTAGTGAAACTACGAGGTCGAAGACCTGCTTTAATCTTCTGGTCTACAAATTTATGAGCCATTATCTAATATAAGGATAATAGGCTTAAAATGAAAGGTACCGAGTTATTTAAGGAATCTGCACGTTCCCTTTCGATCTAGAAATTTACTATGTGGATATTGGAGCAAGCCGACAAGCACATCTGGCGAGACAAACACCATAACCTCCGCTCACCTTTTAATATAGAAAACTAAAGCCGGGTGTTTGGTTCACAATGTTAACTCTAACAAGGGATACATAATTCAACTAAAATACTACATAAAACTATTTATATTGATTTTAATTCTTCGTAAACAGTATTTGTTTTGACTTCATAAATAAAAAAATAAAAAAACGAAAGGGTGTTTAAGTCGAGACAAGCGTAGAGATTAGTATATGTATAGACCGGCCGAGTTATTGACAGTAATTTATTATTTTACCAGACAAATTAGGAGTGTTTAAGTGGTCAAATGCAAAGTGAAAATAAAGGGCTTGAAATTAAAAGATGCCGCACGATTCAATGAAGTTTTGTTCTGAATCGACCTTGACATAAAAATACTTTCTAATGAATCAAGCATAGTTTGATGTCTAACATGTTTGACAAGTTCCAAATTTTCTCTTTCAATGTGGTGATTATTATCCCATATATGTTGTGCCACACACGATTTGTCCACCGTACCATATCGTAAATGTGCGAGATGTTCACGAAATCTGGTGGCTATGTTTCTCCTAGTTTGACCCACGTATTTAAGATTGCAATCTAAAGTAATTTAAAAAATTTGTTGGGTAATACGAAAGACAAAGTCACTGAAATGTCCGGTATTCATGAGATTAGTTGCAAAGAATGTGCAGATTCCTTAAATAACTCGGTACCTTTCCTTTTAAGCCTATTATCCTTATATTAGATAAGGGCTCACAAATTCGTAGACCAGAAGATTAAAGCAGGTCTTCGACCTCGTAGTTTCACTACACAATAAACAAACGATGGGTCTTCGACGACAATTTTACATCAGACTAGTTCGTTTACCTAGACGCGATATAAATGCACTGTAGCTAGTAGTTTAATTTTAGAATTTTTCTTCCTCTGAAGATGTTGACATGGTCAACGAAACGACCGTAAGGTCTTTGAAATATGTGTTGTGGTGATTTGGGTTATCCAAGTGTACTTAGTAAACTAATTAATCGAATCTATTATTTTGAAATCGATTAATATCCTTAAACTTCAAAAGTTTCTGTTGCTATGTGAAAAAAATCTTAATTTCAACTTAATATTAAACATTTAATCTTGTTATAAGTTCACATAACTTTGAAAAGACGAAGAAAAAAATGCCGGCTGATTTCTATATTCGATGCACTATTATTCCACTAGATTTAAATTGGGAATACATGTGACGTATTTCTGCTCCACTCTCTGGTTGGTCGAGAGTTATGAGACAACCTTTCTAATCTATAAACTTTGGGGTAAGTCATAATATTTTGATGCCAAGAATAGACTACTGTTCCATGTAGAAAAAAATAATTCAATCGCCCCTTTAAGCTCATTTTTATCCGGATATTGGGTAAGAAGCAGTTCATCTGGAATATAAAAAGGCTATTGAATTTGACCATCATCATGAATATAGTGATAAAAAATGGCTTCAAAAGAGACAAAAACTCGTCGGGAAAGCTGGGTGTAATGTGCTTTTTTTTGTTAGATATTAAATCCCATTGTTTCAATGTCGTCTGAACATTATTGATGGATTTGTCCAAACACTTACATTTCAAATGCAAAATTAAACGAAATAATCTGCTTGACAAATTCACATTTATTGCAGCCTAGCTATAAAACAATCGTTGATTAATCGGTTATTATAGCTACACGAAAAAGTTTAACAGATTAATCATCGTATTGACAGACTGTGAAAATGATCATTTTCGAATGGAGTTACCGTAATTATTTTGTTTGAGCAGTAATTAATAATCGCCTTATACCAGTATAATGTAATTATATTTTTGACATAATGATATACGAGGGGGTACCTAAAAAAAAAACCGAACTGAAGTTGTGGTGGGCGGAGTTTTAGTAGTACCGCGTTCTGTCGCTAGAAGCGTATAAAGCTACCACCACCACCACATACAGTGGCTATATAAAGACAATGTCGTCATACGTGTGCCGTCCATTTCCGTCCAGTATCAGAGAAATGATACTCGAAAAAACCGCGTGCGTAGACTAGCTCAACGCACCGGAAACCCCACCGACAAACGAGACGCAAACAGACTCATCAAACAAGTACGATCCGCCCTACAAGAACTCCGCGACAATCGTTGGGAGGAGCGCCTGCAAACCCTGTCTACTCAAGACAATTCCATCTGGCAAATGGCTAAAGCCCTTCGCTCCCAAAAACTTCCGATAGCCCCACTTCACGGCGGTAACGGTGTCGTATACGCGGATGAAGAAAAAGCTACTGCATTCGCAGATCATCTGGAGTTGCAATTCAGTCCGAATTATAACAACGTTGATCTGTCGCACGTAGCAAGAACGCACCGCGATGTCAGGAGTGCGCTTCGCGCCACCCCAGACACAACTATCGAGCCCAAAACTTTCGAAGAAGTTTCCCAAATAATCAAATTAAAGAATAGGAAAGCTCCGGGATACGATGGAATCTCCAACGTAGCCCTGAAAAACCTCCCCCGCAAAGCCGTGGTATTCCTAGTTACGATTATGAATGCCATGCTGCGATTCCAACATTTTCCTTCTATGTGGAAACTTGCCGATATTATCAACATCCCGAAACCCAGCAAAGATCCGCTGTTCCCTCAGAACTACAGGCCCATTAGCCTACTACGTCATGGAAAAATCGCCGAAAAACTGATTCAGAAAAGACTAGCTTCATTCACCTCAGAAAATCATATCCTCCTGGATGAGCAATTCGGATTCAGACACCAGCACTCCACCACAGACCAAGTCATATGTGTGGTGGAAAACATCACCGAAGGATTTAATAAAAACAAGTCAACTGGTGCAATATTTCTTGACATTGCTCAAGCCTTCGATAGGGTTTGGCATGCGGGCCTCCTAAATAAACTTCTATCATTTAATTATCCTCTCCCTCTGATTCTGCTAATCAGATCATATCTGAAACAGGGGAAGTACCAGGTCAAACATGTGGGAGCCAGATCTAGAACATACTCAGCCACGACTGGTCTCCCGTATGATTCTGCTATCTCCCCTCTGCTGTACAATATATTTGTCGCAGACATTCCGACAGCCCCCCTAAACGTGACATACGCACTGTACGCAGTCGACACTACCATCCTCAGCAGCTCCACTCAGCCGAGGATAATAACTGAACGACTTCAGACCGCCGTAGTCGAGCTGCAAGCATAGTATAGGAAATTCGTTCTAGCCATAAACCCCGATAAATGTTCAGCTGTCCTATTTTCCAAGAGGAGACACACACCTCACGAACACGTATCATTAGACAACCGTCTAATTCCCTGGCAAGATTCCGCCAAATACCTCGGGGTTTTCTTCGACAACCACTTAACATGGCGCCCCCATGTCGATCACGCCCGAAAAAAAGCCTCGATGTTCATCTCGAAGCTGTTCCCACTTCTAAATAAAAATTCCAAATTGTCCATGAACAATAAGTAGCTCATGTACAAAGTCATCTTCCGGCCAGCCTTCACCTATGCATCACCTGCGTGGGCCACCGAGGCCGCAACCCACATCAAGACCCTTCAAATCATCCAGAATAAAATTCTGAGAGTGGGTACCGGAGCGCCAAGGTTTGTCCGAAACAGTCAGATTCACTCTGATCTGGAAATGCCTTCAATACTTGAGTTTATAACTCAACTATCCACAACTCAGTTCGCAAAAGCCGCTTCTCACCCAAATGCTCTTCTCTGTAGTGCCACCGACTACGATGATCAACTTCCCCATAAGCATAAGCGTCCAAAGCTTATACTTACCCGCTAACGCCCCGCGGCAAAAACAGAATGGAAACATTCAAACCCAAAAAAGTCATTGTGTGAAATCTTTCTGACGGAGGTATGGACTAAGGTCCGGTACTCCTTGGGAGGGGTTTTTAGTGAGTACAGTCTCACAGTACCTCGATATCCCACGGCACTACGGTGTCGTGAATGGGGTCTGCATGAGCATTTCCCCCTTCTGTATCAAAAAAAACTTGTGCGGTCGCCATGTTTCCACCATATTTGTACAGAGCCTTATGGGAGAAACAGATTTTCTGTGAAAATCGATACATCTGCGAGAACAGCTGGACAGGGGTCACAAGATATTTCATTGTCGGAGTGTCTTATTCAATTAGAAAATGTAAATTAAAATCTCGTTCTTGATTCCCGCAAAATTTCAAATCGATTGTAATGTCATTTACATCACCATCACATAACTATTAAAAGGATTCCTTGGCAGAATTCTTGTAAATTTCATGGAAAAATGTATGGATTTGTGAATATTTCACAGAAGATTGATTGCTTGGCGTTTTGTTGTGATAGTTTTTAAACTTTTTAATCCTTCATCAGTGCCCCATATTTAGATCAGTTAATTTGGTTGATTACCTATGCTCAAAACAGAAGGAAGTATAAAGGAGCCAAATTCATCTGCTTGAATAAGGAAAGTCAGATAATATCATTATTACCTATGGGTCGAGTCTTACATCATTTGAAAGCTCTTTCTTTTCTGAATTCAGCACACTATTTTTTTTGGAAGTTTTATAAACTCGTTTAAAAATTATTCACAGTTGAAGATGCAGAAACGCATTTCACTTATTCCGATAAGAAATATGCTGATAGTCAATGTTTTGTTGGTTTGTAAACAAAAAATTGACTATCAGAACATTTCTTATCGGAATGAGAGAAATGCGGATCGTTATTTCAGTTTATCGGTCGGTTTGATACTTGATAGTACTACCGAAAATTAATTTCACAATGGTGTATTCTGTAGAAGAAAGAGTTGAAATAATTACTCTTTTTTTTCAAAAACGATGACTGTGCCAACCGTACCGCAAATTTGTTTAATGAATGACATCCGAACAGACATGTTAACAGAAAATACATTTTGGAGTTAGTTGCAAAATTTCGACAAAGTGGTTCAGTAGCCAACAAAAAACGGGATCCTGAACGTGAATTTCTGGTTAGAAATGAGACTACTGAGATTGAAGTTTTAGGACAAATTGCTGCAGACCCAAATTTGAGCACAAAAAAATCGGTCACTGTTTCAAACATCAAAAGAAGAACTATTCAGCGAATATTGAAGCATCATAAATTTCACCCGTATAAAATTCATCTTGTACAACAACGGAATGAAGATGATTTTGATCGGAGGCTGGAGTTTTGTGAAGTTATGACTGCACGAATAGCTGATAACGGGAACTTTCTGTTCAATATCTGTTTTTCAGATGAGTGTACGTTTTTATTAAACTCTACAGTCAATCGTCATAATTGTCGTTATTGGGCAGATAATAATCCAAGAAATTTTCACGAAGTCCACACTCAAACTCCACAGAAATTGAATGTCTGGACTGGCATTTTTGGACACCGTTTAATCGGACCAATTTTTCTTGATAGCAATTTGAGTGGCGAAACGTATTTGGAGTTACTAGAAGATATAGTTTACCCTCTACTAATTGACATTGTTGAAAATGATGATCGCTATCAAGAAAATCAATTAGTGTTTCAACAAGATGGAGCTCCTCCGCATTTTTCACAACGTGTTAGGGAGTTTTTGAACAGAGAGTTTCCAAAGCAATGGATTGGGCGTAGAGGTGCTGTTGAGTGGCCCCCTATATCACCGGATTTAACTCCTTTAGACTTCTTTCTATGGGGCCATTTAACGAATAGAATTTTCTCAACAGAACCGGAGTCTCTGGAAGAATTACGACGACGCATTGTTGAAGAATGCCCTCTAATAACTCCACAATTGGTCCAGAATGTCGGAGCTCGTTTTGAACAAAATTTGTACTTTTGTATGGAAGCTGGTGGTCAACAATTTGAACACTTATTTAGTATAAACATTGTTCTGCTGGTTTTTCTTCTCCGGCATGCCTACAAGCACCCTCAATGCATAAACCACATGAAAAAGTTCTTCGGAACAACGCCTAAGAAAATTACGGGACCTGTGACGAATGCGGTGTAAACAGGGTTTAGAAGAATTATGGCTGCAAAATGTGAAAAGGTCAGCTTTTAGAAATCCGACTAAGCTGTTTTTTCGCATTTTCCGCCCCTTTTTATATCTTCCCCGCGCCGCACTTCTATCCTGACCCCGTAACTTTCGAAGGTTTTTTTGCAAGAAATTTTTCTTTTGCTTTGTTTCATCCAAGGGGAGTTCTAAGTATGTTTCTGAAAAACATTCTAAAAACCCTCCGGGAGGTCAACTCTGCATTTACCAAAGACGTTTAGTTTGTATCTCACAAGCGCTCGGCCTAATTGTTATTTTGAAAGATAGATTCAAGTTCTTCTCCAATTATTTTTTCTTAGTAAAAAATTAAACAGTTAAATTGGGTAAAATATGTGGACCTACTGTAATAAGTACGTCTTACCATGTTGCTATTAGTATTTTGTTGTAGTGGAAACCGCCTGATTCTTCAACTTTACTGATGTTGTAGGTGTCCTCCTTATTACTTACTCATTATTATCAATGTTAATTCAAAACGTAATAATACATATAATTATTCCTATAAGAAACCCACAGCTTGTAGTGTTCATATCCGATGAACAACAATGATTGTAAACCTGTCTCGCGGACTAACGGTGAAACAAGTAGTTGTAGTTACCTTGGCACGAAGCAACCAGCAGTCTTCTTTCCTTCGTTCTCAGCTTGCCATCGCCGCCATGTTTACTTGATAACACGCATACACAGACAGACTTTCAGCTGTTTGATAAGTGATAATAGTTTTGAAGTGTCGAAATAGTTAGTGTTACGTCAGGAAAATGCAGTTCGAGATGCTGGTCAACGTTTTCCGCAGTGCCACCGGTACGTACAGATCCAGAATCTGTTGATTTGTTTTGGTGTCATCTCTGGTTATGTTAAAAAATATGGAAAGTGAATGTGTGCGGTAAAAGCAAAATTACGAGGTCTTACATCTACTATTAAATTACAGTTGGTTTGTGAGATTAACATTTATGCTTTACAAGTATCTAATGATTGCTTACATAAAATGTATTAGTTTATTGACATATGCTGCTGATTTTAATGGTTTTATCTGAAGAAGATTCGTGTTAGTCGGTTTGGCATTTACCAGATGACTTAATACGATGTGAGCTTTTGTTGTTTCTGTTACCTAGGCAGGTTTTTTTGTGTATGTCTAATTTCGTTGGTTTTTATAAATGTGCCTACTCTTTGATTTGCAGTAAAAGTATCCTTGATTGGATTTTTTTGCATATAAATAATCTAACAAAACTATTAACAAACTTCAGTTACATCATAACCGTTGAAGTATGACACGCTCAACGAGCTTGTGGAAAATTTTACAGGCCCTTAAATGTGGGGAGAATAAAAAGTTTAAAGTATATTTAAATATAAAAAACGTAAACACCACGAAACCCTAATTCATATTTGCCAATGTTTGTCTATTTGTTCCTTTTCGCTTAGGGGCTTCATATAGGGTAAAAGTATTTTACAGAAGCCTATGTATTTCCTCATTTGTACAGTTTTGAGTGAATTTTCTTTAAAAAAATTCACTAATGAGGAGACTTGAATTTTGAAAAAATGTCTTGAAATGAGCGCTATATATATATATATATATATATATATATATATATATATATATATATATATATATATATATATATATATATATATATATACATATATATATATATATATATATATATATATATATATATATATATATATATATATATATATATATATATATACCGATAACTCAAAAAATAATGGGCCGATTTTGTTTAAATTTGGTGAATACCTTATTCTTTGCAAATGGTTTGGATAAGTTCATTAGCCAGGAAAATCGGCCCAGGTTTTCCCGGAAATTTTTGTGTTTCCTTTCGAAAAAAAAAATTACATCTCCGGAATTAACGAAGTAAGGGCAACCAAATTTGGTACGCGGGTTAACATCATTATAGGTAAGTTACCTACCAAAATTTAGCTCTGTAGGTTAAAGGACAAAAAACTTACATGCATTTAAAGAAAAATAAATTTGTGTTTTCCTCAAAACGCCGGTCGCGATTTTAAACGTCAAAATTGGCAATGTTTAGGAAAAGAATGTGAAACAAATACCGATTGTTAAAAGAAAATGTTGCAAGAAGAGTGTTTTGCAAACCCTTAAGTTTCAGATTCAACCGTCATTGTCCTTCATTTTACTAAAATATGTACAGAATATTCATTTCAAATAGACCCTTTCTCTGATGCTTTGGGTGTCAGTTTAGTTAAGTTGATGCTTTTTTGGATATTTATTTGTAGGTTTAGTGAAGTTTATGGTTTAACAGTCTATAATTTTTTTAGCTAATTTTCGTAGAACAAATTTGTTAATGCATTTTTGCAATTTTATCGAAATATGATTCGTTTATAAGAACAAAATCTGGACGCAGTAAGTGCGTTTTGGTAGCGAATTTTCGGTAAATTTGCAGATTAGCTCCAGAACGTTTTTCAAAAAACTGTTTTCAGAAACCTGCTTAGCCCCCCCCCCTGGATCCACAAACCCCAAGAATTTTTTTTTGTTCACACCCCCCAAGGAAGTTACGGGACCAGGGGTGAATAGGGGTGCTGGGCGGGGTAGGTAGTAAAAAGGAAATATGAGCAGAAAATGCGAATAAAACGGGCTTGAAAGTTGTCTTTTTCACATCTTGAAGCCATATCCCCCTTAAACCCTGCCTACCCCGCCCAGCACCCCTATTTACTCCCAGTCCCGTAACTTCCTTGGGGGGTGTGAACAAGAAGTTTTTCTTGTGGTTTGTGCATCCAGGTGGGGTCCTAGTAATATTTCTGAAAACAATTTTTTGAAACCAACATTTAAGTTTATTTTCGGAACATTTTTGTATATTTTCAAACCATAAGTAATTTTGATAAAATATAGTACATTGTTCTACTACATAGGCTATACCGATAATAAGATTGATGCCTGCTCGCATTTGCTATTAAAAACATTTTTTATGAAA
This sequence comes from Tillus elongatus, assembly GCA_964006375.1. Lineage (NCBI taxonomy): Eukaryota > Metazoa > Arthropoda > Insecta > Coleoptera > Cleridae > Tillus > Tillus elongatus. The sequence goes on from OZ023267.1 coordinate 119,662,588, forward strand.
ATTCACTTCCATAATATATAATATAATATTTGCTGCATCCAGACTTGTGAAAAATGTTTATATATTTTCAAACAATAAATTTATTTTGATGAAATATGGTACATTGTTTCTGCTATATAGGCAACCAAGTTTGATGCCTGCTTTCATCAAAGAAAGACATTTGCTATTAAAAATATTTTAAAGAAAATTCGCTACCATAACCCTGCGTCCAGAGATTTTATGTTGTTTGAATTAATGTCTTATATTAAAGTGCCGACTTCCATCATGAAGGACGGCTCGCATGGGGTTAAAGTTTTTGCACAAGGTCGCTATCTAAATATACTTCAAATATTATTATCACTTATCTCGGGAATACATTTTTGTCTTCTCTAAAATAGCCATTTTATTGGAATTTTTATGTTACTTTAAACCACTGTCTTATATTTTGGTGTCTACTTGTCATGATGGACGTCAATCAAGAAGTTAAAATTTTTGCAAAAGGTTACTATGGTAATATAATTTAAATACTATTACAACTTGTTTTGGCACCCAATTTTTGTCTAGCCCATATTTCAGTGTTTTGTCACCTGAAGTTAATGTGCTAAAGTTTTGCTGCTGACTTAATCATAAAGGACGGCAAGTAAAGGGTTGAAATTTACGCACAATGTTATTATGTAAATAAGCTTTAAATATTATATCACTGATCTTGGCACCTTGTTTTTGTTTCGGCGAAAATGAACATTTTATCTCGATTTTTATCTAAATTTAGTGTCTAGTGCCGACTTCGCCATGAAGGATGGCAAGCAAGGGGTTGAAATGTTTGTACAATGTTACTATGTAAATATGCTTGAAATATCACAACTTGTGTTGGCACTAGGGTTGCCAGATAAATGCTTATCATTTCCTGGACATTTCTGGGGTTACGAACGGAGTTGGGGTCCAAGTTCCAGCTCCAACAGTTGAAGGAACTATAGAAAAATATATCAAAGTTAATTGGTATTTTCATAGCATTTTTAAAGGAAAAAATGCAAATTAATGACAAAACAATGGTATTTTAATTTGTTAATTGTTGTTGCCCTTGCTTGGTGAAGCTGTTCCATACTAAATACAGACGTGTAGACTATTTTTCTGGCTTCACTAATATTGGTTTTATTTTCTGTAAATCAAGGACGTGGCCAGCGCGTACGCTAACTATCTTTTATGTATAATCTATGTTAGCTAACATACATACTACACTCTAGTTAATTACCAAACTTAAAACAACTTGAGCCACTATATTACGTTTATTAGCGAATCTTTATTTTTAAAAATCGTTTCCCCCTACAAACCTCGATTATAACTATATGGAAAATGCAAAAATACAATAATATAAGCGGTGTTCGACAAAAAAAAATTGTATCACCAACGTGGGCCATCTTGTTATTGCCAAAATAATAATATAAGATGCAAGACACCATATAATTAACGTCTAGAATTTTTTCTTGTATCTTGTATAATAGCGGATATATTGAGCTAGACCCTAGAAAGGCGTCGCCCTGTATATATATATATATATATATATATATATATATATATATATATATATATATATATATATATATATATATATATATATATATAAACAGATAAAAACTGAAATCGACTGTGGATAAAGGTTAAGGGGCCTTGTTCGCGCTCATTTGAAGAAATCTTTTCAAAATTCAAAAGTCGCCTTCTCCTAAAAGCGATTTTTTTTAAAGAAAATTCGCTAAAAATTATTGAATATAACCATAAACTCTATAACTGAAACTATAGTTACTAGATGTCTATCGAGTAACTATAACTAAAACTACTACCAAAGAATTAGAGAAAGGGTCGATTTGAAATCAATTTTATGCAAATGTTTGAATAAAATGAAGGACAATGACGGTTGAGGCTGAAACTTAAGGTTTTGTAAAACAGACTTCTTGCGACATTTTCTCTATACAGGCTGGCGCATTAAAAACGAAACACCGATTTGCGTCTAGAGATTTTTTTTTTAAGAAACGCTGAAACACGTTAATTTTAATATTGAGGGGGACATGTTTTGACATAAAACTCAACTTTGTCACATCAACCCCTTAAGGGTGGTGATAACAACCCTTATATGTTAAATAGGGAACATGGGTCAAGTGTTACATCATTTGAAAGCTTTTTCTTTTCTGTAGTCAGCACACTAAGTTTTTTGGAAGTTTTATCAACTCGTTTAAAAATTATTTACAGTTGGAGTTGCAAGAACGTTTTTCATTAATTGTGATAAGAAATGCACTAATTAGTCAATTTTTTGTTAAAAAAACTAAAAAGCAAAACCAAACGTTCAAAAATGTTTATTCAGTTAAGTAAGTGTTCAAATTGTTGACCACCAGCTTCCATACAAAAGTACAAATTTTGTTCAAAACGAGCTCTGACATTCTGGAGCATTTGTTGAGTTATTAGACGGCATTCTTCAACAATGCGTCGTCGTAATTCTTCCAGAGACTCCGGCTCTGTTGCGTAAATTCTACTCTTTAAATGGCCCCATAGAAATAAGTCTAAAGGAGTTAAATCCGGTGATCTAGGGGGCCACTCAATAGCACCTCTACGCCCAATCCATTGTCCTGGAAACTCTGTTCAAAAACTCCCTAACACGTTGTGAAAAATGCGGAGGAGCTTCATCTTGTAACACTAATTGATTTTCTTGATAGCGATCATCATTTCAACAATGTCAATTAGTAGAGGGTAAACGATATCTTCTAGTAACTCCAAATACGTTTCGCCGCTCAAATTGCCATCAAGAAAAATTGGTCCGATTAAACGGTCTCCAAAAATGCCAGTCCAGACATTCAGTTTTTGTGGAGTTTGAGTGTGGACTTCGTGAAAATTTATTGGATTATTATCTGCCCAATAACGACAATTATGACGATTGACTGTAGAGTTTAATAAAACGTACACTCGTCTGAAAAACATATATTGAACAGAAAGTTCCCGTTATCAGCTATTCGTGCAGTCATAACTTCACAAAACTCCAGCCGCCGATTAAATTAATCTTCAGTCAGTTGTTGTACAAGATGAATTTTATACGGGTGAAATTTATGATGCTTTAATGTTCGCTGAATAGTTCTTCTTTTGATGTTTGAAACAGTGGCCAATTTTCTCGTGCTCAAAGTTGGGTCTGCAGCAATTTGTCCTAAAACTTCAAACTCAGTAGTCCCATTTCTAACCGGAAATTCACGTTCAGGATCCCGTTTCTTGTTGGCTACTGAACCACTTTGTCAAAACTTTGCAACTAACTCCAAAATGTATTTTCTGTTAACATGTCTGTTCGGATGTCGTTCATTAAACAAGTAATTATTTCAACTCTTTCTTCTACAGAATACACCATTGTGAAATTAATTTTCGGTGGTACTATCAAGTATCAAATGATTTCAAATGGTTTAACACTCGACCCATGTTCCCTATTTAAAATATAAGGGTTGTTATCACCACACTTAAGGGGTTGACGTGACAAAGTTGAGTTTTATGTCAAAACATGTCCTCCTTAATATTAAAATTGGCGTGTTTCAGCGTTTCTTAAAAAAAAATTCTCTGGACGCATTTCGGTCTGTTTCGTTTTCAATGCGCTACCCTATATATATATATATATATATATATATATATATATATATATATATATATATATATATATATATATATATATATATATATATTTCTATATGTAATTAAAATTATACATTGCATCTTACAAATAAGCTATGCTTGTGGATGTATTGATACAATTTTCGTTAACGTCCTCCTAAACTGCTTCTGTCAAAACTATTATAATGACTGTCATTTTTTATTTTGTTCGTAATTTTGCTTCTTCTGCTGCTACGATCTCACCAACGTTTCCACAGTAGCCAGAAAGATTAATATTTGCTTTTATTTACATATTGATGTAAATTTTAATCAAATTTTCTCAAAAACAAACCAGAATTCTCCAGCACATAAATTTTGACATTTCTACTAACCGATAACTCAAAAAATTATATATATATATATATATATATATATATATATATATATATATATATATATATATATATATATATATATATATATATATATAAATAAACAGATAAAAACTGAAATCGACTCTGGATAAAGGTCCTAAGGGGCCTTGTTCCCACTCATTTGAATAAATATTTTCAAAATTCAAAAGTCGTCCATTTTTTTCTCTGTGGTATGTTGTCCCAAGTTAATATACCTATAGTAGTAATAATAGTACTTTATAAATGTACACATTGCATCATTTTGTGGATGTATAAATGCATAATTTCGGTAAAGTATTGTCTCCAAACGTTCCCCCAAACCATGCATTTGAAAATTCACTTCTGAAATGTTATATCGATCTTAATTATGGTCAGAATGAATCCAGCATTCCATACATTGTCGCTGTAATAGGGAAGAAAGTCTCAGTTCTGACAATTTACAAAATTGTGGATTGGTTGTACACAGTCTCTATTTATAACATTTTGTGTTTATTAGGACTGGTGGCAACACATGACCTGGTTACGCACCGAGATGGCGACCCTGTGGTATATCTCACAATGTTATTTTCATTTCCTTACAAATTTACTCTTTACTAACATTTCTGTCGCAATTCTTGGTTGACACTAAAAACCTTTCTATTTATAAGTAAAACTTAACTGGGAACAAATAGGTGTATTTGCTAAGAATTAATTTACATAAAATTTTGGCATATACGCTGTGTGTCTAGTATGTGATATTGCAAGATTCCGATATCCCATATGTGTTTTATACAGCGTGAGTCAAATTCGAAGCTCACCATTGTGATCTCGGAACCAGTGAGAGATACGAAGTCGGTTAAATTGGGGCAAAGTTGCCTATTTCTGCCCTCAATAAACTGACGAAAGAAAATTTGAGCTAGCCACTTTAGTTGCTGAGTTATTTCGAAAAAACCATTTTTTTGTTTTTTCTTCCTTCTGCCATAACTTTTTTATTACTCGTCGTATGAAGATGCGGTTTACACTTCTTTAGAGCACTGATTCATCTAGAATATTATTGGCATATCAAATTTGTTGAGCAACGTTTCGGTTTTTCTAGAACATCTTCAACTTTATTTTTTCATATGGACGCCATATTTGTTTTTGATTCCATTAGCTAGGTCTTTTTGCGCTGATTTCATTGATTTATAACTTAATGGGTTAGCATTCAGAAATGGCGGAGATATTGGCGAATTTCGTAATATTCGTATGAAAAACGCATTAGCCATGGCTGTCAAAGTTGTGTAACAATTTCTGTTTGAATTTACAGCATAAAGAACATGAAATTTAGAATAGCATCAATTAAGACAATGACAAAACATTTAAGAAAATTATATTTACCTACGCACACAAAAACTGAAGCAAACTTAAAATAATGGTTCTAGTACCTATTCTATTTTATAACAGATGTTCGATTAAATCAGCGTTCTTTTCTATGCATGAATCGATTCGCCGGTTGAGATTGCCAACGGCCCTCTTTATGCATCTTCGTTTAAGGGTTCTGAAAGCGTTGATTATTTTATTTCTCAAATCTTCCAGAGATACAAGTGGGTCTTTGTAAATCGTATTTTTAAGGTGTCCCCATAAAAGTAATCCAAGGGCGTAAGGTCTGGGCTTCTGGCGGACCAGAGGACTATACCACGGCTCCCAATATGGTATTTCGAAACTGATTATCTAAAAGTTTCCGACTGCAAATGCATTGTGGGCAGATGCACCATCCTGTTGGAACCGCAGTCGTAAAAGTTGTGCAAGTGGAAGTGCATCCAAATAATGTTGAAACTGGTTCGATAAAAAATTCAAGCGATTTTCTCCTGTTAAATTTTCGTTGAAAATAAAGGGTCCCACAAGTCTGTCATTTATGATAACTTCCCAAGCATTCAATCCAAATCTGACTTGGTTCCGTGTCAGGATTTTTGATGAGGGTTGTTTTTGGCATTATTGCTCATTATTGCGGTTCACAATTCGTGAATCTGGTTTCATCTGACCAGAGTACGTTCTCCAGGATTTCTGGGTCATCCTGGACTTTCTGCCTTAGCCAAGAACACCAATTCAGCCGTCTTTCCATGTCACCTGGGAACAAATGTTGCGAAATATGTATTTTATAACATTTGAATTTATTTTTTCTCAGGACTCTACTGACTTGTTTGGGGAATTTGAAATCTCCGAGAGATTTCACGCGTTGAAATTCTTGGAACTCAAATATTAACTACGCACAATAATAACAACAAATAATCATACAATTTAAGTACCCTATCACATACCTTGTCAAGAACTATGTGGATTATTTCTTGAAAATAATTTGTTTTCATTCGTTGGATGCATTCTTTCTTAATAAATTACAAATACATAATGACAAATTATTGAATACATGTTGAGTAACCTGCATTGACTCATATTCTCTTATTCGCGAACCATATTTGCTCCTGGGTTTGGTGAAAGAACCTTAATTGTTGAGATTGCTATCTAATTGTTCGAAAACAGTGCGATGTGGTTGCCTCCTCTCCGGGTATTCCCTGTGTTACAATTCGCAGATTTTGCTGTTTCTATTATGCGAATAATAGATTCTTAACATGTCTCGTTTTTCTGCGTTGGAGAAGTACATCGTCATCAGTTAACTCCACAAACAATCAAGTAAGAACTGTGATAACAACAATAATGACAACAAGATAGGAATTGTCACATCTGAAATGATAAAATGTCACTTCAAACAGAAATTGTTACACAGCTTTGACAGCCATGACTAATGCGTTGAATATTAGGAAGTTCGGCAATATCTACGCCATTTCTGAATGCAAACCCATTAAGCTGTACCTCGATGAAATCAGCGCAAAAAGACCTATCCAATGGACTCAACAACAAATATGGCGTCCTTATGAATAAAGTTGAAAATGTTCTAGAAAAACCAAAACGTTGTACAACAAATTTGATGTGCTAGTAATATTCTAGTTGGATCAGTGCTCTGAAGAAGTGAAAGCTGCATCTTCATACGACGAGTAATAAAAAAGGTATGGCAGAAGAAGAAAGCACAAAAAATTGTTTTTTCGAAATAACTCAGGAACTAAAGTGGCTCACTCAAATTTTCTTTCGTCAGTTGATTGAGTGCCCCAATTTAACCAACTTCGTATCTCTCACTCTTTCCGAGATGCCAATGGTGAGCTTCGAATTTGACTCACCCTGTATACAGGTAACCATTGTAAAAGGTTGCGGCAGGGTTTTTCCGGGAACTGCTGACAATTTTAAAAAACCCCGTTGATTTTGCTTGCGAGTGGGGTGCTTTTTTGAACCCTGACAGAATTTGGAGCATATAACCCCTAGCGGGGTGACCACCACCCGTTTAATTTGAATAGGGAAGGTAGTTCGAGTGGCACCGTTTTGAAAACATCTTTTGGTTTTCCATTTAAAGCTGCAATTGTTTTAAATCTACCGATTAGTTTTTTAGATATTTGCTTTCAAACTTAAGCTGCAATTTTAAAATCAATCGGATGGTTTCTTAGATATTTGCTTTCAGAACTTCAAAATAAGACGTGTAAGATAATGGTATCAATCTCATGTTTAAGGCTGCAATCTGTGTTTTGAAACAAATAATATTAGGGTTATTGTTTGCTAAAGTTTTTCTTATATGTCGTGTGTGACTTTGTTGTGATACTGAAGTAACGGTTATACGTTTTTTTCCAGGTGCACAGTCGAGCCCCATAATGCCAGGCGGAGGAACACCCGGCACCCCATCAGCAAAACAAAAAGAGAAAGCCGCGACAAGGTCAAAAGTGGTCGTTGCACTCTACAATTACAAGGCCATAGAAACAGGTGATCTTTCACTGGAGAAGAATCAAGAATATGAGGTCATGGACGATTCGCAGGAACATTGGTGGAAAGTGAAGGATTCCAAGGGGTGAGTTTAAAAATGTATGTTAAGACGACAATATTTTAGTTCTAGGGGGAGAGCGCTAACCATGCGGTCTTCGTCACCGAGTAGTTTGTGACGCTTCCATGTAAATCTTTAGAGCACTCCGTACAGTTTGATCAGCTTTATTAGAGTCCACGCCCTAGGCAGAGGCCCCTTCGTGTTGCTTTAAGTCATTGTTGTCCTCTCTGCAAGTGCCCCATTGTTTGGTTTTGCAACATTGATAATTGTATTTCGATTTTTATGTTATTTGAAATTGGGGTCTTATATTTGGGCCACTATTGTGGTTTATTGATGGATAAATAATACACTGCAACTTACAAAGAAGTCATTAAGTTGTTGCTATAATTGATCCAATTTCTTAAACATCGAAAATATTTTGGTGACCTGACACATCTCATACATCCATAAAAAGAAGGTAAATATTATGCTTTAAATATTATAACCTATCATCGCACCCCATTTTAGTCTTGCCCAGATTTCACAGTTTTATGTGACTTGAAATTAGTGTCGCATGTATCGGCGCCGTCTTCATCATTAAGGACAGCAAGCAAGAGGTTTAATTTTTTTGTATAATATTACTATAGCCATATGAATATAAACTACTCAACACTGGAAAGAGCCCCTCGCGAAAATGTTGCACTTTTTAAATTTGATGTAACATGCGATTGCCGCGATCAAATTGAACCTTTGAAAATGTTTGCAAAAACGATCCTTTTACAATTAGTAGCCCGTTGTTCTGTAAAACATCAGGTAAAACAGGCCAAAATATCGCGGTTCGCGAGGTGAGTAACCTCTAGAAGCGGACTAGGAAGTAGCGGGTTTGAGTCCCGTATTAAGTCAGTCGGCCTTTTTCACTCAAATGTGGAAAGGCCGGCTTCTGATGAGTTATGGGTGGTGTCCTTTGTCTATATGTGTATGTAAGCTCCCCCCGCACAAGTCTAAGACTTCTGGGTGCGGAGTCTGTCTACTGTGCTGTTATTATATATAATTCCCATAAATTTTATGCCGGTGATGTCCCAACGGACGTTTCCGGTTCTGGTGTATGAGTCGCTTTCCCTTATAAACAAAAATGATGATGGCTCCTCCTTGTACAAAAGATTCCGGAGATAAAATACCCCCCCCCCCCATTCGGATCTCCGGTAAAGGGGTGTGCAGGGGGCGCCGGCATCAAGATTTAACATATCCTTTTCGAATATATGTGGCCTAAATCCTAACCTGAACTCCGTCTTCCTCCAGGCTAATATGCCCCAATTCCTCTTCCTCACCGAAACGCAAATCACCATTATTTCCCGGGGTATGAGCTCCTTATTTCCTTTAGTTTGCATAGAGGCGTGCGCATACGTCCGTAGCAATCTACCCTGCACCAGACTCCCCAATTTAGAAGCTGGAAGAAAAGACATACTTTGGATGAAACTCTCTCTCAGGGCTGCAACTAAATTCATCTGTTGCATTTACCGGTCACCTTCTGACAACAAATTTGTCCAGCTCTTCTACTACCTTTCTGAAAAAACCGACCATCTAATTTCTGAATATCCATCTTCCGAGGTCACTATTCTTGGTGACTTCAATGACCATAATAAGGAATGGCTAGGATCTTCAAAAACCGATCCACAAGGGAGAGCAGCGGTGGCGTTTGCAGTCAGCAATTCTTTAGACAATATGGTTCAGCAACCTACTTACTTTCCTCGGATCCCAACACACAGCTCAAATACCTTGGATTTCCTTCATACCACAAAACCTGAATGCTATAAGACATCAGTCACCGCCCCCCTTGGTCGCTGATACCACGGCATGGTCACTGCTTCCTGCGCAGTGCACCCCGAGGTCACACAGTCATCACACCCACGTATCGTTTGGCACTACAACTCCGCGAACTGGGACGAAATGCGGGATAACTTTTCCTCATTTCCATGGGCGTCTGTCTGCTTCTCTCATCCTCACCCCTCTGATATCTCACAAAAGGTCACCGAAATTATCGAAGCTGGCATGGAATTATTTATTCCACGTACACAGAAAACCTCTTCAGCCACTCAAAAGCCCTGGTTCTCTAAATCTTGTGACAAGGCCAGACTTAAAAAGGTCAAAGCTCACAAAACGCTTCTACATAATCCCAGTCAAGAAAACCGTCAAGCATTTAACGACGCAAGATACCGCTATGTCCGCATTTTTCTGAGGCAAAAAGTCGTTTAATAACCACATCTAAAAAAACAAAGTCCTCTCAAGCTCCAACGGCAGCAAACACTTCTGGACTCTTGCTAAATTTATTGGGAATAATTTCTGCAAGAGCACGTTCCCACTTCTTGTTTCAGGGGATGAAATTGTTTCTACCGCCCTGGGAAAGGCTGAACTTTTTGCCTCGTTGTTCGCCGACAATTCTAGTCTCAACCCACCTCCAAATGTTCAACCACCAACAGTCCCAAATGTCGCGCATAAAATGACGGATATCATTTTCAAAACTAAAAAGGTACTAAAGATGCTCTCTTCTCTTAATACCAGGAAAGTCTCTGGCCTTGATGAGATCCCAGCAATTGATCTCAAAAAACCCACACCAGAACTTTCTCCTGTCCTGACTCATGTGTTTCAGACATCTTACAATAAAGACATATTCCCTAGTAACTGGAAAACTGCTCGAGTACAACCCATCCCCAAAGCGCTTCCTAGCAACTACAGGCCTATTTCTCTCCTTTCAGTCGTCTCTAAAATGATGGAAAAGTATATAAACACAGAATTAGTAAAATTTCTTGAAAAACACAGTCTAATCCACGACAGGCAGTATGGATTCCGTCGGCACAGATTAACTGCCGACCTCCTTTCCTTTGTCACCCATTCTTGGAACAAGTCTATGGAACTACACGGTGAATCCCAGATTGTCGCTCTAGACATATCCAAAGCATTAGACCAGGTCTGGCACGCAGCGCCGCTTAATAAACTTCCAGCCTATGGCCTACCACCAAAACTCTGTACCTGGACAGCAAATTTCCTCTCCAACCGGAGCATTTCTGTTGTCGTGGATGGTCATTCCTCTAATGTGTATCCAATTAATGCAGGAGTCCTTCAAGGTTCAGCTTTAGCCCCTACTTTGTTTCTTCTCCACATCAATGACCTCCTCTCTAGCACATCCAACCCAGTTCACAGTTACGCGGACGACAGCACCCTCCACTCAAATATACAATATTCTAGGCCTGTCTCTTTAGCCCAATTAGATGAGGATCGCAGACTCATGGAGGGTTCTGTCTCTGTGGATCTTCAAAAGATATTAGACTGGGGAAGTAGAAATCTTGTACAATTGAACTTCACCAAATCTCAGTCTTGCTTTCTATCTCATAAGAGATACACCCGCCCTAGACCCATCACAATGAACAACCAAGTTATTCAAAGTAATGAGTCGTTTTCACTTGTTGGCATTTCTGTGGGTCGAAATCTCAATTGGCACCAACATGTCACATCAATTGCAGAAGCGGCTGCTAAGAAATTAGGTTTCCTTTTCCGGGCTCGCAAATACTTTTCACCCGCTAATTTCTATACCTTATATACTTCACAAATAAGGCCAAACCTCGACTACTGCTCCCACATCTGGGGTACCGCTGCCGCTTCTACACTCGCTATCCTGGACTCCATTCAGAAGAGAGCTATACGTCTCATCGGTGACCCTACCCTCACCCGAAGGCTGCCATCCCTTGCCCACCGACGTGCCGTTGGTGACCTATCTCTCTCTTTTTTTTTATAGATATCTGCACGGGTACTGCTCCCAACAGATTTACCAGGGGAACAGAGCGACTGCACCCTTTTACTGTCCAGGACACCAGACATAAAACATCTTGTTTTGCCCGCTCTTTTGTCCCGAGGACTTCCAAGTTGTGGAATTCCTTGCCGGCACATGTTTTTCCTTCTCCGAACCTCCAAAGCTTCAAGTCCAGAATTAACAAGTTGCCTCTTTCCTCCTTGTCGACACTCACGGTACCATAGTATTTAGGCTATATATATATATATATATATATATATATATATATATATATATATATATATATATATATATATATATATATATATAAAACAGGGCGTTGAATAAAATATTGAAAATTTTCTAAACCGTCAAGAAGCTCCCGTTTGAAAAAACTCTTCTTTCTTGAATGTGGAAAGGCCGGCTTCTGATGGGTGGTGTCTTTTGCCTATATGTGTATGTAAGCTCCCCCCGCACAACTCTAAGCCTTCTAGGTGCGGAATTTATCTACTGTGCTGTTATTATTATATACAATTCACATAAATTTTATACAGGGCGTTGAATAAAACATTGAAATTTTTTAAACCGTCAAGAATCTCCCGTTTGAAAAAACTCTTCTTTCTTGAATTTCAACTAAAAATATTTTGAAATAGAACCCAAGCTATAAGAGGGTTTGAATTTTCCGTTTATCCTTTTTATTTACAGAAAAAAGATTTTTGTTTTGTTCTCGGGTATAACTTGTTTACCCTTCAATCGATTTTCGTAATGACGGGCTCATATTAAAGCCAAAGCCACAAAGCCACTTCACTTTCTAAAATAACTTTTACCAGTAGTATTTAAAAATGGTATCAAAACCGAGTTCTGGCGTTTCGTTTTTCGAGAATCATCAAATTTGATTTTTCAAATGGGAGCCATATTTAATTTAAATGTCATTATGTTGGATTTGTCGAAATAATTTCACTGATGTGTCATATGAGGTGTCTAAAGTAAAATATTACCAACTTACATCAACTTTTTTCACGCCCGAGGAGGTACCGCCCCTTACATCAAGGGGCCCGGAGAAGTCCCAACGGACGTTTCCGGTTCTGGTGTATGAGTCGGTTTCCCTTATAAACAAAAATGATGATGGCTCCTCCATGTACAAAACATTCCGGAGATAAAATTCCCCTCCATTCGGATCTCTGGGAGAGGTGTGTACAGGGGATACCGGCGCTCATTTGATATGCTATGTACGGCTCGTACATAGCATATCAAATGAGCATCTTTGTTATTATCCGTAGACTCACCTAGCTGCAACCCAAATTCCATTTCTTTGATTTTTTCATTGAATTGATCATTGAGGTCCTCCGCTGTATGTTGCATGCTGTGACTAATTGTGTTATTCGACAAAGGCACTTTTGAAAAAAGTTTCCTAGCAGACTCACCAACCATGATGCTCATCTTACCTACAGTAGCCAGTAGCATAAGTTCTGCTGTGGTGGTATGGGGCTTCTCACATTTCGCGCTTCTATTAGCCACCTTTATAAGATGCTAGCAAAGCATTGTTTGGTCTTGGTGCAGTCTTGAAAAACGTATTTTTGCGGTACCAGTTCTTTCAACTTACTGGCAAAGAAATCAAGAAGTTTGCCAGTCATGTAGTGGTGATTAGTTTCTAAATGACGTTTCAATTTTCTTGGCAGCATACACGGTGATGCCAAAATTTCCATACACTACACAATACACATTGTGATCTTCCTTCGCCATTAATTTCTATCGAGGTAAAATCAAAATCTAACGCTAATTGTTTAGGGAGCGGAGGATGATTTAAGGAATAAACTCGTCGAACTAGGCGAATGTAGACATAAGTAACGGTGTAATTATAACTTTAATAAACTCACAAAACTTAATGCTACTACTAACTAACTGAATGAATTTTAACTCGGACTGTTTACATCGTGAATCTTAATTGAACAGTGTTTTAATGTTTATCAACAAATACTACTTACAGTTTTTTAATCAGTTTACGTCCTTCCAAAATTGCAGACTTCAGCAGTCCTGCGTTCCTTGTACGCTGCAATTTTACCTTGTTTACTGTTTACATAATAATGTTTCAATGCCAATGTTATCGATACAATTATGACCTCTAATTATGTGCAATATTTACATTACTTAGTGTAGATAATTTTCCTAAAACTAATTTCACTTGTTATTTTACTGGTCTTAATAATTATGTTTCCACGCTTTTCTACTACCCTTCTTTAACCCTCATTGTTCTCTGAACACTAATTTTATTTAAAAATATGATGTACAATTTTACCATGTACATTTTTTGTCTGTAATTTTTGGCTAATTCCCTTATTTTTTCAAAAACTTGATGAGGCTTATTTGATCTACTTATAAATGACTAATTTTCGCGCGTTTGCAGATTAACAAAAAGCACACAAATGAATTGATTTACAGACAACATGACATATTCTCGTTAAAAGGTTGCAGCAACCTGAAAGTAAACACTTGTCATAACAGTGCGTTTGTTTCAAGGCTAGGTAGATTTAATTTGAATCTTTTCTCGTAATAAAACCAATATTGGATGTATCAGAATTTTGTAAATAACACAAAATGCTTGTAAGGACTAATCTTGGATAAATTAGATACAGGGAAAATGGTATTTTCCAAAACAAAAAAAATTGATTTTACTTTTTTTTTTACAGGAACATAGGATTTATTCCTAGCAACTATGTCAAAGAAAAAGAACTTCTAGGCCTACAGCAGTATGAGTAAGTAGCTTTTTCTCCTAGTGCTTTAAATTACTACATTACCTTATGTTTTGCTCTACACTTAAACATATAAAAAATTATTTTATACCCTTTTTAAGATACGTTTTTGAGGTTGGGCGTTTGCACCCATATTCGTTTAAATTCATTCGTTAAATATGAGACATAAGAGTGGTTTGTAAAAAGTTACACAAAAATTATTGCGTCCATTCCGGTTAAGTTAAGTACTCATGAAAATTAAAGCTTCTTAAAGTCTATGTTAAGAACAATGGAAACAACTGATATACAGGGTGGCGCATTGAAAACGAAACAGACCGATTTGCGTCCAGAGAATTTTTTTTAAGAAACGCTGAAACACGTCAATTTTAATATTGAGGGGGACATGTTTTGACATAAAACTCAACTTTGTCACAACAACCCCTTAAGGGTGGTGATAACAACCCTCATATTTTAAATAGGGACCATGGGTCGAGTGTTACATCATTTGAAAACTCTTTATTTTCTGAATTCAGCACACTAATTTTTTGGAAGTTTTATCAACTCCTTTAAAAATTATTCACAATTGGAGTTGCAAGAACGTATTTCATTCATTATGATAAGAAATGCACTAATTAGTCAATTTTTCGTTAAAAAAAACTAAAAAACAAAACCAAACCAAACGTTCAAAAATATTTATTCAGTTAAGTAAGTGTTCAAATTGTTGACCACCAGCATCCATACAAAAGTACAAATTTTGTTCAAAACGAGCTCTGACATTCTAGAGCATTTGTGGAGTTATTAGACGGCATTCTTCAACAATGCGTCGTCGTAATTCTTCCAGAGACTCCGGTTCTGTTGCGTAAATTCTACTCTTTAAATGGCCCCATAGAAAGAAGTCTAAAGGAGTTAAATCCGGTGCTCTAGCTGGCCACTCAATAGCACCTCTACGTCCAATCCATTGCTCTGGAAACTCTTTCTTCAAAAACTACCTAACACGTGAAAAATGCGGAGGAGCTCCATCTTGTTGAAACACTAATTGATTTTCTTGATAGCAATCATCATTTTCAACAATGTCAATTAGTAGAGAGTAAACGATATCTTCTAGTAACTGAAAATACGTTTCGCCACTCAAATTGCCATCAAGAAAAATTGGTCCGATTAAACGGTCTCCCCAGTCCAGGACATTCAATTTCTGTGGAGTTTGAGTGTGGACTTCGCGAAAATTTCTTGGATTATTATCTGCCCAATAACGACAATTATGACGATTGACTGTAGAGTTTAATAAAAACGTACACTCGTCTGAAAAACAGATATTGAACTGAAAGTTCCCGTCATCAGCTATTCGTGCAGTCATAACTTCACAAAACTCCAGCCGCCGATCAAAATCATCTTCATTCAGTTGTTGTACAAGATGAATTTTATACGGGTGAAATTTATGATGCTTCAATATTCGCTGAATAGTTCTTCTTTTGATGTGTGAAACAGTGGCCAATTTTGTCATGTTCAAAGTTGGGTCTGCAGCAATTTGTCCTAAAACTTCAATCTCAGTAGTCTCATTTCTAACCGGAAATTCACGTTCAGGATCCCGTTTTTTGTTGGCTACTGAACAACTTTGTCGTAATTTTGCAACTAACTCCAAAATGTATTTTCTGTTAACATGTCTGCTCGGATGTCGTTCATTAAACAAAATTACTGTACGGTTGGCACAGTCATCGTTTTTGAAAAGGAGAGTAATTATTTCAAGTCTTTCTTCTACAGAATACACCATTGTGAAATTAATTTTCGGTAGTACTATCAAGTATCAAACCGACCGATAAACTGAAATAGTAAACGGCATTTCTCTCATTCCGATAAGAAATGTTCTGATAGTCAATTTTTTGTTTAGAAACCAACAAAACATTGACTATTAGCACATTTCTTATCAGAATGAGTGAAATGCGTTTTTTCATCTTCAACTGTGAATAATTTTTAAACGAGTTGATAAAACTTCCAAAAAAATTAGTGTGCTGAATTCAGAAAAGAAAGAGCTTTCAAATGATGTAACACTCGACCCATGTTTCTTATTTAAAATATAAGGGTTGTTATCACCAGCCTTGAGGGGTTGATGTGACAAAGTCGAGTTTTATGTCAAAACATGTCCCCCTCAATATTAAATTTGACGTGATTCAGCGTTTCTTAAAAAAAATTATCTGGACGCAAATCGGTCTGTTTCGTTTTCAATGCGCCATCCTATATAATGGGACAATTTTCTAGCAAGCCAAAAAGCGAAAAAAGTTTATGATTTAACTGATGTTGTTTTACTTCTGCGGCTTAGAAAAATAGTGCCGCAAATCATAATTTCCACAAAGCTGTGATAATCTACTTTTCACAGCAATACATTCTCATGAAATGAATTTAGGGTTCACGGCTTGACCACAAAGAAAATATTCGTATTCCTGTACCCATAAACTAATGAAATGCTATATCAATCGAGTTTTAACGAAAAATGTCAAGTTAAAACAAGTTAATTTTAGCACAGAGTACCAGATGTTTGATCAAATTGTAAGTTTTCTAATAAACAAACCCGAAAACGTTATATTACTCGAGTTTTAACGAAAAAATGTTAATTTTACCCAAAAACAATCCGAACTGTTCGTTTGAATTGAGATATCGTCTTCAAATTTGGTGTACAGTTAGCAAAAGAACGGTTCGGATTGTTTTTGGGTAAAATCGCTTCAGGGGCTAGGGGATGAACGGGGGGTCATTTAGTGAAAATTGACGTTTTTGCGTTAAAACTCGAGTAATATAACGTTTTAGGGTTTATTAATTAGAAAACTTTTAGTTTCATTAATCATCTGGTATTATGTGCTCACTTTAAATTAGGGGCTGAATGTGCGGGGGTGGAATATTGTTGACAAAATTTCGATTTTTTTTGTTGTTGCTAAAAAGTATCAAAACATAAAAAATTTGATTCTGGAACGGAAATTTTTTTGTCTGCCGGTGGGTCGGTCTGTCGGCATGTACGTCTGTCTGTTAATAGGCGCAATAACTTGCTCACGAATTGAGATATCATCTTCAAATTTCGTATCCAGTTAGCACCCGACAAAGGAACGCTTCGAATTGTTTTTGGGTAAGATCGCTTTAGGGGGTAGGGGATGAATAAGGGGCGATTTAAGGAAAATTTAATTTTTTTCAATAAAACTCGAGTATTATCACGGTTCCAAAGTTTATGGGTACAGGAATACAAATATTTTCTCTCTGGCCATGTCATGGGCCCTAAATTCATTCTATAAGAATGTCTTTCTGAAGAAAATAAATTGTCAGATATGTGGAAGTTATGATTCAATTTGCAGCACTCTTTTTTATCTGATTTAAATCTCCGATTCTCGAATAACCACACGACTTATTAAAAACTTCTCAACTTACAACTGATATGAACATGTCAACACTTATCTAAGTACAGCTACAGTAAATACCGATTTTCCAACTGAAGTATCGTTATACTCCCATAGATGGCAGCAACGTCTCTCCTTCCAGTATATACCGTGTCCCAGCATATATGAGTTACCCCTATATTTACAAAATCAAGGTTTTGACCACTTTTCTACTTACCTTGTATAGTAGTTTCGGAGATTTTCGGAATATTCACTGTAGACCTATGAGAAAAATTATTTTAAAGGTAACCAGCCGTCTGTTTTACACTAAAATTATGAATATCTGCTAAAGTATAAATTATACGAAGGGGTACCCAAAAGAAACCGAATTTTTTTTAATGCTTTATTTAATTTTTCAACAAAAAACTGCCAATCGCCTCCAAAGTACTCTCCACTGGCACTAGTACACGTCTCTAATATTTTATTCCATTGTCCAAAACATTTTTGAAATTCGCCTCTTGTGATGCCCGACAGCACTTCCGTCGTTTTTACTTCATCTCAGCAACGTCAGCAAAACGCTTTCCTTTCATGTCTCTTTTAATTCGGGAAAATAAATAAAGTCACAATGTCGGGTGAATAGGGGGGTCGAGCAGAGGGTACATGCCATTTTTTTTCAAAAATTGGCGCACACCCAGGGCTGTGTAAACAGGGGCGATATCGTGTGGAAAACCCAGTCGCCTGACTGCCACTTGCCTTTTTCGCCGCAAACTGTTGCGCAATGTTTTCAAAACTTCGAGTTAGACAGAAAGCCTTGTCAGCTGTCTGACGCTGCGGAACGAACTCTGAATGGACAACTCCTCTCGCATCGAAAATACAAATTACGAGCTTTTTGGAGCGAGGCGGACTTGAGAGTCAACTCCATTGTCTTGATTGTTGCTTTGTTTTAGGGTCGGAACCGTAGCACCATGATTGGTCACCTGTGACCTTGGAAAAAAGTTTGGATCATTTTGGAACTCTTCTTTTAGAGTACAACATGCTTCTACGCGACCTTACTCCAGCAGTCAGAAGTCGAGACGCGAATTTGTCAGCCACCCCTTTCATTCCCAAATCTTCCGTTAAAATTGGCCGAACTGAACTCCCAAGTCACTCCAGACAGCTCCGCTAATGGTCCGTCGTCGATCTTTATCGCGAATTTTTCTAACATTTTCACTAGTTTGGGCAGCCGATGGATGGCCAGAACCAGGTCTGTCATCAATTGGCATTTCACCCCTTTTAAAATGGGAAAATCACTCAAACACTTAACATCATCCTTGTAGCCAGTTTTTAACTTTTCAAAAGATTCTATGCCAGTTTTTCCGAGCCAAAAGCAAAACTTTACGGCCGCGTAGTGTTCGCGAGAATCAGCTTTTGCAAGGACGACGAGCTTACAAAACAACTCTCACTAAAAATGCATACAATCCGAACTGAACCTTCTTTAGCTACGACGCTTGGCTTACTGACTCGGGCGGGATCGGGAGTTATAGCCTGGTAGCTCTATATGCTGCTAGCGGCAGAACGCTTTACTAAAAAAATACGCTCCTCAACATTAGTTCGGTTTATTTTGTGAACCCCGTCGTAGTTATATAATGTGATATATGACATAAAGTCGCCCTAAAGTTTCAACAGCTATTAATTTGATAATAAAAATATGAATTTTTAACTTGGGTGTTGGTGGTATCGGTAAATATGACTTCGGACGTTACATTCCATTGGCCCCAGACTTTTTGATTACTTTGGATGTTTAATTAAAAACAACCAAGATCGCATCTAATGTTGGTATAACATTTTAGTTCGAAAGGTCATAATATACTGTTTGTTTAATATACAAAATTACAAGAAATTCATTTAGTGCTCATGAAACGTGCATCGTATAAGCCTTCGACTTGACATTGTTTCTATTTTAATTGTTTTGCTTTTTATTTTGTAGATGGTATGTGAACGATATGTCGAGACAAAGGTCAGAGTCACTTCTAAAACAAGAAGACAAAGAAGGTTGCTTTGTGGTTAGAAATTCCTCAACAAAAGGACTATATACCCTGTCATTATACACAAAAGTGTAAGTATAAAAAAGTTTTGCTTTATTATTATGGATGTTAATTGCACTTGTTGATATTAATTCCATACGTAAACATTTAATATAACTTTATTACTTCACTAACTAAATAAACTATATGATACATTTAACTATAATACACTTTATGATGTAATAACAATTACAACAGTACACGAGTACATAGCAGGTAACTGACCGAGCGTGATGGACGTGTGTTCACTGTAGCGGTTGGTAGAGAGCAGAGAGAGAGAGATCGCCTGGTGTCTCTTATATGCCGTGGTTCTTGACAGCTGGCTGTCGCATAACGTAACGCAACGTTTAGCTGTCAAGAGTATTTATGCAGAAACATAGAGTAGTGTTGACGGAAACACTGCGGTCGGAACCACCGCCACAATTATAATTTCCATATCTGTTGTAAAATTATCTTTTTCTTAGCAATTACATTTTTAATGTGAAAAAATTTGCGGCAAGTGCGTTATGGTAGCGACTATCCATTATTTTAAATCCTATGCCTACTTTGTCAGTTTCAGGAGTAGAGTAGAATCCTTATTAACGAAGAATCCTTATAAGCGATTTTTTTATGAAAAAATCTGTTTGCGCTACTGGATTCACCATCTCCCAAAACAATAATTACTAAATTGCATCAAGAGATATCAAATAGGAACGATTTTGTAGTCAAATTAAAAATGCATGGTACATCATTTTCATAATTTTTTTCTGCCAAGTTATTCATGAAAAAAAAAACGTTGATATAAGATTAAATTGATAGTAGCATGGTCTAAATAGTGTTATGAATGGTTTTGACAAATAATAGAAACTTAAAAGCACAACAAAATAAAGAAAAATAGAAAATTCACAAAATTTTCAGGAATTATATTTTTGTCACTTCTATTAATCCACCATTTATATCAATACACTTATCAGTTCTTTTACGTACGCTCGCAATTACCTTTTGTATTTGTTCTGGAGTAATGGCCGCGCAGGCTTGTATTACCCTAGCCTGTAGTTCTTGTGCAGGTTGTGGCCTTGATTTGTAAAATGTTTGTTTCGGTAAACCCTAAAGAAAAAAAGCGAGTGGCATCAGGTCTCGGGATCTTGGCGGCCACTTAATCAAAGGAATGTTTCGTCCTATCCAACGATTTTCGAAATGTTTTTACTTAAAACCACGCCATTTGTTGAATTTCATTCAAAAATTAGGATAATTTAGATATTTCCCTTGTAACCAATAGCAAAACTCTAATCGTCTTTCCTCATCTCCTAGTTCCAATGTATGCAAAATTTTTGGCTTAAAAGCCTTTATTTTATTTTTTTCCAGGCATCGCCTATTACTTTCTCTGGGAATATTTAGGTTTAGACTAGGTGATATAATATTAGTCAGGGAGTTGTTAAAATATTCTAAAATTTCTTCATTATTTCTCCAAATCCCACGACGTTTCTTATGCCTGGCTCTAAGCAATTTTTTTTAAACAGATCCTGTGTCATTGAAAACTTTATTAATTTGTACAACATTCCCACTTACTTGTTTATCTGGGTGTCTGTTATTGAACGCTCACGCAGCTTCTCTTCTACAATTTGTACTTTGTCTCTTAAAGTTGGGTTTTCCATGGTTATTAACACTAGACAAACGACTGTAATAACTTTCCCGCACCTTAACTTCACGTTTGATAATTATATTTTCAATCTTTTTCCATGGATACTTTGGCAGAATAAATTTGAATAAATTTATGAAAATGATGTATTATGCATTTTTGATTTGACTACAAAATCGTCCCTACTCGAAATTTTTCGATGCAATTTAGTACATGACCGTTTTGCGGGATGGTGAATCCAGTGGCGTAAACAATTATAAATAAATCGCACTATAAATTTTACAGGGCGACTTGCAAACAAATCACACTATATATATATATATATATATATATATATATATATATATATATATATATATATATATATATATATATATATATATAAGTATCTTGGTTTTGGGTTCTTCTATGGGCCCAAATTCTTGCTAATTTGAAATTTTTTTTGCAAAGTCTCACCATGGATACCTCTCTATTAGTCAATTTTTTAAAATAAAAATTCGCTAAAAGTGAAGCTCGACAAATAACCGTATTAGAAAGTACTCCTAGAAAGTAGCCACCAGAAATAACGTATCAATTTCATAAGCTGCTTAAATAGTCTTTCACTTAAAAAAATATATATATATATATATATATATATATATATATATATATATATATATATATATATATATATATATATATCCAACCGATGATCTAAAGTGATTTAGGAGGTGTGGGCTAAATAAAAGTTTTAAATTAAAGATTTCAATGAAAATCTTTTGTTAATCTTGCAATCAAAAGAGTATTTTCTGGAGTTTGCCATACTAACCATAGATTATTTTGAATAAATAGACATGTTGTTTTTTCAATTATTAAATCCTAAATTATTTGCATATATAAATATTATGATAGATAGATAGATAGATAGATATTTATTTCACAGATACAGCATAAAATCTGTTCGTGATAATGTCAGTATAAGCGATACATCAGTAAAACTAAAATTAAAATTTAAAATATAGCACGGTACAAACACGAAGCACACCACTTAATCTAAACAAAGAAGTCCTCGAGAGAGTAACAGGTCTTTTCCAACAGAAAATTTTTAATGCTAACCTACTTCTTCATACAGATGGTAATGGTGGTTCTCAAATACAAGAAGCAATGGATTAGCGTTGCCAGATTTCTCAGATCAAAAATTAGAAATTTTATTTAAAATAATATTGTCATCAATAAATAGGTTTTGTTGGCATAATTTCCAATTTTTCAGTGCGGTCATGCACCAAACATGCAAAATGACAAATATTATTGTCAGAACACACTTACCTATCCATGGTAAATTAAAACAATGCGCCTTTCCTAATTTAAAATTCTTTTATGACGAATTGGTTACTTTGGAAAAGTGTTTTAATAAAATCCATTTTCATTGGATACCACTGCAAGACTTGAAAGTAGCTCTTCTCCTGTAGAGTCCCGAATGAAACTTTCACTTTCGCTAGTTGATTCCAGTACAAATTACATATTATTCCTATATATATATATATATATATATATATATATATATATATATATATATATATATATATATATATATATATATATATATATATATATATATATATATATATATACATATATATATATATATATATATATATATATATATATATATATATATATATATATATATACATATATATATATATATATATATATATATATATATATATATATATATATATATATACATATATATATATATATATATATATATATATATATATATATATATATATATATATATATATATATATATATTCTTACTCAGTACAATTTGTCTTAGGTGATCATGTTGTATCCTGTCGATGATTGCCTTCTCAAAATTACAAGGCAAGCATACATTTCCTGTTTCATATCAATACATCTCTGGGACAAGACGTTCATTCCAAACAAAGCTTCTAAAATACAATTTATAAGAAAAAATACAATTTTCCTAGAAATATTTAGGGGAAGCAGTGCTTCCATTGCTTCCATGGGCTGCACGCCCCTGGGTGTGAGTAATGACAATAAGAGTTTATTGACACAGAAATACAAATATAAATTCTAGTTTTTTCCCTTCTATACTTACATTAATAAATGCCGTTTTGGTTCAAGCTAATAAAATATCAGTAATGTTTACAGTTTCTTGTACTAGTACTAGTAGAATTATTGTTTGATTTCAGACCTCATCCACATGTAAAACATTATCATATAAAACAGAATTCCAGAGGGGAGTTTTACTTATCAGAGAAGCACTGCTGCAATTCAATTCCTGACCTCATAAATTATCACAAATATAATAGTGGAGGTCTTGCATCTCGACTCAAAACTAGTCCTTGTGATAGACCCGCACCAGCGACGGCTGGTCTAAGTCATGGTAAGCATTATTGTTTTAGTTTATAATGTAGAATCTAAAATGTACAGTTCTAGAGAGGAAATGCAAAGTAGCCAAGTGCCACTTCAACACCTTTTGTAGTTTTATGAGGTTTGGTGGTCTACACAACACACAAAACTGTCAGTGTGTCACACTCTAGCCTAAATGTTTGTAATAAATAGTACACATAGCTCCTAGTCTAAGTCTGTCAACTTATTTCAAGTGAAAACAGTCTTAAGGGCAATATTTTAACATATGTTGCGCCATCAAGGGAAATATAATTCTCGTATAATTTTTTTACAACGATAATCTTGATGGTTGTATATATTGTCACATCCGTCTCTATGAGAATTAAGTTTATGAACTTTGTTACTTCTGTGGTCACAGGCAGGTTGTAAAGTGTGTTGGTAACAGGGAATACTCCAGAATTATATTTCAAGAATTGAGTAGAAATTACAGATATTGAACAATGTAGAAAGAATTATATTTCGAGAATGGACTAGAAATGACAGATATTGAACAATGTAGAAAGGTTTAGAACTACTCTATGGACAGTATAAATAAACGAACCGCAGATAGAGCCAGTAGTGAGTTTAGTGTTGGTGTATAATGAGCGATCATAGAAGACGTATAGTGAAATATAGGTCTATGGACATTTAGTAATAGAGAAATATTTTAGTTGATGGTGTGTTGGAAAACAATTGGTTGTAATAAATTAGTAATTTGAAAAGCTGTGTTTTGTTAGTCAACAAACACAGAACCCCGAAGTACATAACAACTGGTGTCAGAAGTGGGATTTTCAAGCTGCGAAAGATGATATTTTCCAGAATATTCGTTGAGCAACATGTAAATTTCTGAAATATATGGAAGATTAGTTTCCGAAGTAACCAACTGGTTGTATTTTTGTGACAGAACAAACTGTGTACCAGCTTTAAGTACGTCTATGCCCAAAATACATAGTGCAACAGCCAATATGGACACCCAGCTACTGTAATTAATTAAAGAAATAAAAAAATAAGCTAGAAAAAGAGATGAAGGAGCAAGAGAAGAGCTGAGAAAACGAGACGATGAAGCGAAAGGAGAAATGAGAAAAATAAATGAAGAAGCCAGACAAAGAGATGAGGAAACAAGTCACTGTCGCTGGAAACATTCATTGACGGCATCAGGGATGCCGACACTCAACAGGCCCTGAGGATGGCGAAACACAAAAATTTGGATGTCACTTTGGCATGTTCTTTGGAGTTTGAAGCGCCAAAACAAGCGTCAGAAAGTCATGTGAGACATCGCAGTTTCCAAGTACGCCAAGAAATTAAAACAGATTCATCCAAGGTCATGCAGCTACTAGAGAAGATAGCAGAACAGCTAAGGCCTACGTCTCATGGACACCCAATAATTGCTCACCGTGCAAATGCCTTGTTTTGCTGGAACTGCGGCAAGGTGGGACATATACATGGCGAATGTTAGGCTCTATGATCTGTCGCATGGGAGAAAGTGAAGCTAAGGTCGTAGATGGATACATAAGCAGCAATAATACCAAGATGGTGGTCGACACCGGCGCACCTAGGATGATTATTAGCCGCGACATGGTACCAAGATGGCGAGTAAGAGACACAGACGGAGTGTACAGAGTAAATGCAGTCAGTGGTGGTCGGATCCGGATATTTGGCGAAACTAACGTCGAGTTACAAATTGGGACATGGAAGGCAAAGCAGTTAGCCATAGTCGCCGCCATATCGGACCCGATTATAATTGGCTTGGACATAGTTCAGGGTCAGTGCGCTAAGCTTGATCTTGGCACTAACATCCTGACTATCGGCGGTGAAGAAATAATAATGTCGCCGGGCAGTAACCCAGTAGTGGGGAAAATTACTATAGAGGAAAATAGCAATGTCTGCCGTGAAAGTCTTATTCCAGTGAAGAGAGCTTTGAGACGAAGATACGACCCAGTTGCTCAGCCAGAAGCAAGTAGGAAAGAAATTATAGGAGAAGTACAAGACGAAGGAACAATCATGTAAATGTGAAGCCAACCCAGGAAAAGGTCAGTGAACACATTTGCTGGAACAGAGCCGATGCCAACAGGAAGAATAGGGCCTGTAGAGATATTTGTGCAAGTAGAAACACCAAAACAAAAGCAATTGTGTGGAAGAGTCAGTGCAACAAAAGAACTTCACTTGAAGAGAGCTTCGACATATTAACGAGAACGAAAGCCATCCATTCTGTTGTGCGAATGCACATACCAGTAAAAAGCGACTGCATGAAGACCTTTTATGACGTTCGATTCTGGCTGATTTGAAAGACGAAGATCGGGTCTGGTTCTAAAATCCAGTATGACACAAGGCACAGTCACCGAAACCTCAGAAATCTTGGGAAGGTCTGTATAAGGTGGTCAGAGGAGCCAATGACGTTGTCTATCACATTCAGAGTAGCCCAAAGAGCAAGATGAAGGTGGTACATATGCACAGGCTTACTCCATACCAAGAAACGTCAGAATTGGACAGGACGATCGAATTTAAGAAGAGTGCAGTATCATATCCGTCTCTATGGTTTATGAACTTTGTTACTTCTATGGTCAGGTTGTAAAATGTGTTGGTAACAACGAATACTCTAGAATTATATTTCGAGAATGGACTAGAAATGACAGATATTGAACAATGAGAAAGGTCTAGAACTACTCTATGGACAGTATAAATAAACAAGCCACAGATAGAGCAGTCAGTCAGCAGTAAGTGTTGGTGTATAATAAGCGATCATAGAAGAGAAATATAGTTCTATAGACATTTAGTAATATAGAGAAATATTTTAGTTGATGGTGGTGTTGGAAAACTGTTGTAAATGTATAAATTAGGAGTTTGAAAAGCTGTGTTTTGCTTCTCAACAAATCCAGAACCCTGAAGAACGTAACGATATTGTACGATTCGACAGACGGTTGTGCTGCAAGTTTTTCAGACCGGGTGGTTTCTGTATGGCACCAGTTTAATGGGGCACCGCCACACAGCACTTAAAGTGTTGGAGATATCTTAGTGAATATATTTGAACATAGGTGGATAGCAAATATTAGGCCCTTTAGGTCCCCAGCAGGGTCATCTCATCTTACCCATCTGGATTTTTTTGTTTGGGGTTTCATGAAGGAGTAAGTCTGTATGATCTGCCTAACAAAAAATACGTTCGTTGTAATGAAAGTCATAATGAGATCACATATTTGGGAATAATATAAAACAATGTTGTTCCATAAACTAAAAATAATCAATTAAAAGAAGCAAAAAATTGTTTTTATTACATTTCAATAGGAAAGAACACACTATCTTTTTGCGGTGCAACAACAAATTAGATAAACAATGTGATGAATGTATTGCACCAACACTCTAAATCTCTAATTTCACATTTGTCTAATTTGAATTTGTATATCTACCAAAAAAAGAAAAAAACAGGTGATTGCTTTCAGTGTCAACTATTTATGAAATTTGTTATTCTTTCCATAGAATTAGAATCCGTCAAAACTGACAAGTTGATGTAATTGTTCCATAGCAATCTTGTTATGGACAATATTTTGACAGCTCTAAACACATGGTTGTTTTATTTTCCCATTATGTACTTTTTGGGATATTGTTTAATTTACCCTTGGTAAAAACCAGTCAAGTAAAACTTTTCTTTCTAAAGAAGGTGCATTTTCCCTTTAATTTATTTTATAATATCAAAAGAGGGATCAAATCCGAAACAATGACTCAAATTTATAAAATATGAAATAAATGTTCTTAAAGTAAGCACCGTTTTGAAATTTAAAGAACAGTAACCTTTTCTTAACTATTTTATTTTTACATGAAAGTCTGTACCTTATTTTACTTTTCCACATAATTTCCATCAATATTGAGGCATTTGTCATATCGTACAATAAGATTTTGAATCTCATACTCATAAAGTCTGCCGCCTGATTTGACAACCACTGCAACACAGCCGTTTTGACCTCATCGTCGTTGTCATGGCGCTGACCACCCAGAAGCTTCTACAAACTTACCAACAAGTGGTAGTCACTGAGCGCAAGATCGGGACAGTATAGAGGGTAATAAAGTTGTTCCCAATGAAAAACTGGGATGTGATCTTGAGCTTCAGAAGCTGTGTATATATGGGTATTGTCATGAAGCAAAACGATCCCCTTACTCAAAATGCCTCGCATTTTGTTTTGGATTACACAGCGTAGTTTTTTAAGGTATTACAATAGGTCATAGAATTTATTGTGTCACAAGTCAAAAAAATCCACAAGTAACATCCCCTTTTGGTCCCAAAACACAGTGCACATGATTTACCAGGCTAAAATTGTTTGCTTGAAACTTCACTTTCTTGGGTGATGTTGAATGCTACCATTCATGGAGTGATGTATATGTCTTTAAAAGATCTAACCCATTTCCATACCATTCCATGACTCATAATGTTTTCTTCATACATTTCACAGATCTGACGATGAATGTTTAATGCTTTTAATACTAAGAAAACGATTCACATTGCGTATTTCACAGTCGGTGGGATTCTTGATTGCCGGAGGCATTTTAAATAGTGATAAATAAACATAAACACAGTCGAATCTTTCAGTGGTAGCGTATGTGGCTTGTCAACACATTTAGGTACACAGTGTGCAAGTGTGGAAAGCCATAGCGGCGCTCACAGTGGCAGAATTTCAAAATAGTACTTACTTTAAAAACACGCCTTTTACTCTGATGCATAAATAGTATGAAACAATATTAGAGGTGTGCGAAGCTTCGAAATTTCGAACCGAACCCGAACTCGAACCGAACCTTCGGGTCGAAAATATGTTCGCACTAGCGATGTTGAAGTAGTTCGAAGTTCGAAATATTTAATTCTCCAAAATAGTTCGAAGTTCGTTGCTCAAAAATACTTCGAAATTTAACTTTACAGGCATTGGATGCTGCCAAAGGTAGCGAAGTTGCGACCCTGTTAACTCGGTAGCGGCGCTTTAAACTCGTTATCGGTCTCACCGAGTCGATATTGTCATTTTAGGAAATTTCACTCATGCATATTTTTGACAGTTCGTGGGACACATTGAGACAGGAGGGAGCCATTTAGCAATCATAGAATTATTTTTCTTATATATCCTAGCCTCCCAACACCTTTTTCAGTAAGAACATTATGAGGCCATTGGTAACGTAAATTTTCAGAATTTATGAGGATAACTGCAGATTGCCTTTGGAAAACACTGGTTTCAATATGCTTTTTTTCACAATAAGCCAAAACAGTTACATATTCACAATCAGGAGACAAGTTCGGGATGCAGCTAGTGCGTTATGGTAGTGAATTTTCATAAGAATATATAATATATTAAGTTCAAATTTTAAGTGGTTATTTTATATCTATCATGCTCACTTTGAACCTTCTCTTGTTCGCTAAAACTGCCTAGCCAATGCCAAACAACAACAACCTATTTATAATTGAGCTTATTTATAGATCTAGAAATAAAAAAAGGTTTCAAATATTTGTTATTTGAATTAACGTTGACCCACAATGATCAGCACCGCAAGGCATTTTCACCCAATCAACTTGCAAATTTGTCGAACCCTTCCTTTTTGTAAAAAGAATGGGAATCTTTTACATATCAAATATTGTATGTTACAATATTCCTAAATTTGGTATTTAAGGAAATTATATATGAACACTGAAGAATTTTGGGTAGTTCGATGTTCGATTTTGAATTTCTAAGAAGTTCGAAGTTCGACTGTGAACCTTAGACATAATATTTCAGAGGTTCGAAGTTCGAGGCAACATATTTGCTTGGGTTCGTTCATAGTTCGGTTCGAACAAAACATGGGTTCGCACACCTCTAAACAATATGCAATATTTTAGATGAGAATTGAATGCAGAATTCAAACATGTAATAATCGGGGTTCTACTCGCCTGGAAAACCGTGAAAAGTCAGGGAATTTATAGAACAAAAAGAGAGAAATTGGGAAAATTGACTAAGAGTCAGGGAATTTTTGTCCCTGTCAGGGAAAAATTATTTGTTTCCTTTTTATGATAAATAATTGAAACAATATGTTTGCTTTTTGTGCAATTCTGCCAGATTCGTTTAATGATTTATTTTTCCACAAAACCACAATAAATGGGTTTTTTTAAATTTTGCATTCATTGGTCGCTCTGTGTTTGAAATGGGAAAGTGTGTTTTTCGCCATGATGTGAAGACCTACTGGATTCTGTAGTACTTGTTACACATGTTGTGGGTAAATTGTGGAAGATCAAAGTCGGGGAAATAGATTTTTGCATGTCAGGTAAATCAGGAAAAAGTGAGTGAAATTGATATGCTGTTTTTAGTGGGAACCGTGAATAATATACACGTGTCCAATTTGTAAAAGTCAAATTACGGCTGTTTGAAGTTTCTGAAAAATAATGATTTTCCAAGAACATATGATTCTGTTAGGAACTGCCAACTGCTTAAGATGTAGTGAGTGCCATATTTTGAACATCATAACTACAAACAATGGTACATAGTCATGTTAAAATTTGACGAAAAATAAAAAAAAAAATGTAATAATATTAGCGTGTTCTATTTGAAAAATTCACTAAAAAGAAGGGGCAGTAAATATTTTTGTTTAACAAATAGTTATAAATGACGTACCCCTGGGAGTTTCCAGATCTCAAATCAAAGTGGTTCCTCAAATACGCCTAACGATCCAGGTTCGTTCTATTCTGTAAAACCATTTGTTTCTGTTATATTAATGCAATTTTGTAGGGTAGTGTCCTGTAATTAGAATGATTGTTCTGTTGGACATTATTCCAAAGGAATGAGTGAATTAATCTATGTATATAGTTATACAAATGACAATATTTTTCATTTTTTTTTAAATTAAATTGTTTTTCAGATAAATGGGAAATAGATCACAATGAACTGATGCTGTTAGAAGAATTGGGCTCGGGTCAGTTTGGTGTAGTGCGGAGAGGTAAATGGAGAGGTTCTATAGATGTAGCAGTTAAGATGATGAAAGAAGGTACCATGTCTGAAGACGACTTTATAGAAGAAGCAAAAGTTATGACGTAAGACTACTTATTTATTTAGCTTGCTTATTATGTTGGATCTTAGGCAGTATGAGATTGTAAAAATTAAAAGCATGTTAATCGTTTTACGAATTTAAAATGATGATAATCATTTTCAGAATTTACATATGTTTTTTAAAAACATTTAATTTCAGCAAAAGCTGTGACGTTAGACTATTTATTTATAAAGCTTTTTATTATGTTTGATATTAAACATTCTGGCATATTTAAAATTCTACCTATAATCTTTTTAGACCTGTGATATAAGACTATTTATTTATTCAGCATGTTTATGTTTAATATTAAATAGTCTGACATATTTAAAAATTTAAATGTTTCTTATAATGATTTCTAGAATGTAAATATATTTGTTTATAAATATTTAAATTGACAACCCTTATCCGACATTATTTTTTATGACAGTCATTGAAGATCTGAAATCTAATATAAATGCTGATCTGATGATGGTAAAACAGCGGCATGACACAAATAATCTCACTTTTAACATATTGTAATGAAGTCCGAATTTATTAAGGTTATTTGAATAGCGAATAATTCAATTAGGCGGTTTAAATAACGAATATTTGCTAGGTAACAAATTCGACTTATTTTAGAAACACTTCAGAGTATGAAAAGTCGCCACAAGTGGAACGTGAATTGTGTATGATGAAACGCATAGCGCCTGTCTGTCACGCGCAATGAGATTCATTGTTGGTGCGTCGCGGAGCGCATGGCAAATAGACGACCGAGAGATAGAACGCCGTCCGGGAGATGCCTTCAGCTCGCGGCCGAGACAAGAGGTTCTGGTGGTTGTACGTTAATTTCAAGTATCGTGTGAGCGTCAGTTAGGTATTAACTGGGAAGTTTCTTTCGCTGTGCTACGTGGTAGTAAAAGCAGCGTGTTATTTGTTTGATAGTAAAGAACGACTGTGTTCTACTATCGTGGTTTGCAAGGTTAGTTATGCTTCGAAAACTTGGGGAAGTATAATTGCAAACTGAAATAGATAATTGGGTATTTTATTAATGCTGTTCTATGTGTAATATTAACCGCGTGTTAGAATTTATAGTGTATACAGGGTGTACTGTATGTAGAAGTGACAAAACTGGTCATGGGTTTACCTATTTAAGGGAAGTCGAAATCAGGAAAATGATTATACCGTATTATAGTGGAACTAGGGTGTTTAGCGAATTATAGCGTGCTATATAGGGTGGACCACGCGTGTCTCGAGGGATGTACGTCCTGGAGATACGCATGGAGCTATTCTGAATGGTATGTGCTCGCTAGACAAGGTGGTTGATTAGCTAGAGTGTCCAGCCTAGATAAGTGACAAGCTGGTCACGTTTCTTACCCATATAAGGGGAACGGGAGAACGGATAGTGATGATTAAAGGGGTAGCATTTAGTGTGTCCGGCATCTTGTGTTGTACTGGGTCGCCTACGTTTGTTCCGAGGGACATATGTCCTTGTGATAAACATGGAGCTGCTCAGAATGGCACGTAACCGCTGGATGACACTGTTAATTATACAGGGTGTTCGACAGAAATAGGGGACAAGTTACCCAGTCTTATTAGTTAGCAGGTTGGAGTCATATGAGAGTGGGAACCGTTTGCTTACCCACATAGCAGAGTAGGATTGAAGGGAATCGCGGGAATAAAGCCAAGGGGAAGATAGAACCCCTGACTGAGGCGGAATTTATAGTGGGGCCATTTCCCATTTGTTGCTTTGTCGCTTTCCGTTGCTTTAACATGACTTGTTGGTTGCTGTGCTAATGCTAATATCACGCTTGATTTGTTATAAATAGTACAAATATTATTCAGGTCGAATATTATTGTATTTTTAAATATTGTATTTGTATCGTTTCCACTATGAAAGAATGTCTTATCAGAGATAATGTTATCTGACCTGAGATATGGTTTCTCTTTAATCGCATGAACTGTAGCGAATTTTTAATTTTTATAATATATGGATTTTTATTGTCATTTTCGTTTGTAGATATTTTAAATATTATTAGAAGCTTTTAGGAAATTAGTTGCGTTTCGGTGCACTGCCTGTATATATTTGCAATAGTGTAGGTGTGTTTAAACTAGAATCCTGTGACGGATTGTAACTAGCTGAGGTATATCGTGATTGAGATCTACCTGTTCATAATATTTCTGCTTCCAACTTTGTAAGCTAGGAAAACAGCAATTATTCGGTGGTAAGTAATTAAAGCCTACTTAACTCCCGAGAACTCTACGGGATATAATAACTTTCGACCCCTGGCTATAGTTTTCTTCTCTACTCGAGCTACCCTAGCACAAGGCTGTTATGAAACAGTAACTTTGTGGTGTTCTACGAGGGCCTTAGCTGAAGTCCTCACAGGGATCTGACTTCGTCCTATTTAATAGGGAATAAAGATGGCGCCCGAGGATATGTAACTTAGAATATTTATGTCACGCCCGAATGACAGATTGGCAATCTACCCGCCGGGCCTCTGCTTATAGCCGGCACATCACAATATATAAGAGAATACCCCTGTGAGTCCGGGTACGAAATAAAAGAATATGCCTAAGGTAGTAACCCCAGCCTGTCTTAAAAGACGACCAACTGGAGTCAAACACAGGTGGGTGTCAGGTCCAGATGAACCTGGAGGGGAGGTGAAGATCTCTAGGGAGTGGTATACACCCGGATTTTGAGGCCTCCACTGTGGGCTTCGAATTGACAGACGACCTCGCTCGGATGTTACTCGTGAGCAAGATTCCAAATGACCGCCTTGGGTCAAGCGCTGGTGAGTGTCACTTCGCCAATCAATAAGGACAAAGTCATATCTTTTCCAAACAATATCCAAAGTTTATGGTGCATTGCAAAAATTATGGATAGAAATTTCAGCATCAGCTCCTTTCCTCCCCTGGCTTCAAATGATGGAGTATTTGCTGTATTGATAAAATAAAAAGCGTATCTATTTGCCGGTCTAATTGCTTCAAATTCCACGCTTGATCCACAGGGTAAGAGCTCACGCACTATTCCACCTGTAAAGTTAAAAATGGGAGAAATATTTTTCAGGCATTGTACCGTTAAGCACATATTAGAAAATTTCGACATCAAAAGGCTAGAAATTGCTTCACTAGTACATCCACTTGCTACCTTTAATCGCCAAACCTCTTTTAGTCGAGAAGGACACACTTTTAGTGTAAGGTTACACACTTGTCCAATGGTTTGTTACAAATCCTCGTTACCCTCCTGGCAGACATATTTACGAAGACATATAATCTCCAACTATTCCTGAGTAAACACCCATCTTGTGGCACAACAATCAAGTTCATGATGTCTTGGAGACTGTGGCAATTTAAGCCTAAAAACCCGACTGTATTTATTTTATGGTTGTCCGCGATTGATATCTCGTCACAGATTTAAATTGGATCTAACTCCGGTCAATAGCGAGGCCATAATAACCTCCCAAACCCTAATCTATTTGCACTTATGTCTCAGATTTATTATTTTGTAAGATAAAGAACACTCTGTTTGGTTTGAAGATGAAAATATAATCAAATACTTGCTCAGCTTTTATCTTGTTCTCCCCAAAGTCCTAGATTTATGAGATCTTCGAGTCACACACAGGCACTACGTTAGTTAGTTAATTTTGATGAGATCTAGATAATAGATATGAAGAATTCCCAGCCATAGCACTACCAGAATTGAGAGAGGTTAAATGAGGAATTTGTTGTTCAATCAAAACATATATTAAAAACACAAATATTCAAATTTATTCACATAAATTAATAATGGGAGTTATTTAAATCAAGACTCCTGGTAAATCAAATATAAGTTGTACGTTAGAAAGAAACAAAAATAAATACCAAATGTAAAAGTAAAGGTTTTCTATTAATTTTACCAATGTTCTCAATTTTAATTTGTTAGGTAAATTTCTAATTAATTGTTCTGGCCAGAGTATGTTTTGTTTTCTTAAAAAGCTGTGAGAGAAGCTCAGATATTATAAAATTAAGTAATTGTTTACTATTGTTTAAATGAAAGGTTATAAGCTACTTTTTTGTAATCTGAAACATTTGAACGTTTGAAGAATTCGTGGGCAAAGTTAATTAATTAAATATCACACTTATATTCTTAATTTACATATTTGACAAGATACCAAAAGAAAATACAAAATACATTTATATATCGAACAATCTCACTGACTAAATTTTTGATTTTGACTGAGTTAAAATTTATGTTGCAATTTAATGAGAAATTTAAATGATGTAGGAAAGTTTGTCTGTCTAGTCTTAAAGATCACTTAAAAAGCTGAAAATGACTCACATGTAGTGCACTCGCACTTCCTAAGATTCACCAGCTGGTCTGGACTTACACCTGAGGTCCTATAGGTATTAATTTTCCTGCAGACGGAATATGGAAACTGCATAAGGTAACATCGGTATTTAGCGCTTACCATAGGTGATTAATTTCTCCAAGAGAGGAGTCAGGAACTGGTGGAAAGTGCTTTCAGAGGTGGCGACAGGAAGATAGTGTACGTGCAATGTACTATCAAGAGGCTAGGCAGATACTGGGGTTGAAACTTGATGTACTTGAATCAGAACGGCAAAACTGTACTTTAATGGTAATTTCTGAACGTACACGGAAAAATCGGACATAAAGGCAAACTCGAAACTGAGACTGAAAGCTTGAACTCGAAAACTCAAAACCGTTTACTTGAAAGTGTTCACTTGAAAGTACGCCAAAAACTTATCACTGCACAAGGACGTTTATTATAAACTCACGGTTAAGTCCATTTTTCTTTCAACTACGATGTTATAATACACTAGACCAAAGTGAAACTATTTGCAGCACTTGCATGTCAATTATACTAAGTGTATATGCCTTGCAGAAGTCACTTTTACTACCTTGCCTGATAGAAAACTCTCCTCAGCTGAACGCGGGAGGTAGCATATATGTTGCTTTGGTAATCTCTGTCGGCAGACTCTCCTCGATTCTGGCATTTCAGGCGCTCAAGTACTCGGCTGGGTTTCTGCTCCATCGTCAACGCTGCTTCGATGACGTTCTCTGTCCTTAGTTACCCATCTACCTCCATGTGTATGAGAGAGATACAGAGATGCATGTGTTTCTCGCCAGTTTCCGCAGACCCAAGTCGGAGCTCCGCGGTTCCAACGGTTACATGCGACCAGTAACTGTCAAATATATTTTATTGCCTACGATAGCGTGCTTTGGCGGCCTCTCTTTAAGTTGTCAAACTTGTCTCATACATTTCAGACTTTATGACCTTCGGCATCTTTGTTATTACGTCATTGTGGAGTAAATATTCATCTCTGCAACGATATTCTCCTGCTTCTTGATTTTTAATTTACAAACATCTTAGTAGGAAATTGTAATAAATAACAATCTTTTTCCTTAAGGCAAATTTTCTGTCTGTTGGTATTTTAATTTAATGTATATAAAGGGAATGCAGTAAGAGCACTAAGATGGTAATTGTCAATAGCGAATTTTCAATAAATCTTTTCAAAACCAAAACATGAATTGCTCTTCAAAAATAGAGTCAGCTTTTCTTATTTAAGCTTCCTTTGAGGTTCTCGTTATGTCAGTAAAGGAGTTACAGTAATGAATAAAACATAACCATTACAAGACATATGCTTTGCCTTTCATTAACTATTTCATTTTTAAAAGTAGCGTTAATAGAGTCCCAGGGACTCCACCATGTACGGTATGTTCAAAATT
Organism: Tillus elongatus; assembly: GCA_964006375.1. Taxonomy (NCBI): domain Eukaryota; kingdom Metazoa; phylum Arthropoda; class Insecta; order Coleoptera; family Cleridae; genus Tillus; species Tillus elongatus. The sequence continues at coordinate 119,699,125 of OZ023267.1, forward strand.
GCACCAGGGTGGTTAAGGGTTAAGTCTATATGATATTCTCAAAGGCATTCTAATTTATTAATTGTGGCTTTTTCTGTTTTCAGCAAACTTCAGCATACAAATCTAGTACAGCTGTATGGTGTGTGTAGTAAAAATAGACCAATATTTATAGTAACTGAATACATGAGGTATGGATCTCTGCTGAATCACCTTAGAAGACACGAGCAGTCACTTTCAAGTAATCAAGGATTGCTCTTAGACATGTGCATACAGGTAATATTTTTTTTTAGTTTCTTAAAAAGTTAATGAAGATCATTGGTTAAAGTCATAATATACAGTGTTTCCACGGATTGAGTGTGGGTAAGGTATAAGTAACAAAAAACTTTTGAATTAGATTATGATATTCTGGGAATCGCTCCTGCTTTGTCTTAAACTAAGATGTTAAGGAAATGAACAAAATCAATGAATATACAGGGTGGTTTAGAACTGATTTAATTAAATGTGTTAAGAGTAAACTACCTTTGTTTATAAAGATACCGCAAAAAGTTATTAACAAAACTTGTTTAGAATTAAAGTTTATGGCAGGTTCTCAATTTTCAGCCAGATCAGCCTACTTTGAATTTTCAAGTAAATTATTAACATTTTTTCCCTATCAACATGGAGCTTTTTACCTGTGGTTTTCTGAACGCAGGTGCGCAAAGTAAGTAATGATGCAATGTTAAATAATAATTTATAATAAAATACAAAACGCTTATTGCTAACAACAATCAAAACGAACAACGAATAATAAAGAAATTATTCAAATGTGCTGCCACTAACCGATACACATCTCAGCCCGTTTAGTAAATGCTTTGTAGGGATTTTGAATATGTTGAATTGGAATACCGTCAATTGCCTCTCTCAACCTCAGTTTCAACAAATCAAGATCGTTGTTTAATGGAGCCGCGTAGACTTTCTGTTTGAGATAGCCCCATAAATAAAAGTCCATTAAGGTAAGATCAGGACTTCTGGGAGGCCAAGGTATTGGCCCATATCGACCAATCCACCGCCCAGAAATTTCGCGATCTAACGATTCTCGAACGATTCCTGTTGCATGTGCTGGGTGGCTGTCACGCTGAAAGTATGCTGTTTGTCTATCTTATAGTGACATGTTATGCAAATGGTCTTGAATATTTTCCAGCATTTCCAGATAATTGTACTGGTTCATGTTCCGCACAAAAAAATATGGCCCAATTATCCCAGTGTAAGAAACAGCACACCACACATTTACATTTTATGGCATTGTCTTATGCAATTAACTCTATAATTTGGATTCTCCATAGACCAATGCTGTGCATTTTGGGAATTTACCATCTCATTAGTGGTGAAAGTGGATTCGTCTGAAAAAATAATACTTCTGCCAAAATGGTGATTTTGTAGATATTGCTCGCTGTACCATAAACAAAAATCTAATCATTTTGACGCATCATTTTCTTCCAAAGTGTGTATAAGTTTTACTTTGAAAGGTTTCACCTTGTTGGTACGATAAATTTGTTGCAAATGCGATTTGCTAATATTGCCAATTTCTAATGCCCTTCTTCTTAATGATAATTTTGGAAAACGCCTAACAGAATCCATAGCTAACGCAGCTGCAGCATTGTCTTCTTCTTTTAGGTCGGATTTTGTCTTCTTAACATTTAAAACACTCCCAGTAAGCATAAATTTTGTAACAACTTTTTTTACACCTGTAGCAGAAACCGAATAATTTGGCCAGCGTTCAAAGAATTTTCTTATCACTCCCTAAAAAGAATGTTCTTCACCCAAACCATAGCACTGCACAGTAACACTGTTTGTTCTGTTGTTAACATTTTTAAATACAGAAGCTTGCCGTTCGTGACAAATAAAATTGACGTTTCAATTTTCCAAATAAGTAGTATCCCGAGAAACGAACAAGTAGCCATGCAACTCGCCAATTATTGCTTCGAATGCCCAATTGTGCGTTTACTTTACATTTTTTATTGGTTGAGATGAAAGCAAACCCACCCCAAGTTTAATTATGGTAAAGACTTTTTTTAATACAGTTTCAAGTATTTTTTAAAGTACACCTAATCACAGAAGCCTTCGAACGTCATTTAAATAAAGTCGCAGCTAAAAAAAAATTCATAGTAGGCTGATCTGTTTGAAAATTGAAAGCCAGACATAAATTTTAATTCTAAACAATTTTTGTTAATAACTTTTTGCAGTATCTTCATAAACGGAGGTAGTTTACTCCTAATACATTTCATTACATCAGTTATAGTATATTAATTGATTTTGTTCATTTTCTCAACATCTCAGTTTAAGACAAAGCAGGAGCGATTCCCCGAATATCATAATCTAATTCAAAATTTTTTTGTCACTTATACCTTATCCACACTCAATCCGTGGACACACTGTATATAGAATCAAGCGGAATTGGGAGTGAATGTACAATATGAGTGAATATAGTTGTGTTGTCTTTGGGTTATAGCTCGGTCAAAAAGCGACGTTTTTTCACCAGATTTTAACAATTTGTATAGTTTAGCGTCTACTAACGATTGTACTAATAATTATCCTGTGAGCTGTAGTAGAAACTTTACTATTTGAGTTTTAAATTAACATCCTTCGTATTCAAATTTTGGAATTTATCACTTATCAAGACTGATAGGGTGTGGTTAAAAAGTAAAAGGATAATAATTTACTGTTTGCAAGATAACATATTTGTTTATTTATTTATCCAGAGAAATATGTGTATACAGGGCTGTCTAATAATCTGCGTAAACTGGGCTTGTTATGTTTTGGCCAATGTGGTTCACGAAATATATTTGTGTTAATCCTCCAACACTAGAAATGGACTGAAGTCAATGTAAAAAACCCAAGCCTCTTTTTAGGTGTGACAGGTGTGCTTCAGAATTGTGTCAAAACTGTTGTTTCCACTACAGAATCGAGGGCGATAGTTCTTCAGAATCGTACCATTATTTACCTTTGCCCAGAATACAATCCCAACATGAATCTTGGAGTGAACACTACTACTAAATAGGTGTCCAAAGTTCTGAAGGTTTCTCACTGAATTGACTTCAGAGCTTCTGTCTACTTTCAAGGATAATATTGTGGAGAACAGTTCAGTTCTACCCATTGTTCGTGACAGTGTTGCTTTAGCTGCTGAGTCAGTGTAGGATTTAACAAATCAGGTTACTGTTTAAAAGAGTCACATATTGATTTAATCAGGTTGTTAGCAAGTAACACCTGTTAACCGGAATCTTCAGGCTATTTTGATGATTCCTAAAATGGTCCGTCTCTATACTCCAGAGTTGTAGACAGAGTTTCTTATGCAGGTATTTTTATTAAGCTCAAGCCTAAAACTCAAGTCACGAGATAAAATATATCCAAAACAAATCTGCATTACTCAAGTTAAAAACGTGGGGAATGGCGAGAAAACTTAAAAAGTTTGGACGCCGCAAGTGCATTATGGTAGTGAATTTTCATAGAAATGATCTGCCATAAAATATTTTATTATAACTTTTTTTTCTTGTAACATACAATTCTAAATTTTCGTGTGTAGTTTACTTTTTATATCGTGAACCCACCACAAAATTTTGTTAACATAGCTTTGTTATTTTTGATAAAAAATTTTTTTGAATGAAAACTCAAAATTTTCCCGGAAAACCTCGTGTGATTTTCCCGAGTAACGAACTCATCCAAGCCACTTACAAAAGAAAGGTACATGCTAAATTTTATCAAAATTGGCCCACTATATATAAATATATATATATATATATATATATATATATATATATATATATATATATATATATATATATATATATATATATATATATATATATATATATATATATATATATATATATATATATATATATATATATATTATCACACCGATAACTCAAAAAATAATGGGCCGATTTAGATAAAATTCGGCATGTACCTTCCTTTTGTAAGTGGCTTGGATAAGTTCGTTAGCCAGTAGCTCCGCCGAGTCCCTTGATCTCTCCTTTATAGGAGTACGGTTCCTGGATGAGGGCCACATCCGTGTTCCTCTGAGCCATCAGTAGTCCGGCCGTACTGCCCTGCTGTGTTGGAGGTTGACCTGAAGGAACCTAAGTCCTATTAACTCGTAGTTGCTTCCCCAGTGGACGGAAGATAACCTTTCCGAGGCCTTAGAATGCCTTGAAGGAGGTTCCTTCAAGGGCTCTGTAAGACGCCTGGTCGATTGAGAAGGCGAGAGTCTGTCTTTTCTCCTATGCCTTCCTGCTTAGAACCGACCAGTGTTGTGTCCCCAGTTCAGGGTTCTGGATCTTCAGTCTACTGATCACGGTCTCCTGAGGCACGGTGTCAGGGATCGGTACGAGGACCTTGCGTCTCTTTGGGAGTTCCTTGGGCTCGACGGCTGTCAAGTCCGCTCCCTCCCAAATGTGACCGAGGCCCCCGATCGTTTTCCGCAGCCAGTCCCGCGACTGCGGGCCGGCACAGGTTATCCAGAGGATGCCCCCCGCCAGGCGCGACCGATGGAACTGAGGCGGGCTCTCCCCTTCCTGAAGAGATTCCACCGCAGCCTGGATCAGGTTCGCCTTCCCCTGGTCTAGCGTGACCTCAGGATGGCGTCTGTCAATCACCGCCATCCCGAGACCCTCCGCAGCCTCCCTATACGAGTCAGTCTGCACCGGTGTTCCGGCCTTGGTCCTTTTGAGACGTCTGTCTGTAGTAGGCGTGCTAGAGCCGGAGCGCGGCGTCTTCTGACTCGCACTCTCCTCTTGCGCCGTTACAGGTGCCCTGGCCCTTTTGGAACGTCTGTCTGTAGTAGGCGTGCTAGAGTTCGAGCGCGTCCTCTTCTGACTCGCACTCCCCTCTGGCGCCTTTACAGGTTTCTCGACCGTCCACGTCCCGGTCGCCATTTTCTGCGCCCTCCGGTACTTCTTTCTTTGCGCCCCGGGAAGACGCTTGGGCTGCCGGGGCAGTTACTCTACCCTTACAGTAGGGTACTCACTGGTGGAGGGGCCCCCGGAGTCCGCGGAGCTCGCCGCTCTCCGGTGGAACCCAGCCTCCATCCCTAGACACGGGTCACATGACACCGTAGATTGGGGGAGTTTGTTTCGACCTCCACGTCTAGATTCGTCATGTTTAGTTATCAGCAGGGTCACCTCGTGCAGGATGCGGCTCTTCACCGTGCATGACGGTCTTGGAGAAAGCTTCATCAAAAGCTCATGTTTTTGTTTCCGCTTCCTCAGCTTGGCCGCTGGAGTCCTTTGGCCCATAATTTAATTGTGTCTCATTTTCTTTTTTCGAGGAGCTAAAATGATTTTCTATTTTACCATCAGAGTTCCTTTGTATGAAAGACTTTAGCAATTAAATCTTTTTACGGTCACTTAATAATATTCCTCTTAAAAATCTTTGCCACGAAGACAAACTGTGTGTTACCAAGTAGCGAATTTTCATAATTCATTGTGATGATAGTATGTTCGATTATTTCCTATCAAAAATATCTAATAGCCATTGAAAATTTTCAAACAATTGGCAAGATTATTAAAATGTAAGCCTACTTTAAAAAAGCTAGTGCATTATCTCCAAGTTTTCAGTAATTTGACATTATGGCCTGGATATTTCACATCTATCAAATAGGTGGAGAAAGACATTCTAATGAATGCTGAACATCAATTTAAAGTGATGAGAATTGATACAATGTTCGACTTAAATTTTCCAACAGTTGTCAAGGTCATTAAAAAGCAAGCCAACTTAAAAAGGCGAGTGTAGCAAACGCCGAATGCAACCATACAGATATTTTACACTTTTGCTTATTTCTTTATTTGTTTTATAGGTTTGTAAAGGAATGTCCTACTTAGAAAGGCATAACTACATCCATCGAGACTTAGCGGCAAGGAACTGTCTTGTTGGAACGGAAAATGTAGTCAAAGTAGCAGACTTCGGATTAGCAAGATACGTTTTGGATGACCAGTATACCTCTTCTGGTGGTTCCAAGTTCCCTATCAAATGGGCACCACCGGAAGTCCTTAACTATACCAGATTTTCATCTAAGTCAGACATATGGGCTTATGGTAAGTAATTTTTTCAGTTGCATTAATTTGTATTGCAAAAGATTATGACTGATAGTGAATGTTTCCTTTTTATAGGTGTATTAATGTGGGAAGTGTTTACTTGTGGAAAGATGCCATATGGTCGTTTAAAAAACACCGAAGTTGTTGATAGAGTGCAAAAAGGAATGATATTAGAAAAACCTAAAAATTGTTACAAGGAGGTTTATGAAGTGAGTATATTTTTTAATATTTGGCACAGTCTTGTTAAAATAATTTGTTGTTACCTTTAATTAGTGGAACTGTTCTATTTGTATTTAATATTTCCTGTAGTAGCACAAAATTACTTAACATATAGCATTTTTTATTACATCATAAATAATTGTACTGAAGGGTGGCATTTAGCTATCACTTTGAAAAATCTTTAGCCCCTTCTTAAAAGTTTAGTTCCCCAATTTAATTACCTAAATGAGAGCCTGCTAATTATTGAGTTAAAAAATTTGAATTCATGTCAAAATTGTGCAATTTTAAACAAAGATTTTGTAGTAGCTTTTCTAATGTTTCTATGGTTATTCAGATAGTTAAAAACGACATGTTACGGTTGTGAAAATAAAGAGGTTAATTAATAATAATAATAATAATAATAATAATAATAATTTATTGTGTCCAACAGACCAAGTACAGGACCAATTACAGGACACTTACAAACTAATTAGCGAGTGATATTACCATAAATTAACAATAACAAAATATTAATCCAAAAACAAACCTAAAACTACAACATTTCAATAGCTTTATGCAACAATGTACACAAACTGTCGCTAAATATATCACTACGTGAACAAATGATATTGAAAGTTTCACACATTACATATATTGGAGATCTTAACATAACAACAGTCCTAGCCTGATTATTATAAAATGACATATTATGCCGTTCACTCATCCTGGGAACATGGAGATTTATGTGCGCCAATAATTCTGGACAGTCAATGACATTGTGTATCAGTTTATATAAAAACTTGATTGAGTCAACTCTTCTTAGCTTACACAAACTGATGAATTTAAAGTTCCCAAGCAAAACAGAATGATTGAACCCCCTCCCCGGATAACGCCCAGTTTCCTTAAACCACAGATATTTTAGGAACCTTCTCTGGACAGATTCGAGTGAGGTTATATGCACACCATAATATGGGCCCCCAGACAAGAGATCCATATCATAACTTGGAAAGAACAAAAGCACAATACAAAGCTTTGAGAGCACCAAAACATGTAAACAACCCATACACTATAAATCCCAAAAACCTGTTACACTCGTTTACTATGGTATTGATGTGAACGTCAAACGACAGTTTCTTATTCAAGTGGACCCCCAAGTCCTTCACAGTCTCCACATGATCAACCATAAATCCCAAAAACCTGTTACACTCGTTTACTATGGTATTGATGTGAACGTCAAACGACAGTTTCTTATCCAAGTGGACCCCCAAGTACTTCACAGTCTCCACATGATCAACCACCAACCGACCCACAGTATACTCAAACTGAACAGGGAAAGCTTTACGTGTGAAAGTCATGACCTTACATTTACTCACATTTAGTTCCAATCCATTCTGTAAGCACCACTCAGAGCAAGTCTAGATCTTCCTGCAGTTTAATGCAATCATCCAGCGACATCACTCTCATAAGCTTGCTCATAAGTCTTGCTTTCTTTCTCACAAGAGATACAGCAGCCCTAGACCCATCACAATGAACAACCAAGTTATTCAAAGTAATGAGTCCTGTGGATCGAAATCTTAATTGGCACCAACATGTTACATCAATTGCAGAAGCGGCTGCTAAGAAATTGGGTTTCCTCTTCCGGGCTCGCAAATACTTTTCACCAACTAATCTCTATACCTTATACACTTTACAAATAAGGCCAAACCTCGAATACTGCTCCCACATCTGGGGTGCAGCAGCCGCTTCTACACTCGCTATCCTGGACTCCATTCAAAAGAGAGCTATACGTCTCATCGGTGACCCTACCCTCACCCAAAGGCTTCCATCCCTTGCCCACCGACGTGCCGTTGGTGACCTCTCTCTCTCTTTTATAGATATCTGCACGGGCACTGCTCAGAGGAGCTTTCCTCCATAATTCCCCCACCTGCTGCCCCCAGCAGATCTACCAGGGGAACAGAGCGAATGCACCCTTTTACTGTCCAGGTCACCAGACATAGAACATCTTGTTATGCCGCTCTTTTGTCCCGAGGACTTCCAAGTTGTGGAATTCCTTGCCGGCACATGTTTTTCCTTCTCCCCCGAACCTCCAAACCTTCAAGTCCAGAATTAACAAGTTGCCTCTTTCCTCCTTGTCAACACCCATGGTACGATAGTATTTAGGCTGTAAGCCCTCGTGGTGTGTTGTTGACATAAAAAAAAAAAAGCAGCTTTAAGTCATCTGCATAGAAAAGTCTCAGCACACTTAAACTACTCTCCAAATCATTTATAAATAATAGGAACAATAGCGGCCCTAGATTAGAGCCCTGAGGAACGCCCTAAGTAGCAATGAGCTCAGAGGACCTGAACCCGCCATAGCTAACAAATTGAACACGAACACTAAAATAATCCCCAAAAAGACATAACATGCTATCGCTGAATCCATACGATTCAAGCCTCCTCAAAAGGACAAAGTGATTGACACGGTCAGGTCAACCTTTACAAAATCTGTGTAGACCACATCAATCTGACCCCCAGCATCAATGCCGTCTGAGACCCACTGAGTGAAAACGGCCAAGTTTGTGACAGTTGACCTACCCCTCACAAACAGTGTTTTCACAGAGTTGTAGATACCCTCATATAGGACCATCTCAAAGATTCTAGCAAAAATGCAGAGTAGAGCTATCGGACGATAGTTGATGACCAAAGATACATCACCAGTCTTAAATATGGGGCATATACGTGCCAACTTCCAGATCAAAGGAAACCGACCAGTGTTCAAACATAAATTAAATATGTAGCAAAGTGGAACAACTAAAACACCAGCGCAGTCTTTTACAAGGAAAGACGGAATCTGATCTGGACCAGACGTCATTTTACTGCTTAATTTTCTTATAGCTCTCCGTATCTCTTCCTCCGTAATTCTTGATAGGTGGACGTAATACTGATTAGGCTCTGAGTCAGATGCATTATTCTGCAAGTCAATTCTGCCGGCTGGTGTATAAACACTACCAAAGAATGCAGCAAACGCATCAACTATTTGTTGTGAGCCAGTTAGCGCATCACCGTTATAATACATCTGACCAGGTTTTTAAAATGGATACTTATTCTTTCTGAGGTACTTTTGACCGATATATTAATGCATCAGTAAGATGGGTAAGATGGGTCACCGGCATTTGTTGAGAAACATACAACAACAAACCACTACACCACAACAAGAACAAACAGAGTCCACAGAACAACACACAGCGTTTTTACCATACATTAAAGGTGTCACCGACAAAATCAGCAGAATTTTTAGAACCCACAGTATCAAAACCATATTCACAACAGAGCAAAAACTTTCAAATCTGATAAAAACTCCCAAGGATACGATTCCAAACGAATCTCATGGAGTTTACGAAATTCCTTGTTCCGACTGTTCCCGAACTTACGTAGGACAAACAAATAGACGCATCCACAACAGTATATATATGAACACACCCTCACAGTTAGAAAATCTGACCCCTCATCGGCACTGGCCATGCATCATATTCATACAGGACACAAAATAGACTTCGATAATGCCAAAACAATAGCACCGATTTACAACTTCAAAATGAGAATTATCCGCGAAGCAATCGAGATTGAAGAACGTCCTGATTGTTTAAATAAAAGAGACGATGGTCTTCGCCTTCTGACTACTTGGAAACCTATTATATCTTCATTACAAACACACAAAAAGAAAATAAATTCCCCAGACAATTTTATTTCCCCATTATCTGTCTCAACAAATGCCGGTGACCCTCTTAATCATACTCATCCTCTAAGTACCGTGACCAAAGCCCCCCACTTAATTGACCGTGACCCTACTACTTTTACTGATAACGAAGCAGGTAGATGGAACGACATATATAAGACGAGACTTGCAACGAACTGCCAGATCTCTCTGAGTCCTAGCGTTGAACACACTAAGACCTCACAGACGATCTCCGGCGAGTTTTGGGGAGTAGGCAGATTGAGGCTCCGTAATCGAGCTACAACAACATAACCCACCTTTGTCCTTCGCTCTAAGGAGTAGGCAGATTGAGGCCTTAGAGTGTCCTTACATATCTCCTTTACCTCTTGAAAATGGCTCCAAAACAAGAGCCGAAACGTCGAGTTTTCATAAATTCTGGACGCGGTTCAACCTGAGAACCAAGTATGTCTCATATATATATATATATATATATATATATATATATATATATATATATATATATATATATATATATATATATATATATATATATATATATATATATATATATATATATATATATATATATATATATATATATATATATATATATACATACATTTAATTATGCTCATATTATCTATGCTTTCCGTGTTTCGTGTTGCCGATCCCCTCCATTAGCCCGGATAATCGAGAGTATACTGTTTTTAACATCAATTTAATTCACCACATGAATTATCTATATGTTTCTTTTATTAAGTTCATTTGTTCAAAGGATCAACTTTCACAGCTTACTTAACTATTGTGTATTTTATTGTAATGTAATGTAATTAAATAAACTGTTACTGTGTCAAAAATCACCTCAAAATGGATATTTTACTGAAATGCCATACATCATTGAAAAGCTCCTTCTTAGCACAACTCAACAAGCTGAAAATTCAATATGGCTGCCATAAGAAAAACAAAAGTTGAAAAAAGTATGTGAAAAACTAAAAAGAGACAGTTGTCCACGTTCATGCCAAAATATGTGTCTTCAAAAAGTGTCTTAAAGAAATGAAGGTCTCAACAGTCTCAGATCAAAGGTAACTCAGCTAGGGCACAAAAACAAATTCCCTAAATTTTTGTTTTTCTCAAATATCTTCAAAGCTATCATAGTTAGCCTTAGTTTCTCGGCGGATCTGAAATGAGCACAAGATTTGCTAAAACTTTCCCCATTTAACCCAGTTGTAACTTTCACAGTTTCCGAGATGCCAATGGTGAGCATCGAATTGGTACACACTGTATATTGCTCATGTTTGTGTTTGTTCTAATAATAATAATAATACTTTATTCGTTCCATAAATACCCTATTGGGTGTAGAACATGTCATTTGCAAATATAAAATAAATATAAATATAAACATATATAACAATATAACAAACAATAACAAATGTATACACAAAATCTAAACATAAAATAAAATATCGTCAATGCAGCAGTATTAATTCGACAATATAAAAATTTACAAACTTAACAAAGCAGCCACACACCCGCATATACACCCCACAAATATTGTATCAACCCCCTCAGAGAAAGCATGCAATGGTGAATGTTGCCATGCTAAAGTGACAGCTATTAATCTTGATCTTGGAGTGGTGGCCATATGTCTCCGTCTCAGAAGAATTCATTACAGGAATAATAACACTTTCTCAGTAGAATATCCTTTAGTTCTTTTTTCAGTGTGTTTTACGTCCATATTTTTCCAACAGAGAAGTAGGTGATTGAATATTTTTATCATTTGATATTCTGCATTTCTCTGCACTTTTGTTAATGGTATTTTTGGTAGTAGGAGTTTCTGATTCAACCTGAACCTTGTATGATGTTCATGCTCAGGCAGGTATTTTGAGAAAAACGACATATTTTGCTTGACAAACAGGACGCATTCCAATATGTATACACAATGTAGGGTCAGTATCTTCTTCTCTATGAAATACTGCCTGCAGGATTCTCGAGGTTTCAGCCCATACATGGACCTGACACAAGACTTCTGCAGTATTAATATGCAGTCCACATCCACAGAGTTTCCCCAGAACACTATGCCATACTTAAGTATTGCATACACATACGCATAATAAACCATAAGACATGTGCCCTCATCCACACTTCTCTGCAGCACTCTTAAGGCATATGAAGAACTAGAGATCTTGGAAGCAATATACTCTATGTGTTTCCTCCAGTTCACATTATTGTCTATAATTAGGCCAAGAAACTTGCAGCTTTGTGAAGTCTGCAACTGAGTGTTACCACAATTTATCGTCATTGCTTCTCCTCCAACAGCAGAAAATTTAATTAGCTGTGTTTTTTCAGCATTCATCTTCATTTGATTTGCGCTAAACCAAGCGTCAAGGTCTCTCCTGACAGAAATCATCTTAGATTCTAGTTCATCTATCTGTCGCATGCGTAGGATGATCGAAGTGTCATCTGCATATAACATTGTTTTGTCGTTGAGAAGTGTAGGCAAGTCATTAATGTAAATTATAAACAGCAGTGGGCCCAGCACTGACCCCTGTGGTACCCCTCTCTTAACTGTCTCTACTGAAGAATAGATGTTTTTACCTATAGTTGTGTGTTTACTACGGATACACTGTTTTCTGTGGGTCAGATATGATTTCATCAACTCCAGCACCGTTCCCCTTACACCAATCATCTCCAACTTTTCATAAAGTATCTGACAGTCTATGCTTTCAAAAGCCTGGGACAGATCCGCGAAAACACCAACAACCTCCTCTCCAAGAGTCATAGCCTGAAGAACCTCTGAAGTGAATTGGTAAATTGCTCTTGTCGTGCTTCTTTCTCTTATGTAAGCATTCTGCAAATCACTAATTATGTTGTATCTTTCAAGATGTTCCACAATTCTGGTGACAATAACTCTCTGGTGTACCTTTGCTATAACTGGGGTTAGCATAATAAGCCTGTAATTTGAGGGGTCAGAGGTATCACCCTTTTTGTAGATTAGCACACCAGCCGACATCTTTAGATCATCTGGGAAGGCTCCAGTCATCATACATTCATTGATGGCCTCTGCAAGAGGTGTAGATATAATGTCAGCATTATCCTTCAATATCTTAATAGGCAGCTCATCAATTCCCACTGACATGGTATTCTTGAGGCCCCTAATTATTTTAAATACTCTCATAATCATATTTGCATAATCTGTTTTTATTTATTTAAGGAAACTATTGAGGGATATCCACATGTGTGTAATATTTCGAGCTTTTGCTTGTACTTGCCATATATTATTTGTTTTTATTTATATGAACTTTATTTTCTTGTAATTTTTAATTATCAATAAAACTATTTGTTTTTTTTTTTTAGTTTTAAATTTTGACATGTCGTAAATTAATTACAAATAAAGAATATTGATACATGTCATGTTACTTTGTTACCTGTCACTTGTGTCATTGTTGAAATTTCTGTTTAAAAACAAAAATGATAAATTATTGTTTTAGGTGATGCGGAAATGCTGGAGCCACCTGCCTGAGAACAGACCCTCATTCAAGGTGCTCAAGGAGCAACTGCTGAACGTGAATCAAGGCATCCTGGTTGATTGACTGGCCCAACTGGTGTGCGAAACTGTTGTGTCACGAAGCTCCACCTCATCATCGGCTGCTTCCACCTGCGAGTCTTGCTCTAATTATGAACAGACTTGGATCGGTTTCTGTGAAACTTTAAGGAGACAGGCTCGGAAGGCCAAACAATAGGTTACATTGTGTTACGTTTTGTGATCTTTTCGTTTTTAGTTCACCCAGAAAATTGAAAAACAAAAACGATTGAAAATTCAGTTGCCAGTAGACATGAAATAGTTGAAAAGGCTGTCCATGTGTTGCTTTCCATGAAGAATCTCTGTTGTGGCTGTTTATATTTTAACAGTGGAATTCATATAAGCTGTCACCAAATCCCCTACAATAAAGTGATATATCCATATTTTTTTTTAGCTTCATTTGTGTTAAAGTTATGTTTTGTGCATACCAGCACTTATGTATCTAATTGGTTTACATATATACTTATCTGATCCTTTATTTTACCCTAAGCATTAAATCCTGACATTCAAATTAACCCGCAATCCAAATCGAGAGACACAAGTATAGTTAAGATCTGCTGGACCTATCAGTTAACCAAGGTCACCAAATATCCTACTGTAAAATAAGTTTTTTTTTTTTGCTTTATTTTTCTTGATTTAATCAGTAATGGAGCATTTAGCTGTTCGTGGCTGAATTTGCCTAGACGCTAACTTATAAATTTAGACATGGATATTCCACAGATTCAAATTCCACCATCAGCAATGACATATTTTTGATGGTGCAATTTGAACTAGTAGTTTTATTCTCATTCATACCACATACCATTATCATCCACCCTATCACCCATCTGCCTATGGCATATGTTGGCGACAAAGTTTTATTAAAAAATATTTAAAGAAATGAAAATACTATGGGCAATCATCCGAATTTTAGAAACTTGTATCAAATTTCCTTAATATCTTAATTTGACATCCTAGAGCACCAGTGATTGTGAGTTTAACAGCTGCCCAGGCGCTAACTTATAAATTTAGACATGGACAATTCCACATATTCAAATTCCACCACCAGCAATGAGATAGTTTTTATGGTGCAATTTTAACTAGTAGTTTTATTCTCATTCATACCACATACCATTATCATCCACCCTATCACCCATCTGCCTATGGCATATGTTGTTGACAAAGTTTTATTAAAAAATATTTAAAGAAATGAAAATACTATGGGCAATCATCTGAATTTTAGAAAATTGTGTCAAATTTCATTAATACCTTAATTTAACATCCAAGAGCACTAGTGATTGTGAGTTTAACAGCTGCCTAGGCGCTAACTTATAAATTTAGACATGGACATTCCACAGATTCAAATTCCACCGATTCAAATTCCACCACAAGCAATGACATTTTTGTTATAACCCAGATGTCTTAACATGTTTTATTGCCAATATATGTATTATTTTAAACGCTTCTTTTATTCATTTATTTATTTACGGGCCAGGAGCCCATTTTAAATAAGTACAAAAAGAAAAAATAAACAATAAAAGCAGTTAATAAAAGCATACAAAATGGTTACAAGTGAGACACTTAACTTACAAAGTGACAGCTGTTTGAAGAAAACTGATTTTCTTGTGAAAAAGTCAAATTCATCAGACAATCTGTTGGCCAACACTGAGCATCTAATTAAATAAGAGTTATGACTAGTTGGTACGATGAAAACCGACAAGAAATGAATTCTTTGAACGAGTTACTCTTGGTGGAACAAAGAAGTTGATCATAGAAAGTAAGTCAGGACAAGATACCTCGAAGTTAATTATGATATAAAAAAGTTTTAAATCTCTTTGTTTGCGTCGAACATCAAGAGGCATGATATTAAAATACGTTAGTAAATCTTCGAAACTACTACAATGATGGTGGCTTTTGAAAGCAAGGTACCTTAAAAACTTGCACTGTATCTGTACAAGATTCACAGAATGACATGTGTAGTAGGGAGACCATACAGAAGAGGCATATTCAAGATGACATACAAGAGAAAAATAAAGAATTTTAACAGATCTGATGTTGGTGAAATCAGAGGTATATCTTTTAATAAAGCCAAGCAACTTCAGAGACTTAGAAATCACATTAAAAACATGAGTGATAAATGAAAAAGATGAATCAAATGCAACACCCAAATCTCTAATTCAACAAACTTCAATGGTACACCCTTGATGTAATAGGTATCTTCAAGTCTATTCCTTCCTCTATAAAAAGAAATTGATTGGCATTTAGATGGATTGAGTTCCATCCCATTGTTAAGACACCAGCTTATTAAGTTGTCAATGTCATACTGAATTTTAAAAAAGTCTGAAGGACCTGTATAGAATAAAAAATTACAATGAGAGAAACACTCATGAATATCATTAATGAAGATATTAAATAGCAAAGGTCCCAAGTGAGAACCCTGTGGCACTCCTGACACTTTTAATTTAATTTTATTGTGTATAGTTATTACAGTGTTAATAAAGTGTTGTGGCGAGTGGCATTGCTGTTCATACTGTTGTCTCTTTTTATCTCTGGCAGACAGGTAATTACATTATGTGTTTATTGGTTGGGAGACTGTACGATTCAATGGCTATAGGTTGAAATGACTGGGAATGGGCCGTTCTCTGCAGGTATGTAGAGGAACGTTTCAGAAAATTTTTGGTTAAGGTCCTTCTTCTGTCACTACTATCGTAGTCGTTGTGTGGAAGCCATTTTGGTCACTGCTTATGGAATCATCTTTGTAGTTGAGTTAGAACATTCGTTGATGGCTACCATATCAGTATAAGTAATCGTCGATGGTGTGACCCACGAGGTACTGGAGTTGATGTTGTCTGGAGGCCATCGAGAGTAGTAACGGTGCAGACCTCCATTATATGCTATAGGAACGTTGCCAGAGGTTGTTGTAGAATACACACGGGACCATCCGTAATCTGCAGACTGGACGCTGGCCCGGGGTTTGTAGTAAATGAGACTACTTTGTTCAACTGCCAAGGTCATCTCGACTGGTTAGGCTGAGTCTGGAGAGTCAGTCTAGGGTATCGAGGATCAGTATTCCCTGGAGACCGGGAATGGATGAGTATACAATCATCATATCATGTGTTTTCTTTCAGTGTGTTGGTGCAATTGCAGTGCTATAAATTGCCTTATTAGATATCATTTTTTAGTGCTGTATCACTATTTTAGCAACTCAGATAAGTTACTTTGATGTATAGTGACCTGTAATGTCGTCAGCCATGACCTACCTTTAATCACCGCATTGAAGAGAAGGTTGCCTTTTTACTTGCCACTTTCATATGCAGCCTAAGTTGTTATTTTAATTAAGCTTGTCGTGACAACTGTCACTTTTAGTTTAAATATTAGGGTGACGTAGATAGCATCTTCATAGTACTGTTTAATTTAAATTTTATGTAGTAATCAGTCACTTTTTACTGGATATAGAAGTCCACTAATAACGTTTATGTTATTTCAAGTTTGTTGACCTACAAGGTCGTTTATGTTATTGTTTTCTCTTGCGAGGAAGCTTCATGGGTCACGCAATTTTATAACTGGAGTTTAGGTTACTGGTTACGTGTATAACCCTACTGTCGTTGTTCCGGCTCTTCAAACGAATCATTTTAGTTATATTTAACTTGTTATTGCATCGTAATATACACTTTTTGGTGAGCTCACATAATAGTTATTAACAGCCGATGTTATTTAAGCACGATTGGTCCATGAAATTACTACAGTGCATTGTTTTAACTAAAGCACTACCCTCGAGCAGCATCCAAGCAGGGTCGTTCTTCCTTATACAAAGAACATATTTCTGTATTTAGAAATAACCACATTGACATCTACATTTGCAAAGCATATTATTGATACCCAACATAGACCCACATTAAATAACCGCATAAAACCACAACATTTTTGTAATGACAAGCGTAAACTAGACTTTGTTGAAGCTTCAGAAGTAGTAGTACATACACGACAATAGCTCTCTTGTTTTGAATGAGCAAACTGATTTAATGGATTCCCCTTTCCTGGATATTCTTCTTCCTAATTAAATAAATCAAACAAAATAAATCCAGCTATTTTTTGAAAAAAGTTGTAATAAGATAATGAGTTGATGTGTTTCATTGCATAAAGTCTGCTTTATTATTGTTATTATTTGGTTACTTTATTGTTGTAATTGTTATTACAGTTATTCCTGTTATTGGTTAGTTCTAGCTTTATGTGAAATATTGACATACATTGCGTAGACTTTTTCAAGGCACCATCTGTCATTTTTGTTTTATTTTACTTTCAGTAAAAAAAAAGTTTTTGATCAAAGCATCATAACATAGGAACTGATCTTTATTTTTAGTAGTCATGATTTCGTAATAATTCAGTTTTCTTCTGTGTGAGGATGCTGTCGAGCAGCGAAACCGGTTACAGAAACGTCGAAGAACATCTAGAATTCAGAAGGGCCACTTGCTCCAGTTAGCTTATACAGTGGGTACGTCCTTCATAAACGAAAATCAACAGTTAAGCCAGAGAAGTAGGTTGTATGTAGTATGGACCAGTTTCACCAAGTAAGGGTAATAACAATCAATAAATTAGATATGTTGGTTTTGCAAAAAAAATCATGAAACTTTTTGCAGGGATTTTATCTTGGGTTGACACTACTAATCTAGGAAAGCCTCCACTAGTGCTGGGAATTTATCCGTTTGTGTATTCGAATATTCGTTCCGAAAGCTTCACGACTATTCGAATATTCGTTGAGTATTCGAATATTCGTGGAGTATTCGAATAATCGCAGAGTATTCGAATATTCGTCGAGTATTCGAATAATCACAGAGCATTCGAATATTCACAGTAATAAACACTGCCCTAAGCCCATGAATGTGTCTCGTTATCATTTTTTGAATCTGCCTCTGTTTCCTAGAAAATTAGCTATTTAATTCTTAACTTTCAAATAATTCCGGACATTTTTCATTGTTTATTTTAGAAAAATTCATGACGATTAGAATGTCGGTTTCATTGTGCTTATCACAACAGGAGTTAGGTTTTTAGTCATATTTACGTTATTTGCAAGTACATATATAAATAAATAAATAAATCTGCATCCCGTGTATTTGCGTTTTAAGCTAATAATGTGCTTAGTTAGAAAAATATGGCTAATTTATAATTTATACTAGATGGTGTACATATTGTTGAAACCATGCAAAGAGAGCTTATACAGTGCAAAGCTAACAAATTATTCATAATCATTTATTTGAAGGATCTACTTTTTTCTCCTAGTGCTCCCTGCGATAAGTGCTTCTAAGAATCTTCTGGGGATCATTACCAGCCATTATATATATATATATATATATATATATATATATATATATATATATATATATATATATATATATATATATGTATATATATATATATATATATATATATATATATATATATATATATATATATATATATATATATATATATATATATATACACAGTAGAAGTCGAATATAACGACGACGAAGGGACCGTGAAATTTGCGTCGCTAAAACCGGACGTCGCTAGAAGCGACGGCCGGATTTTTTTCATACTTACTATTTTATAATTGATTATGTTCCTTTTTATAATAATGAGACCTATAAATCTATATATACTACATACGTTCAAAAATAAAAAAATAACGAATGTGCACTCAACAATATTTATTACCTGTGTTTGAACAAAATGATAGATGTATGTATATGTACATAATTGATGTATGTTTGTACTTACATTATATCAGACTGCCATGGTCAATTTGTTACATTTTTATTTAAAAAGTCCGTTATTTTAGATTGTTTTTTAATTTGCGAATTGTAATAAAGTTTTTCCAATTTTTTCTCAATGGAGCACACTTGTTCTACTAATATCTCATCATCAACATTATTGTATGACAGATATTTTCGAATATTCTCAATAGCATTAAATGCATCTAGCGCAGATGGCGGTTGAAAATCATCATCGTGATCGTCGTTAATGTCACTCGCACTGTTACTATCATCACCAATTATGTCCTCACACACCCTATCTACGATTTCTTGTTCAGTTAGGTAACCACACGTTTCCACTCCGTTGTCCACATTCACATATTCCACGAGTTGATCGTCGGTAAGTTCGAAAATTGCACTGTTCTTAACCCACAACGCCAATGGTATTTCGTCATCTTCGTCAAAGTCGCCGTCTTTGTCACCAACATTACTCAATTGTCCTTGTCCTAATCCTAATGATAGCTCATCAGCTTCTTCGTTTATATGACTAGAAAACCCAGCATGCTTGAAACAATTCGCTATTGTTTTTGCGGTGACTTTACTCCAAGCTTTGGATATCATCGTATAAGCGTAACTTTCCACGTTTCATTCCGATCGGCGTATTCAATTAGCTTCATAACATACAGTTTCCGAAATTAGACTTTTAAGGCCTTAATGATTCCTTGATCTATTGGTTGCAGCACGGATGTAGTATTGGCTGGTAAAAACACTAATTTGATGGCTTGTAAATTTTCTATGTGAGGATGTGCGGGGCAGTTGTCTACAAGAAGCAAAATTTTTTTCTTGGATTTTATAAGTTTCCTGTCCCAATTTTGGAATATATTCTTAAATATTTCGGATGTCATCCATGCTTTCGTATTGTTTTCATACACAACCGGTAAGGACTTAACATGTTTGAAACAACGCGGGTTCTTTGACTTGCCTATAACAACAAGTTTCCGTTTTTCTGATCCCGTCATATTACAGGCAACCATGACAGTGATCCGATCTTTGGACATCTTTCCTCCCGTACATTTTTCGCCTTTGAATTTTAAGGTCTTATCTGGAGTCATTTTGAAGAATAATCCAGTTTCATCCGCATTGAATATCTCTTCATCTTTGTAACCTTTCCGTATTTCTGGCCAAACCGTTTTCAGCCAGTTTTCTGGAACTCCTGCTGGAACACTAGCAGCTTCCCCGGAAATGTTCCCAAATACGATATTGTGACGTTGCCGGAAACGCTTTATCCAGCTTTCTGCACAATTAAAATCAATTTTCCCAAATAATCTGCCGAAATGAGTTGCTTTTTCTTGTAATATGGGTCCGTTTATTGGGATTCCTCGATTTCTCTGAGTGGTGAACCACTGTAGTAATGCAGCGTCGATATCTTCATGGTGCGATGTCCGCAACCGCTTATTTTTTAGTGCATTATTGTTAAATGCACCCTTTATTTTCTCTCGATTCTTCCAAATCGTAGAAACAGTTGAATGCGATAATCCGAATTCATTCGCTACTTTTGCGTTAGATTCACCAGCTTCTAACCTTTGGATAATAAAACCTTTCTCTTCGATTGACAAGACTTTGCGTTTTGATGCCATCATTCTGTTTTATACACTTTACACGAAACGTAGGTAACAATATTTTAGCTCGGGCACTCGCTACAAAATATGAACTCAAACTAAATATTTTTGCTGTGAAAAACACAGCCGTCCGCTATAATAATTGAGGGTTTAACAGTCGGGTGTTTTATTACTGTTAGTTGTTAGATATTATTCTCAGAATCTTAGTTCATTTTTGTACATGTGCACTTGTAAACTTGACCTCTAAGCCTCTAAATCCTGGACATTGACCAGGCTCCAAGTTATTTATTACAACAGCATCACAGCATAATAAGACATCTTATTAGCTGTGACAGCATCCTACATCTGTAAGCCATAAAATATCTTCCCCTTGTTCTTGTTTATGCCTGCTGTGATCCTAAATTCCACCATCAACACCTACCGCACCGCACGGGTCGTTATAACTGACCTATGAATGCAAAAATCAACAATATTTCCGCCGTTTAAAGCGACTGCGACGCTATAAGCGGCGTCGCTCTAAGCGACCGATTTTAACATTGTCGCTTATGGAAATCCAACCAGATGGTTACAATTTACGACGTAACAACCGGCCCGTCGTTATACACGACGTTGTTATAAGTGACTTTTACTGTATATATATATATATATATATATATATATATATATATATATATATATATATATATATATATATATATATTCGAATATTCGATATATATATATATATATATATATATATATATATATATATATATATATATATATATATATATATATATATATATATATATATATTCGAATATTCGAACTATTCGTATTCGATTCCCAGCCCTAGCCTCCACTACTTACTACTCAACACTTCGTCAAAGCGCTTATAGAAGTTATTTAAATATTGTGGCATCCTAGGCTATTAGGTGATTTCTTAGTTATCTACTAATCTGTAATGTTTTCCCAAACCAGGTAAATTTCTCATTAACTTGTCTAGGACCCCTTGCATGGCAAACTTATATGCAAACACATAAAAGAATTAAGATTTATTATAGAAGTTACAACTATTTCATGTCTACAGACAAAATATGTTTTAGATTCTAGACAATACTCGATTACATGACTGACCATTTTAAGTAGCAGTTAAGTTATATTAATGTGCTACATGCTTGAGGGATACTTACTGAAAATTTGTGTATTTCATATTGATTATTATAAAATCCACATTTAGAATTATTGAGATCTTTAGTGTAAATTTTATAATCATAGCTAAGGCAGTTATGACTCATATTTAGTCATTTAAATTTAAAAATCATGCTTGCCAAGGCTTACTTTAGTTATATATCAATGGCCAGAAGGTAAAAACATTTATGATTTCAACTTTGCTATTTATGTACCTATTTAATTATTTAAAGTATACAGTGCAATGTAATATTTTAGATTAGAGAGATTAGATTCATTGTGAGTGGGCTATTCCAGTCTCTCCACCGCGACCTTAGGTCTATTGAGGCTCACGTCTAATTACTTAAATTTCACCCATCAATTACAGCTCACTGTAGGAGTCGATCTTTTCTTGAGGGTGCAAATCTGTTTGGCAGGTGTACGGACATCTGAGTGAAGTCGCTTGCCTGTTTCGAAGCTCAAAGCGAGACTATACAGGCCTTTGATTCTGTTGATCATTCTCTTTTACTTGCTAAATTGTTGAGTTATGGAGTTTCTGGTCGCCTTTTACAATGGTTTGCCAGCTACCTTAGTGGTCGATCGCAGATGGTGAGACTTAATGATGGAGCTTGCTCTGAGCTCCGCCCGGTATCGGTGGGGGTGCCTCAAGGATCAATACTTGGTCCAATTCTGTTTAACTTCTTTACCGCTGATGTGAATAGCATTCCACTACTGTCAACTCTTCACTGTTCTGCAGACGATATGCAATTATATATTCCTATTAGTGTATCTAATGCTGATGAAAAGATTGGGCGGTTAAATGGAGACCTACAGAGAGTTCAGACGTGGGCATGGAGCAACAACTTCAGCTTCAATCCTGAGAAGTGCAATTTTCTCATTCTTGGCACCTCCTATAATGTCGACTGTCTGTGTTGCTTGGGTCTGATGCCTTGTCCCATTCGGATAATCCCAGAAATTTAGGATTGATACTGGATGGTGGGAACCTGCAGTTCTGCAGACATGTGGACCATCTCTGCCGCTCTGCATTCTATAGACTGAGACACCTGTATCAGTACTGTGATTGTCTTCCCCAGGATGCACGTAAACTTCTGGTGAACTCACAAATCCTGTCACTGTTCACGTATGGTGATTGTGTGTATGGTCCTTGCCTGACACACTTGGACGGGTACTGTATCCAGATGGTGCAGAATTGATGTGCGAGATTTGTTCTCCACGTACCCTGTTTTGCTCATGTTACGCCGTACATGCGGGCACTGGACTGGCTGAACATGCAAGAAAGGAGACTTGTTCACTATGCCACCTTAGTAATCAAGGTTGTTCGGGAAAGGAAACCTGATTACCTATATGACTGTGTCAGCCTTCGAACTGATGTACATGACAGACTCCTGCGAGGCACGAGTTACTTGACTGTTCCTATACATAGAGCTGAAAGTTTTAAAATGTCCTTTTGTTACTTAATATTCTACCTATTCAATTATCTGCATAGAAAGGGTATAGCTTCTCTTTCAATAAAGGCTGTAAAATATGCTTTGAGACAGTCTGTTAGCTGGGACACATGAACTTGATATTACCCTGTTTTAATTTTTTCTGTAGCTGGATATGTTGAAAAACAGTTCACTGAACATGTCCATTTGTACTGTGAGTGCAATTATTATTATTATTATTATTATTATTATTATTATTATTATTATTATTATTATATTCAAAAACATAACACAGCATAATTTTTCCTTATACTGTGGTTGAACGTCAACGTTAAGGCAAGTGTGCCATGATAAGCAATTTATATTACATCTTGTCATTCTGAATTATTCGATAAATGTCATTGTATTAATGTTCACAGTTAATATGGAAAATCATTATTCCAATGCAGAATATTTAAATTTACTTTACATCCATGAAGAATGTAACCAAATTATTAGTAGAACGTGTAGAAGGTTTAATGAGTTAAATCCTAATCTGCCACCCACAAGTGAGAAGAAGTTTAGAAGAATAGAGTTAAATTTCCTAGAATTTGTTACTTTTAAAGCACCCAAAGTTAATCCCAGTCCAGTGACTATAGATGAAGATAATGAAATAACTGTCCTGGCTTATTTCGAAGCATATCCACATGGCTCTATTTACACCGCAGTAGAAAGAATATTGTGGAAGCACAAAATGCACAACTACAAGTTTACTTTAATGCAAGCTCCACATCCAGAAAATGCTAGTAAAAGCGTCCGGTTTTGTGAAATGATGTAAATTTATATTCAAGGAGATGATGACTTAAAAAAATTTATATGGGCTGACTAATCGAAATTTTCTCATGAAGGAGTTTTCAATAGACATAACAGTCATGTTTGGGCAAATCAAAACCCTCACGCTATTAGAGAAAGAGGATTTCAAGTACAATTTTGTTTCAATGTGTTTTGTTTATTGAAAGGTAATAACTTTTACTATCATATTTATGTGGAACCTTAATTTCTATCGTTACATGGAAATATTAAGAACAATAAATACAGACTTTTTAGATAATTTACCATTATCAGAATATAGCACTTGTTGATATCAACATAACGAAGCTCCTGCTCACTCTACACGAGAAATATCTAACACACTCGACGATCTATTTGAAGCTGGATGGATTGGAAAGTGCGGTCCATGGATATGACCTGCAAGAAGTCCAGATGTTACCTCACTTGATTTCCATCTTTGGGGAAAGATACAAACCAAAGTATATGAAACGCCCGTAAATTGACATGAAGAATTAGAAATCAGAGTAAGAATGGCGTTTGAAGAGTTAGATAGGAATGATATTCTGTCAGCAACCACTAGCGATGTTACGGCACGAATATTAAAATGCTTGAGTGTTAATGGACAACATTTTGAGCAGTTACTAGTTTAGGAGGTGTGAGATGTTTTGACACTCGTGTTCTAATAATACTTAGAGGAATTATAAGATTGTGTAAGATAATATCACTGTTGTTATCCTTAGAATTTTTTTTTAATTTTTTGCAATAATTTAAATACATAATTTTCAAACACAGTAACAATATTTCTTTATTATAATTTTTTAATTAAACTGGAAATATTTTTATTTCTACTAATTTTTTTTGTTACGTACAAAAAAATTACATTGCCCCGCTAACAATTACTATTTTCAACTCAATTCTCAAAGAAAACTATTGGAGACAGGTATAGGGTAATGCATACTTAAAAGATAGGGAATTTAACGCTGAATCAGATGCTGGGGACATATGGGTACCGTTTCATTAAAAAAATCAAGTTATCTATGATTGAAAATTTTCAAATTCAAATGTATGTTATAAATAACAGTTATGTTAAAATCATATTGCGTTTACAACAGTGTGTAGGAATTTTTGCGCTCTTTGGGATAGTGAAAACTGCATATTTCTATCTTGCATGTCTTTAAAGAATTTTTCTAAAGTGCTCCAATCATATTTTTTTCTACAAAATGGCAAATAAATCCGAAATGGTGTGAACTAGCCCCAATCTGTTGTCATCAAGTGGCCCTTACATTGAGCGTGTAATTCAAAAAGTTAATAATATACAGGGTGTTCCGTTAAAAAAAATGTTTATGTCTACTTCGGGTATAACCGGAAGTGCAGGCTAATTGAAAATATTTTAGTTAGAAAGATCAGTATCAAAAACATGCGGATACAAATTTTCAGAATTTAAATAGATGTAGTTCTCCAGAAACGTCTAATAGGCCACTCACCATGAAGCACCCTGTATTACATAGAATAGAATAGAATAAAATAGAATAACTTTATTAGCCACAAGATCACACAAAAAATGAAATTGGCCAGTCAAGATAAAAAATTATACATAAAGTACATGTAAATGTGAAACTAAAAATTAACAAAAATACATACACATCTAAAACACAATATCTGCTTATCACTAAAACAGTGGATCACCTGGCCATCGAGAATCTCAACTGCGGCACTACATTAAAATATTCATCTGTTCTGTATAGACAAGCCTGTATTAAAAAATCTCTAATAATTGTTCGGAATTTATTAATAGGTTCATTTCTCAACCACCTTGGGAGTACATTGAAAAAGTCGACCCTAACTGTTTTAGTTTTATTTTATTTATCCGATGCCTCGGTTGGATTAAATTAGCTTTATGTCTGGTGTTATAACTATGCACTTTAGCATGTGTATCAAAACTTCTGTTCTCTTTCACCACCAACAATTGTCTGTAAACCACCAGTGAGTATAGTGACATTATGTTAAGTACCTGAAAGATGTGTTTACAGTGAGCACAGCAACCGGCCCTGACAATACCTCTGACAGCTGCTTTCTGCAACACAAAGAGTCTATCCAAGTGCACACTCGCTGCATTTCCCCATGCAAGGAAACAGTAACTCAGACGTGAGTAAAACAACCCATAATAGATGATCAAAGCTGCCTCAGGTCCAGCCATTGCAGAAATCTTACGCACTGCATACACTGATGAGGCTAGTCTACCAGCTAACGAGTCTATTTGGCTCCTCCATACAAGAGCGGGGTCGATGTTGAGACCAAGAAAATTCCTAGCAGTGTTCGACTCATTATAAGTGACCCTGGCATGAAAACTGATTAAAGCTGTCTTATCCTCATTGAGGAACAGTTCATTATCATTAAACCAAGCTCTTGCCTTACGAAGAACACTCTCCACAGTCTTATTGACATCACTACCAGCATTACCAGTGATAATAAAAGTTGTGTCATCTGCAAAGAGGGCTATTGCTATCCTGCTCTGTTGGATGCCATCAGGAATGTTAGGAGGAAGATCATTTATATATATATATATATATATATATATATATATATATATATATATATATATATATATATATATATATATATATATATATATATGAGAAAGAGAAGTGACCCTAGTACAGAACCCTGAGGCACCCCTCTACGAATGTATCCCACTTCACTGTATTTCCCACCATGAAAACTCTCTGTGTTCTATTATTAAGGTATGACCGCAGGAACTCCAGACAGGCTCCCCTAATACCATAATGACTCAACTTTGTCAAACATATTTCGTGCGAGACACAATCAAATGCCTTTGTTAAGTCTGCAAAAACTGCACAGCACTGTTTTCTCTGTTCAAAAGCACAATTTACGATCTCTAGAAGATATGATATTGCATCCATAAATTATTAAGTATGGAAATGTGTCATTGATATATCCTTGGCAGCACATTATAATAACTCAACATTTTAACTTATGTAAATTTTGCGGTTGGCAAATGTTAGATTCATACAATTAATAGTGTTAATTTGTCACCTGTAACTATTAAAGGATTGAAGTGAATATAGATGTCTGTGAAGCATTTGGTTTTGAACGATGCTAAACCAAGTACTGTTTAAGCAAAATACCAGAATTTATTGACACTTGTTAACCCTAAACTGCCAAATAATATTTTATACTTACACCAGAATTTTACACTTTATTAAAAACTTCTGTATAGTAGTTTTATATTGTACACAATAGTAAATCAAAAATGTGAAGAAAGTGCAAATAAAGCAGGAATTGTGATTTGACTAGTTGAAAAAGTAAATTAGAAGTATATGTATGAAGGATTAGGTATATAAAAATATGTTGTAAATAAAATTGACCCTCTAAGGAACATTGCATTTTTGTTATTTCAGGTTTCAAAATTAAGACAGTGATTGATATTGATTAAAACATATTTTCTAATAGTTATTTCTGTTTATTATATAACTAGATCCTAGATGAACTTCCAAAAGATTTTATATTTTACATAATAATATATATCAATGTATCCTTATTGTCCCAAAATTGATTTCTCAAAAACAAATTATTGTCATAGAAAACAGCCAAATACCAAACAAATAAGACCATCCGTTTTTTTCTTTTCTCTCAAAATATATTAGCATTTTGATTTTTTGCTCACTCTTAATAAGTATAAACAAATTGAGGGCATTTGAGCGATTTTTTTTTAATTCGCTAGTAGAAAGGTATCCATGGTGAAACTTTGCAATTTTTTTTTAATAAGCGCGAATTTGGACCCCTAGAACCCGAAACTACGGTTCGGTGGATTTTTATATGTTTTTATATAGAGTATACTCTCGATTATCCGGGCTAATAATAAAAATCTCCAATGAAATCAAGTGTGAAAAGATAGGGGCAATCAAAATTTGTGATCTTAACATAAACATTCCCGGATATGGATCCTTCTCAGCGTTCCTATCGTAGTGGCACGTTTGGAGATGAATAAGAATTTATCACAACAGAATAAGCAATCTATGACAGTTCATTCTGCTTATACAAACATACTACTAAACTACAGGTCCTAACAAATTTCACAATTTTATTTTCCTACTGATTTTTGCAACATAGTAATTATAATAGGCGGACCTGTACATAGATGGTCGATGGTTATTAGGGATATTTATTATATTTATGCAAGAGGAAACGAGAAAAATTTAAATTTCAATCTATTCCTGATTTGCAATTTTGATCAATTTGTCAGCACAGATAACCCGAAAACTGAATAATCCGCCACATATGTTTGTATTATTCGTGTTTTTCAATTATCCATGTTGCTGATCCCCTGTTAGCCCGGATAATCGAGAGTATACCTTATATATATATATATATATATATATATATATATATATATATATATATATATATATATATATATATATATATATATATATATATATATACATATACAGTAGGGTCCAGGTTTTACGAGTAGCAGATTTAACAAACTTCTCATTTAACAAGCAAATTTTGGTGATTTGAATGGACTTGTGTAAGAGACAACGCTAAAATGTTTCTGATTTGAGACTGCTTTTCAGGCACTTTGTGTTTTAGAGAGGTAATTATTGCGCTGACCTGTTCACATTCGTTGCCTCTCTAGCTAAAAATATGACCCATTTGGACACACTAGGACTAGATGCGCATGTTTCTTGATTGAGGCATGGCACTAATGGGTAATAAATGTTACTGTACACAACACAAGAGAAAGTATTTATGGGTTCTTCCACCCAGCCAATGATAGAGTCCTTCTTACCACTTGAAATCAACGTTCGTTAGTTCCTTACAACCACACATTTGTGTGGCTTTTTTGTTTTTCTGTTTAAATCTTGAAACTTCCGCTTTATTCCAATCAGTTTTTGATTACTGCGTATTTAAACCAGGTGAATATAGTCTTGTTTGTACAATGTCCGCGTCCGGTATTAAAAGAAAATGCGTTACCAATGAAGAGAAAATGTAAAAAATGACATACAGTATAAGATCATAACAAAAAAATGTTTGCAGAGTTAGCTATGGAAATAATATTAATAACTAAATTATGATTAAATATCAAAAACCATAATCTAATATATAAAAACAACATTGACAAACTGAGAAAAACGTGTGTGTGTGTGTGTTGTCGTACTTTATGGCTGTGGTCGTCAGACCATATGCACATTTTTTTAAAGAAAAGCATAAAAATAGAACAAACAATCAACACAACTGCTCAGAATGTCTACAGTTATCTAGTAAACATGCCGAAACCTATGTTGGAGCATCATTGAGTGACCTTTCAATCATTTCGGCAGGTATGGTATTTAAAGTTTTTAGGACACTTTCTTTTAGATCTTTAATATCACTAGGATATTTGCAACCCAACAAAAATAGTCTGATGGTGTTAAATCTGGCGACTTTGTTGGCCTTTCAGTAAACTTGTTTCACCAATCCACATTGTGGAGAATCCTTATGTAACATCTCTTATGTGGCAGGGCACCCTCTTGGTGAAACCATAGATATTTCTCTTAAATAAACTAAGGGCTGTTCTAAAATGTTCTCATAAAATTTATTAGATAAAAATAAAAAGTAATTGTTGCCATGACATTTCCTTCAAATGTGCCGATAATCTGGTCTTTCAGGAGCACACACCTCACAGTGAATTCAAGCAAAACTGGTTATTTGTTTCTCAGTTTAAACTTGTCGCTATTTGTAATGTTAAATGACTTCTGGGTTGTTTTGCTATGGTTGAACCTACTTTGTGGGTTTCTAGATGCTTCACCAACCACAGCACAAGGTTTCTTTAGTAGCTGGACTGAAACTGAAATCCAGTTATACTGAAGATGTTGTGGTTTGCATAACAACAACTCACCTTGTGAGTTCGACCATGCAGAACAGCCCAGAGGCCATTGTTGCTATTTGCCTCTATTTACGATTTTGTGGAATTGTCTCAACTGTAGTTTTGGATGAATTTTGTCCATGACTGATATCAGCTGACTATAACCACTTTCTGTCTTACGAATGATGTTTATCTTTTGTTTCAATAGCGTGAACATTTCACCTACTTTGGTTAGAATCTGACCTTTTTAAGACTTGTTATACGGTCACATGTAATATACAATTATTATGAAGCACAGTGTTTATATAAATAGCAGGCTGATAGATTAGCTGATCACTGAAAAAAAAACTCTGGATGCAGCAAGTGCGTTATGGTAGTGAATTTTCTTAAATATGTTTTTATTGCAAATATGTCTGTTTTCTTTTTATTTAAGAAAGCAGGCATCAATTTTGGTTACCAGTATAACCTATATAGTAAAAACAATGTGCCATTTTTCATAAAAATAACTTTATTGTGTGAAAATGTACAAAAATTTCCAAAAGTAAACTTAAAGTGTTCCCACAAAAACTCGTTTCTTGGTCAGCCTTATAGGTTAATAGCAAATTGGGCTATTCAAATATGAAGCATTTGATCAAAATTTGCTACCATAACGCACTTGCTGCATCCAGAATTTCTTTTCTTACAAACATGCATTATATTTCGATGGAAAATGCAAAAATGCAATAACATAAGGCGTGTTTGATTAAAAAAATAAGAAAATTTGTATCACCAACGACTTATGGGCCACCCTATGATGGTAGAAATATTTTTTTAAGATGTAGCTCAAGACACCCTATAATTAATATATAATTTTTTTTTCATATCTTGTATAATAACGGATATATTGAGCTTTATTGATTTTTTACGAAAATTCGACAAAAATGTTATACCATTGAACGATAAACTCTATAGCTTAGGCTACTGCCAAACATCAGAGAAAGGGTCTATTTTAAATTAATTTTCTGGAAATATTTTAGTAAAATGAAGGACAATGACGGTTGAAGCTAAGACTTCTGGGTTTGTAAAACATTCTTCTTGAGACATTTTCTTTCCATAGA
This sequence comes from Tillus elongatus, assembly GCA_964006375.1. NCBI lineage: Eukaryota > Metazoa > Arthropoda > Insecta > Coleoptera > Cleridae > Tillus > Tillus elongatus. Next base: position 119,730,344 of record OZ023267.1, read on the forward strand.
CCGTACTAGATTCAAGTTCTTTGCCTAAATGTTGCCAATTTTTGACGTTTTAAATCGCAATTTTGACATTTTGAGGAAAATCCCAATACATTTTTATTTAAATGCCTATAACTTTTTTGTCTTTTGATCTACAGAGCTAAATTTTGGTAGGTAGCTTACGTATAATGATATAAACCCGCGTACCAAAATTGGTTGCCCTTACTTTGTTAATTTTCGAGATATAATTTTTTTACAATTTTTTTCGAAAGAAAACTCAAAATTTTCCGGGAAAACCTGGGCCGATTTTCCTGGCTAACGAACTTATCCAAGCCATTTGTAAAAGGAAGGTACTCGCCAAATTTAATCAAAATCGGCCTATAATTTTTTGAGTTATCGGTGTGATACATATATATAAATATATATATATATATATATATATATATATATATATATATATATATATATATATATATATATATTTATATATATATATATATATATATATATATATATATATATATATATATATATATATATATATATATATAAACATATAAAAATTGAAACTGACCCCGGATATGTGTTCTGGGGGGCCTAATTAGCGGTCATTTGAAGAAATTTTTTCAAAATTCAAAAGTCGGGATCTCCTCATTAGTGAATTTTTTTTTAAGAAAATTCACTAAAAATGTCACGAGATTGGCGATGAGTTCTGCTTATTGAACTGTGTGTTCATCTGTTTACCTTACATGCAAAATAGGCTAAGATATGTGAAACTACCCATATTTAATTGTAATAGATAATAGTGAAGGTCGATGCTTTGGGCCAGACAGGCAGATAAGGTTGGATATAAAAACATATTGTAATAATTTTGCGACTGTACGCACGGTACTAGAAACAGATAACAACCAAGTCGTCAGTTAACTAAGATATCGGTACTTAAAATTTATATTAGTGGCGGGATGTGTATTGTATTTTTGTTTCTTTAACGTCGGTCTACTTCCACGTTTATGGTCAACCATCAGTACCGGGGAGCAGTTTCACCTCACTATATTCGAAAAAAAATTAATTGAGTGCTTATTTCGAGTAAAGGACATCACAAAACACTTCGAAACATTCATAGAAAGACCACTCTGACAGCATCATTCATCAAGCATCTGAAGACATTTCTGAAGCTGCAAACAGTCATCAACACTCGAAATATTTGCAAAGATCATAATATCATCTGCATACATTAAAAAGGGAACATGTAAAACATGTTTAACTGGGTCAATAAATATATTAAACAGTAGTGGACCGAGTATGTGACCCTGCGGCACTCCCGAAGCAATTTGATAGGTGTTAGATTTGAAGCCCAAAACCTCAACAAATTGCCTCCTTCCATCCAGGTAAGGTCTGAATAAGCCAAGCAAGCCCTCTGAGAATCCGATAGCCCTCATCCTGTCAATTAGAACAGAATGATTTAAGCAAGCCCTCTGAGAACCCGATAGCCCTCATCCTGTCAATTATAACAGAATGATTTAGACAATCGAAGGCCTTAGATAGATCAGTATACACAACATCAACCTGTGAAGAGCGGACGCAATGAACTGTGTAACATCAACTAAATTCGTCACAGTCTATCTCCCTGGAATGAAACCATGCTTAAAAATAGAGAGTATGTTTTTGATGTGAAACAGTATTCGCTGAAAAAGGCAGGACTCGAAAATCTTACAGCAGACACATAGTATGGCTATTGGTCGATAGTTTAATGGATCACCACTATCCCCTGCCTTGAAGACAGGGAAAACTCGTGACAGCTTCCAAATCGCGGGGAATGTTCCAGATCTAAGAATCAATTTAAAAATTTTCTTAAGTGGAGTCAAGAAAACATATAAGCAGTCGCACACCAAGAAGCCAGGAACTAGATCAGGTCCACAGGACATGTTAGCCTTAATTCTCTTAGCAGCTGTAATAATTTCATCATCTGTAAAGTCATCAACAAAAAACACTGAGACGTCATCTGAAGCCAGGCTGTAGGTGATGAGGTGGGGGTGGAACCAGAACATCTTGCAAAATCAGAAGCAAAACTGTCAACTGCCTGTTGCTGGTTAGATGAACTCCCAATTGAAAAGTTTTGATGGCGCCGGAAGTGCAGTTCCAGAATTTTTTAGGATTAGACCTAACCTCTCTTTCAACCCTCTGGAAGTAGTTTACTCGAGAAATATAAATGTCTCTCTTAAGTTTTTGTCTCAGCTCCCTAAGTCTATGTAGAAACTACACATTGCCAGACTTCTTAAACTTACACCACAATGAATATTTATATTTGATACTAACCTTAATTTCTTTAGAAAACCACGGGGGTACCTATTACATGCTCCGTTTGCAGTCATGGGAACATACAGATCAAGCAAATTTTTTTGACACTACCAGCAAAAACAAAAATAAAATCACTGAATTTGTATTGTTTCGCGTTATGAAAGTGAGGGAATCGGTGCTTTCATGGACCGCATGTCCCTGTTACTTAGACTTTGTAGGTACTTATCGAGAGTGAAGATAAACAATCAAAATGTTTCAGTGAAAGAAATACTAAATGTTTTTGTGATACCACTTTAATACGGTATATTATTTAATCTTAAAATTGGTGGTCCAAATATTTTCAACCCGAGATATCAAATCGGTTATCAAGAAAGTTTGACTCAGAGATTTCTGATTTGCCTAAGTGTTTGTAATTTTAATTGTAAAGTTTGTGCCAAGATTTTCTACTTTATTAGTTTACTTCCTGCATAAATAGCTACATTTTTTATAAGAACACTTACATTTATATAATATTATAACTAATTTATGTGCCAAGAAATCCATGTTATGTTGTCATTAGTAATTATCCCTCTCAATAATTCTTTCATATATTTGATAAAAGTAGTATAATGTAATAATTGTACTGTAGCATTAATGCTAGGATCTATACATTTGTACTCCTCTTCTTTATAACTACTTGTATGACCCATTTGTTTTTAAGTTAAAATTAGCAGATGTATCTCATGATAATGTTAAGAGTGTATATTGGGATTGGTAACAGTGATTTTTGTTTTATTTTGGTGTAGTCGACTGAAAAGAACAAACTGAGAAAACATATTTTTCTGTGATAGCAAGCATATGCAGGTAAGTACACTTGGAGAATCCGAATCACCACAATCATTTCACTAACCAAGTTAACGTCATCAGAGGATGAATAATCGCTAACGCTAACTTGGTTAGTCAAACGGTCTTCAGGTTTTTAAAATGTGTTGTGGTGATTTGGATTCTCCAAGTGTGCTTTTTATTTTTAGTGCTCATCACAGGTTCCAATCTTTACTTAGCATATACAGGTGTTCCATTTTATTGGCTCAGTTTTTTTTTTAAATTTTAATTTTAACAACACACCACGAGGGCTCACAGCCTAAATACTATCGTACCGTGGGTGTCGACAAGGAGGAAAGAGGCAACTTGTTAATTCTGGACTTGGAGGTTCGGAGATGAAGGAAAAACATGTGCCGGCAAGGAATTCCACAACTTGGAAGTCCTCGGGACAAAAGAGCGGGCATAACAACTGGTCATCTGGACAGTAAAAGGGTGCATTCGCTCTGTTCCTCTGGTAGATCTGTTGAGGGCAGCAGGTGGAGGAACTATGGAAGAAAGCTCCTCTGAGCAGTGCCCGTGCAGATATCTATAAAAGAGAGAGAGGTCACCAACGGTACGTCGGAGGGCAAGGGATGGCAGCCTTTAGGTGAGGGCAGTGTCACCTATGAGACGTATAGCTCTCTTCTGAATGGAGTCCAGGATAGCGAGTGTAGAAGCGGCAGCGGCACCCCAGATGTGGGAGCAATATTCGAGGTTTGGCCTTATTTGTGAAGTATATAAGGTATAGAGATTAGCTGGTGAAAAGTATTTGCGAGCCCGGAAGAGGAAACCTAATTTCTTAGCAGCCGCTTCTGCAATTGATGTGACATATTGGTGCCAAATGAGATTTCGATCCACAGAAACGCCAACAAGTGAAAAGGACTCATTACTTTGAATAACTAGGTTGTTCATTGTGATGGGTCTAGGGCTGGTGTATCTCTTATGAGATAGAAAGCAAGACTGAGGTTTGGTGGAGTTGAATTGTACAAGATTTCTACTTCCCCAGTCTAATATTTTTTGGAGATCCACAGTGACAGAACCCTCCATGAGTCTGCGATCCTCATCTAATTGGGCTAAAGAGACAGGCTTAGAATATTGTATATTTGGGTGGAGGGTGCTGTCGTCCGTGTAACTGTGAAATGGGTTGGATGTGCTAGAGAGGAGGTTATTGATGTGGAGAAGAAACAAAGTAGGGGCTAAAGCTGAACGTTGAGGGACTCCTGCATTAATTGTATACAGTTTAGAGGAATGGCCATCCACGACAACAGAATTGCTCCGGTTGGAGAGGAAATTTGTTTTCCAGGTACAGAGTTTTGGTGGTAGGCCATAGGCCGGAAGTTTATTAAGCAACGGTTTGTGCCAGACCTGGTATTTGGTATTTTCATTATTATTTATTATATAGACATAGCTAAGTCATGTAGAATTGCAAGATGATTACTAATATACAGGGTATTTGGGAAATTCTTTTCATATGAAAGTGGTGTGGTGTTAGGATTCGTACGATTTAAAAATATTTTCGCAAACACAAGCCATAAGTGAATGGCATCACAAACTTGTATTTTTTTAGATGGAATACCCTATATATTAGTCAAAATTAAGATTCTCCTCGCTTCGTATATTCTCTCAATATGGAGTTTTATTTTATTAATTAAACAAAAATTATTTATTAATTCTTTGAAGGAACAATTAAGTTTAATTAAAGAAAATCTAATTCTAAAAGCAGGTATTTTAACTAATATTTCTGAATATTTTCCTAGTTTAGATGAAAATGTAGCACAAATAACATATGTAGAGTCTAAAACAAGCAAATAAAAAAGTTGAAAAAAATCAACTAAAAATATTGTAAACATTAAACAAAACAATATATTGGAAAACAATTATATACAGGTGGGCTTATAATATCAAACAGTGATATTCAGGGAGAAAATACAAACAATCACTTAAAAATGAAGACAAGAACAAAATATAGACAATTTGGCACAAGTGAAAATAATGAAGAAAACTTTTTTGTAGAGATACGCCAAAAAAAAGAGGGCTTGTTTATTCATTTCTCGGGTAAAAGATGGCGTTACTAAAGAAACCATTATGAATTATATACATAAAAAACAAATATTTTACAAAAAGAAGATATAATAGTAAAGCCAATTATTTTAAACTATGAAAATAAAGATAAATTGTAGGACAATGACTTTGGGTCATAAGGTGTCTTGTATAAAATATTTAGATTTAAATATAATAAAACAACACTTGGTGAAAATGCTCCAGCTAAGAACAGTTTTTTATAAGAAAAGAAAACAATAAAAAAAGAACCATGGCATATTATCTTTATTTAGCCAAAATATACAGTCACTTATGCCGGGTCCAGACCAAGCAGACAAAACAACGACAACACAAAGACATTCATGTTTCGCGACAAAGTGGCGACAAATCCGATACATTTCTGCAACATTTTTGTCTTATTTTTGTTTTCTTTCCAAATTCGGAGACAGTTGCAAGTCCCGTCTCGAGTCGGTAAAGATCAAAGGGTCTCTGTTTTGTCTGCATATTTTACGACAAGTTGTCGGCGCAGTGTGGACGGTGTGCACTGACAAAAGTAGGAGACCAATAAATCAGTGGAAAATCACACATATTTAGTTCTTTTGTGTAGTGGAGTACTAGTGTTTGCGAAAAATGTCGGGGAAAAAAAAGTGGAACACAGAAAATACTTGCAAATTAATAGAATTGTACAGAGAGCATTATTACACTTATAGCATTTCTGTAGTTAGTATGTCTTTTGGCAACTGCAGAACCAACAAGGCATATCAGATTCTCGAAATCTTCGGTGGACATTCTTAGAAAATTCTTAAAGCTTGAACGAATCTCACCACTCAGTCCAATATCATCCTCACGTAAGTGAACTAAGAATTTATTTATGGAATAACTTTCTCGCTTATTTAAGCTTGGTCTCATCCAAAAACGTTTGCGATGAGAGAAAGATATAACAACTGGCGGCTAGCAATAAATCTTCATTTTTTAAATTTTCTTCCTGGTGGAAACGCCACATGGTTAAACAACTGATTCGCAACAACTGAATTTTGTTGCACATTTGTCCTTGCGGTCTTGGTCTGGACCCGGCATAATAAACAAAAATACAGATATTGAAAAGCTGTTAACTGAGAATCATGAAGTCCTATGTTTTCAAGAACATTGGTTGTCAGAAAGTGAACATACTGTAATAGATGGCTACAGTATGGCACCTATTTTCTATAGAAAAGGTATGAAACATGGTGTCACATGCATATATGTTAGAGATCACATTAAAAAAAAAGGTAAAGGTAAGATGCTTACCGGCAATTAGGCCATTGCTGACCCTTTTTGCTCATCTAAACTAACCTATCCTCCACATTGAGTTCGATCTCAACGACGACAGTGATTCTGAAAAATCATCCGCCGCTGGTGAGTCTCGAACCGTCGTCCCCCGTGTCCGAATTGGGAAGTCTGAATCGACTTTCCCGCACGGCCACGTAGGCGCTTTAGAGATCACATTAAAGCGGTTGATGTTCTAAAAAATGAAGACATTATTTGCATAGAGGGTTACTTTGAATGCAATGGTGTATATCTGAAAGACTTGGCTGTAGTCATAGTTTCATTGTATATTTCTCCATACAATGAATTTGACAATTTTACTCAGCAACTTATTAAATTGTTGGAAGAAATAAAGCACAAACTTACGAAGAATATTGTTGTTATAGCAGGTGACTTTAATATTGATCTTATCTCTCAGGATAAAATGCCTAAAGGAAAAACTCAAGAATTCCTTGAAATTATGCAAAGTTATAGATTAGAACAGACTATGTATAAGGCAACAAGAATAACAAAAAGTCACTAATAGACAATATTTTTGTTTTCAAAAATTTCAAATGCAAAACTAATACGTTTTTTTCTGCTTTGTCCGATCATTTAGGCTTAGTAGTAGTAGTAACAGTGGTGGGGAGGCTGATGCCAGGCAAGTAGTCCACAATCGGCCCTTTTTGCCAACCCAGCAACCATGCTCTACACTTCCTCAGTTCCGTCGCCAAACCGCCTCGACCTGGAAATGAAGGCCATGACGGTCTTCCAATGGACGGTACTTACCTGGTTCCTCTGCAGAGTCCTCAATCCGAACAATTCTGCTCGAAGACTCCAAAAAGCCTCGCATTCACACAGGTAGTGGTAGGACGTTTCTTCATCCTCGCTGCATTCCTGGCAAATGGGATCCCTCTCTACGCCTATCAATGTGAGGTGTCTTCTAAGGGCGCAGTGACCTGTCAGCACCCCAAGGATGCGGCGAAGGGCATGTCGACTCCTACTGAGTAGCCAGACAGTCTTATCTCTGTATGAGAAACTGAGAATATTGAAACAAGAGTTAGAAAATATTGAATGGTTGCAAACAGTATGCTCAATTCAAGATGGAAATATGGCATATAATGCATTTCTAGATATCTTTGTAAGTAGTATGACAGAAATATTCCCGATGAACAGAGTAAGGGAAAATAAAGGAAATAGTAAACCATGGATAACACAGGAGATAAAATTAATGTGCAACAATAAAATAAAATCATATATAAAGTACCTAAAGGAAGACCTGTCCAAACAAGCCTACACTCACATTTTAAGTTGTTGTGAAAGCTAATCAAGATAGTCAATTGACTCATTGACTTGTACACAAATTTCATGGATGATTTTCTTTTTAGTTCCAAATTGTGTACACTGAACTAACTAAATAAGAACAAAGTCAGGTTGTTAAAGCTGATAAAGACAGTCAACTAACTTGTACACAAACTAAACTAACTAAATAAGAACAAAGTCAAGTTGGGAAAGCTGATCAAGACAGTCAATTGACTCACTAACTTGTACACACATTTCATGGATAATTTTCTTTTAAGTTCCAAACTGTGTACACTGAACTAAATAAGAAGTCAAATTGGGAAAGCTGATCAAGACAGTCAAGTGACTCACTAACTTGTACACAAATTACATGCATGATTTTCTTTTTAGTTTCAAACTGCGTATACACTGCACTAAAGTCAAGTTGTGAAAGCTGATCAAGATAGACTCGCTAACTTGTACACAAATTTCATGCATGATTTGCTTTTTAGTTACAAACTGTGTACCAGTGAAGTAACTAAATAGGAACTCATGATTGGGGGGTAAACGCCATCAAATATTAAAGAAAGTTTCGTTGCACACTCTCCAAGCAAGTTTTTTTTTGTTATAATTAAAAAAATATCATAGAAAATAAAAGACCATATTCCTGGTTCGAACGCACATAAGCCAGTTTTTTAACAACTGTATATTTTCAAAGCAATTTCTAATAATAAAGCCTGGCATCTTAGTGACTGAATTAACAATCAGTTGTATGTGCAAAACGAAAGTGTGTTCTATTCCATATTAAATACAGATGTAGAGATTTCTTCTCTGGCTTCACAATTGCTTTTTTGATTTTCTGACAACATCGTAAAATCAAAACCAGTTGCAGAAAAGAAAACAAGCACTTGTGAAGCCATAGAAGAAGCCTCTATATCTGTAGTTAGTGTTAAAAATATTACATCGTGCCTCCATCTCAAATAACAAAAATCATTGTTCCCAAAAGAATGGACAAAAATAGATTCTCATGTAAGGAATTTAGAAGAATAACTTATTAAATCACTTATACGATTTTTAAGTCAAGTGTATCGTTTGAGCCTGTAAATCGGCGTAAGTGTGAAAATATAGCTTTTGTGATATTTGTTTTAGTTAGTTTGCCGGCTAGTTAATAAAGAGAAACAATTTATAGATTTGAATTAAGCCAGTCGTATGTGATCAAGTAGGATACCAATAATTTTAATTATTAATCTATAAATATTGTGTTTATTGATACATTAAATTAACTATGAAATAATAAGAAACTGTTGAAAACTGATACTTTATTTGTAACTGTTGGAATTTGTAACCCTTTTGACAGTTTTTGTGATAAAATGGGTTAGAAACTTGAGAAAAAAGGTATAGAATACTGCATTTATTTATCCAGACTTGATGCTTTTTGAAGCTCGAAAATGTTTTATAAGCAAATTTGTAATACTTTTTTTACATATTTATACCATGCACGTTTTTTTACCTATTAAACTATTTACATACTTAAAGTATGATACAGTGTTCAGTTACAAGATACAGTTATTTAATAAACTATGTGTACTTTATAGCAAAATAAAATGTATTAATTGATTTGTCACTTTTAATTACCTTCATTTTTAAAAATATATATTTCAACAACACACCACAGGGGCTTACAGCCTAAATACTATCGTACCGTGGGTGTCGACAAGGAGGAAAGAGGCAACTTGTTAATTCTGGACTTGAAGGTTCGGAGGAGAAGGAAAAACATGTACCAGCAAGGAATTCCACAACATGGAAGTCCTCGGGACAAAAGAGCGGGCATAACAAGATGTTCTATGTCTGGTGACCTGGACAGTAAAAGGGTGCATTCGCTCTGTTCCCCTGGTAGATCTGTTGGGGGCAGCAGGTGGAGGAACTGTGGAAGAAAGCTCCTCTGAGCAGTGCCCGTGCAGATATCTATAAAAGAAAGAGAGGTCACCAACGGTACGTTGATGGGCAAGGGATGGCAGCCTTTGGGTGAGGGTAGGGTCCCCGATGAGACATATAGCTCTCTTCTGAATGGTGTCCAGGATAGCGAGTGTAGAAGCGGCAGCGGCACCCCAGATGTGGGAGCAGTATTCGAGGTTTGGCCTTATTTGTGAAGTATATAAGGTATAGAGATTAGCTGGTGAAAAGTTTTTGCGAGCCCGGAAGAGGAAACCTAATTTCTTAGCAGCCGCTTCTGCAATTGATGTGACATGTTGGTGCCAATTGAGATCCACAGAAATGCCAACAAGTGAAAAGAACTCATTACTTTGAATAACTTGGTTGTTCATTGTGATGGGTCTAGTGCTGGTGTATCTCTTATGAGATAGAAAGTAAGACTGAGATTTGGTGGAGTAGACTTGTACAAGATTTATACTTCCCCAGTCTAATATTTTTTGGAGATCCACAGAGACAGAACCCTCCATGAGTCTGCGATCCTCATTTAATTGAGCCAAAGAAACAGGCTTAGAATATTGTATATTTGAGTAGAGGGTGCTGTCGTCCGCGTAACTGTGAACTTGGTTGAATGTGCTAGAGAGGTCATTGATGTGGAGAAGAAACAAAGTAGGGGCTAAAGCTGAACATTGAGGAACTCCTGCATTAATTGGATAGAGTATAGAGGAATGACCATCCACAATAACAGAAATGCTCCCGGTGGAGAGGAAATTTGCTGTCCAGGTACAGAGTTTTGGTGGTAGGCCATAGGCCGGAAGTTTATTAAGCAGTGTTGCGTGCCAGACCTGGTCGAATGCTTTGGATATGTCTAGAGCGACAATCTGGGATTCACTGTGTAGTTCCATAGACTTGTTCCAAGAATGGGTGACAAAGGAAAGGAGGTCGGCAGTTGATCTGCGCTGACGGAATACATACTGCCTGTCGTGGATTAGACTGTGTTTTTCAAGAAATTTTAGTAATTCGGTGTTTATGTACTTTTCCATCGCTTTAGAGATGATTGAAAGGAGAGAAATAGGCCTGTAGTTGCTAGGAAGCACTTTGGATCCTTTCTCGGGGACAGGTTGTACTCCAGCAGTTTTCCAGTTACTAAGGAATATGCCTCTATTGTAAGATGTCTGAAACAGACGAGTCAGGAGAGGAGCAAGTTCTGGTGCGCATTTTTTGAGAACAATTGCTGGGATCTCGCAAGGCCAGAGGCTTTTCTGGTATTAAGTGAAGAGAGCATCTTTCGTACCTTTTTAGTTTTGAATGTGATATCAGTCATTTTATGTGTGACATTGGGGACTGTTGGTGGTTGAACATTTGGAGGTAGGTTGCGAGTAGAATTGCCGGCAAACAATGAGGCAAAAAGTTCAGCCTTGCCCAGGGCGGTAGAAACAATTTAATCCCCTGAGACAAGAGGTGGGAACGTGCTCTTGCAGAAATGATTCCCAATAGATTTAGCAAGAGTCCAGAAGGGTTTGCTGCCGTTGGAGCTTAAGAGGACCTTGTCACAAGATTTAGAGAACCAGGGCTTTTGAGTCGCTGAAGAGGTTTTCTGTGTACGTGGAATAATCTACTATGTATAAAATTCTTATTCACCTAAATAGCCTATTCCTGGCTCCAATAATTCAACCACAAATATTTTTAGGCAATAAGTTCACAATATATCCAGAGATATTCGGTATGCAAATGTCAGGTTCTATAACAAATGTCAGCTGTTGTTGGGCATTAGAGAATTGTATTGTAACTTTAGAAATTCAATACTAGATGTCGCAAATTCGACACATAACCTTAGACTTAGTCCAGTTTGTTAATAGTCTATGAGCCACAGAATATGTTTAATAGCATGAACAAATTATATGCCCTGAGGGAACAAAAAAAAAAAAAATGAACAAATTATAAGCAAGCGAAAACTGCTTTATTGCCATATAAGGCACGGTATGTGGTAAGCGATTAATCCTAATCTTCAAGGTGTATTTAAATTTAAAGTGTTTATTCTAGTAATATGTCGTACTAATAGTGTACAATTCTTATGAAAATTCACTATGATAATGCACTTGTTGCGCCCTGAAATTTTTCTTTTTGTCATACTAATTTTTAGCCTCATCCTTATGCACACGCTATCCAGTGCACCGAGCATCATTTATAGTTTTTTTCATTATCGTCTCAATTTCATTTGCATACTTTATGCGATAGAACCATTGGTCCATGCATTTTGATTTTTGTTGTCTTTGCCTTCAGTATATCTTAATAATAAGTTGAACGATTATAGCCATAATGAGCATCCTTGAGGTACACTTCCCCTTACTTAGCTTCAATTTATGTTGATAACCATATTTCTTTAATTTTGTATAGAGTGAGAATAAGTAAATGTAGGTAAATTATTTTTGTGAAAATTAAACAGGAAAAACATGTACAAATTGCAAAAAAAAGATTTATTCTGGTACTGTTACAAGAGAAATAAAATTTATCAAATGTTATTGTCGTTACTTGATAAAACTGTTGCATCTTAAATACCAATGTAGAGATTTTTTCTCTGGCTTCACAAGTGTCTGTCCCCTTCTCTGCAAGCCGTTTAGCCCTTTGGAGAGTGGAAAAGAAATTTGAAATATTGGAGAACTACAAACATGAAGGAGGCTCAGAGGGAGACATCCGCTACATAATGAATCCTAATACTGAGTTAATTATTACTTTTGACGGATATGTACGCAAGATACACCCGGAAAATTTCCCTAAAAAGCATTGGAATTAAAGTACGAAACATGGAAAACTTTGAAGATGTAAAAGAAATACTGAGGAAACATCTGGCTGATAATGCTATGATTTGGTTTGCTGCATAAGAAAACATGATCACGAGCTTAGAAAATTTTGAAGAAGAATTCAACCAACAATTCTGGGGGCCATAGCAGCAAAGCATTTGCTGTGAGGTTATATTTAGGGAAATATAATAATAGGGTGATCTCGCAATTTGCTTATGATGACACACTTGAATCAAATGCAACACCTTGAGCCTGAATTAGGCGAGAAAGAAATAGTGACATGTGTAGCATGACAACTTCGAGTCAGCCATCACTCTCGAAAACAAAGAACTTCAAACAAATCAATGAATTTCTAGCAAAGTTAGACATTTTAAGTACAAGCCAAGAGAGGGGTCATAGAAATGAATACAGAAACCCACAACAACTAAGGAACTGGCAAAACAGGAGGAACTCGTAATGAAATATTTTATATTAATCTGATGAACAAATAAAATTTATATAAAGCATTACTAAAACTTTATTCGGCTGCTCAGTCGAGGTCATGAGCTCTAATGTAAATTAAACAAAGGGCATGGGCTATAGCGGGGTCGGCGGCCAAAGGACTCCAGCGGGCAAGCTGAGGAAGCGGAAAAAACAACATGAACTTTCGATGAAGCTTTCTCCAAGACCATCATGCGCGGTGAAGAGCCGCACCCTGCACGAGGTGACCCTGCTAATAACTAAACATGACAGATCTAGATGTGGAGGTCGAGAAAACTCCCCCAATCCACGGTATCACGTGACCCGTGCCTAGGCATGGATGGCGTCGTGAACGGAACCTCTGGAGTACCGGGCAACCCTCTAGAGTAACCCGCCTTGCGCCACACAGGGGGTTCTGATGGTGTGGACAGTATTTCCCCCATTCTCGTGGGAACAACATGAAGAAGAGAAACAAACAAAACCAAAACCAATGAAGCTCGATGAGTGGCTTCGGCTACAGACTCGTGCCTTGAGTCTATTCTGGAAACAGAGGCGAGCCAGGGGGCGGCAGCGTCCGCGGACTCTGGAGGTCCCACGACCGACGTAGATACGGGTGATCAGGGAGTAGCTTCGGCCATAGACCTGTCCCAGACACCCAAGCTGGAGGCTGGGTCCCACCGGAGGGCGGCGAGGTTCACGGAATCTGGGGCCTCTCCACCAGTAGGACCCTACTGCAGGGGTACAAGGACTGTCCCGGCAGTCTAAGCGTTTTGCCGGAGTGCAAAGAAGCTCTGGAGGGTGCATAAAATGGCGAACGGGGCGCGGACGGTCGAGAAACCTGTGAAGGCGTAGGGGAGTGTGAGCCAGAAGAGGCCGTGCTCGGACTCCAGCACGCCTACTACAGACGCACTTCCCCGGCTGCAACATAATAAACCAATCACCTCCGGACTGGGAACACTCAGAAATAGAGGCGCCATACAGGCGGGCATCTAAAGTAGACTGGACAGTCGCTAAAGAGGTGGTTACTTGGAGCAAAATCAGATGGGCGATTAACAGCTTTAAGCCATACAAATCGCCGGGATTTGATGGCATAATGCCCATCATGCTCCAACAGGGTATAGACATACTGGCGCCGGTGCTTACCCTCATTATGAGGGCCAGCCTGGCTCTGGGGTACATTCCAAGGGCATGGAGACTGGCCAGGGTTGTATTCATTCCTAAACCAGGGCGTCCAACAGACAAGGCAAAGTCCCTGAGGCCAATAAGTCTCATGTCCTTCTTGCTAAAAACAATGGAAAAACTGCTCGACCGGCACATTAGGGGCAGTGTACTGGAAGCATATCCCCTACACTGCGGACAATATGCATACAGAGCAGGATTCTCAACAGAAACAGCACTGCACCAACTGGTGCTGAAACTGGAGAATACGCTGGAGAACAGGGAGGTGGCGCTGGGGGCCTACTTAGACATAGAGGGGGTCTTCAGCAACGCCTCATTCGGATTGGTACTGACAGCTGTCAGGGAGCGTGGAATAGAGGAGACCTGCTGCAGGTGGATCGGTTCCATGCTCAGGGACAGAGCGCTGTTCACCTCACTCGTGGGAGAGACTCTGCTGGCGGGGTGTCTGCAGGGAGCGTTGTCTCCCCTGCTCGGGTGCCTAGTCGTGGACAGCCTGCTAGGGAGGCTCTCGGGAGGGGGGTACGAGGTACAGGGCTATGCGGACGACATTGTCATCATAGTCCGAGGAAAGGTTACACAGTCAGTGTGGGAGCGCATGCAGACAGCACTGAAACTGGTGGGAAGGTGGACGATTGGACAAGGGCTCGGGATGAGCCCCGAAAAATAAACTCATACTGTTTACGGGGAGGAGGAAGTGGGAGAGCCACAGAACTCTCACTCTATATAGTAGAAATATCCCAATGGCCAGCGAGGTAAAATATCTTGGGGTCGTATTGGACTCTAAGCTAATCTGGAATGGTCACGTTGAAAAAATACTGCGAAAGGCAGTTATGACCCTAGCCGTCACTAGGCAGCTATATGGAAAAACGTGGAGACTAAGACCTAGTATGGCCCACTGGCTGTACACAAGGGTGGCTAGACCATCGTTAACATACGTGGCACTGGTCTGGTAGTCTAAGGTGACAGAGTCCAGTGCCAAACAAATACTAGGCAAGATCCAAATGGCCTGCCTGACCATCACAGGGGCCATGACTTCAACACCAACAGCCGCCATGGAGGTGTTGCTGGATCTGCCCCCCCTACACTTAGTTATCATGGGGAAGCCAGGCTAGGACTATACAGACTAGCCTGTAATGGTAGACTGAAGATCAACCCAGGCTTCAGGGGCCACTGCAAAATTCAGGAGATCATGAAGGAGCACATGCTTGAAATGAGGTCAGATGAGCCCGCGAATCTGCAGGGAAAACAACTTTACAGTGGAAATTCCCGACCGCGAGGCATGGCGGGAGAAGCCGCCGGGCATACCACGGGACGCGCTCGTCTGGTTCACGGACGGATCCGGCGGGGAGCGTGGGACGGAGGCAAGTTTTATATTTGGAAGGATGGTAAGGAGGGTAAGTCATAGTATTTCCCTCGTAACCCATGCAACAGTCTTTCAGGCCGAAATGTACTAAATCCTGCACTCGGTGCGGGAGAACAAGAGGAGAGGCTACACCAACAAGCGGATCCTCATAGCCACAGACAGCCCTAAGTAGCCCATCGGTAAATTCCAGGCTCGTAAGTGAATGCCGAGACGAGATGAGCGACCTGGCTGGGCAGGATGAGGTCACCCTCATCTGGCTGCCGGGTCACATGGGGGGTCAAAGGCAATGAAGAAGCTGACAGTCTCGCGAAGAGAGGGTCAGCAGAACCATTTATGAGACCAGAACCGGCTCTGGGTGTGACAAAGAGCACTGCCAGAGGAGCCATTAAGTCCTGGGTCAGAAACGAACACAAGGTGTACTGGGCAGACTGTCCAGGGCTCAGACATGGGAAGTCAGTAATTGAGGAACCCAGTTCAAAGAGAGCTGTGGAGCTGCTAAATCTTAGCAGAGGACAGCTCAAAAACATAATAGGACTCTTGATGGTACACATGGCCGTCAAGAAACACCTGCATATAACGGGGCCGTTCGAGGGGGACCTGGCATGCAGACTCTGCGGAGAGGGGGAGGAATCAGCCTAGCACATCTTATGCGAGTGTAAAGCTCTGGACCGTAAAAGACAACTGATCTACGGTCAGCCTAGACCGGAGACACAGCAATTCTCCCTACCAATTGCTGTGCAGACTAGTTCAAGGCACAGTGATTTTAGAATGGGTGGAGTAGAAAAGACAAAGGGCATGCACAATAAGCCAAAGGCTGAGGTGCTATCGGGGCGGTAAAAACGGACGAGCCCTGAGGGAGAGAAAAAAAATGGGCTTTTGCACTCACAATTGGTATGGTGTTAGATGTACAAATAAAAATCAAAATACGGTTAAAAATGTTTATTAAAAAATCTTGAATTTATATAATGCAAATGAGTGAATTTATTAGAAAAATACTGTGGTCATAGAAAACAGAATGACCATGTGTTTCATGATAGATTGTTGCAGTTTAAATGAAATTACATATGTTCAAAGACTGATAACAGATAAGTAAGATACTTAACTCTGGTCCTGTTGGCAAAGTTCCATCAGTTGACCGTAGCAGAGAACGTCTGGGGTTGTTCAGGGCCATTTAAACCTCTCAGTACATTATTGGGTGACTAAAGGCTGCCTAGACTGTTAAACAAAATTGATGGGACCTCTACTTGACCTGGTCTTGAAAATTAGCTTGTATGTGTTTGAGGATCTCTTTAAATTTTCTTGCTAGATGGTGGTTGCAGGGTGTGGTGGATGTTCCCACGCCAAACGTTATCTACAAAGAATGAGTCCAAAGAACAGGATGGCTCATAATTGCGTGCTGCCTTCTTATTGCTTATCTGCATGTTATCGACGTATTATTCTTTATTTAAAGGTTTGTTAAGAAGAGAACGTTTTAAGTCGTTGCAGGATCTTAGAAAGGTTTTCTTATCTGACAAATAAATTTGACCTACCAAGTGTCAAACCTTGGCAAAGCAGTAACTCTCACTGACTAACAAGACAGTGTGATCATTGACTATGACCCTAGTAAATCATGTCGATAGTTATGACGTCATCTTATGTGGGCAGAGAACCTTGACTGGATGAATATTATAAAGATACATTAATGACCTTTATAGCATGGGAAAAGGTTGTAAAACGTGTAACACGTTACAAACTACAGACAAGAATAAAATCTAAATGATAGATATTATCGTCCAGAGGGGCGGAATAACAGCAACTATGAAAATGGAGAATACAATGAAATTGAAGGTGTGACAACCGATATTCTTATCAAAATGAAGAGCAATATGGATACTAAAGAAACGAAGAGCATGTACAAAGACCAGTCAAGAAACAGAAAAATTCACAACATAATGATAAGACCGTCAGCTCCGGTACAGGATACTCCGGATTTTCGGCAAAGCACTGGCTGGAATTAAACCTTTACAGTTATGAACACCCGGGAGAATACGTCTATTATGAACAGGATGGTGAATTGTGTAATGGAAATGGTCTGATCTATATCATTGGAAAATTAAATACAAAACAAGTTAAATTATTGGTGGACACATGTTCAGAAGCGTCGTTAATTACAGAAGAATTGGTGAAATCATGTCAACTGCAACAAAACATTATCAGAATACCAAAAACAACATTAATATCAGCAAGTGGTAAGAAGATATTTGAAACGTCGGAATCAGTAGTAGTAAATAGTACAAGTGGAAATGAAATCCAGACACAACTGTTAATGGTGAATAATCTGAAAAACGATATAGTACTGGGTACAGATGAGAACTTACGGACGGCCTCTTGGAGCGGCTCTCCGAGAACGGCTTCTACGCCCAGACGTACGCTGATGATGGGCTGGTTTTAGTCACCGGCAAATTCCTCGGCGTCGTCTGTGAGTGCATGCAAGCTGCCTGTAGCATAATCGAAAGGTGGTGTGGTGAGCTGGCACTCTCCGTAAACCCGGCGAAGACGGAGATGATCTTATTTACCAAGAAGAGGAAGGTAGAGGGGTTTAGGGCGCCCGTGATGTTTGGAAAACCTTTAGCTTTAGTGCGGGAAGTCAAATATCTGGGGGTGATCCTGGACTCCAAACTAACATGGGGGTCGCAAATAGAACGGGTTGTAAGGAAGAGAGTAGCGACCCTCTGGCAGCTGCTTCGAGTGATAGGGAGGACCTGGGGAGTTAATCCTCGGATCTTTCACTGGATCTACACTGCGATCGTCAGGCAGAGAATCCTCGATGGCATTGGTCTGGTGGTCCAGTGTGAACCAAACTACCAGCAGGAAGCTGGCCAAACTCCAAAGGCTGGCAATCCTGGGTATCACAGGCGCTATGAGGACGACACCCTCAGCTGCGCTAGAGGTCCTGTTGATGCTGCTACCGCTTCCCATCTGTGTCAGGAGGGAGGCGATGGCGTCGAATCTCAGAATGCGAGACGCAGGAAACTGGTGCGGAGAGGGAGCAGTAATAGGGCATGCAAGAGTCGCCAAGGAGGTGGAAAAGGAAATTCCGATTTCCGCCATAAAGGTGCGGGATGCCGAGGATGATATTAGGTTGACTAGGTCATACATCCTCAGGATCCCCAGTAGGGATCAGTGGAGGGAAAATGAGGTTGAATTCCAGCCTGCAAGCCTGGTCTGCTTCACTTACGGATCGCGGCTGGAAAACCAACAATCCTCCGGGGCAGGAATATACATCGAGGGCCTGGGGGTGCGCGAGAGCTATGCCCTTGGCGCATATACCACGGCATTTGAAACAGAGATGTACGCTATCCTGTCTGTGGCGAACAGACAGGATGTGAAGAGGAGTCCCGAGAAATGTGTGTACATCTGCTCGGACAGCCAGGCAGTCCTCCGAGCAGCCTGCGCGGACAGAATCAGGTCTACACTGGTTCAGGAGTGCGCTGACGCCCTCAGAGGGCTAGCCAGGACAAAGGAGGTACAACTAGTGTGGGTTTTGGGACACTGTGGCGTGGCGGGGAATGAGATCGCGAATAATCTCGCAAGGCTTGGTTCCCGGTGGCCGTTCTGTGGCCCGGAGCCAGCCATAGGTATAAGCAGGAAGTCGGTCTCCGTCGGCTTAGACAGGTGGACCGAGGAAGCAATGAAGAGGCACTGGGGGGCAGTTGGCGGCTGCAGGCAGGCGAGGGACTTCGTGGAGGGGCCGGACAAGGATAAAGCTGTCTGGCTAGTCGGAAGGAGTCGATCTACGCTTCGCCGCATCCTTGGGGTGCTCACAGGCCACTGCGCCCTTAGAAGACACCTCACATTGATAGGCGTAGAGAGGGATCCCATTTGCCAGGAATGCGGCGAGGATGAGGAAACATCCTACCACTACCGGCGCGAATGCGAGGCTTTTGGGAGTCTTCGAGCGGAATTGGTCGGATCGAGGACTCTGCAGAGGAATCAGGTAAGTACCGCACAATTGAAGACCGCCACGGCCTTCATCTCGAGGTCGAGGCGGTTTGGCGACGGAGCTGAGGAGGAGTAGAGCATGGTTGCTGGGGTTGGCAAAAAGGGCCGATGGTGGCCTACTTGCTTGGGGTTGGCCTCCCCACCACTGCTGCTACTACTACTAGAGAACTTGCGAGCAATATAAATTATCAAGAACAGACATTGAAAATCAACGGAGAACACATCGAATTTGAAGTACATAGTAGGCAATTTTAAAGAACAAGACAACAAAAAGGATATCGAGATAAATCAAGTTAAATACAAAAAAGCTAATAAAGAAAGTGAAGAAGAAGAAATAGAAAGTCAGATAGAAAGAAGAGGTTTAAAAATTAGATATTTTGGATTAAATTCCTGACATAAAAAGCAAATAGAATTTTATTGTAATAAATTAAGTTTCTGTTTTGAAGTTATAACTTGATCATTTATATATAACCCAGTGATTGTTTGTTTATTTTTAGATAAGCCAGAACCACCGCTGTAGAAAAGATGACTCATGTTCCAAATCACTTTGAGGTAGGCTGTGGAAAACTAAATGTATAAAATTTATTAAATACATATATGTATAGAGTAAAATTAATACAATAAATTAGCAAAACTGGTTGCAGAGAAAAAACAAGCACTTGTAAGTCAGAGAAGAAGTCTGCATCTATTTTCAAGAAATAAAAACCTGGAGCTATTTCACTTCTACATCTACATTTATTGGATTATGTAATATCTGGAACTCCTTACCAAGCTAGTTTCCTCGTTAGTTTTAAACCCAATTATATGATGAATCTCTACCTGGAAATAGAAAAAAATATTTATTTGAAGCTAACAGGTAGTTAAAAAAGGTTATAGATACTTGATAATAAATCACTAGACTTTTCTTACTCATTCATATGCTCGAGATATCACAATTTTTATGTTGAAACCTTTCTTATGCCCAATAACAGATATAGCAGATTCTTATACACCCCCCCCCCCCCAAATCATTTTTTTTTAAATAAATGCTATAAAATGGTTTTTCTCAAAACAGCCATATTTTTTTAAGTAATTTTAGTTTCCCTAAGGTGCTCTCTTTTACTGAAGATAGGTATCGATGGTAAGACTTTTGGACAATTTCTTAAAATGAGCACGAATTAGGACCCCTATAACCCAGATCCAAGGTGAGTTGAAAAAAGTTATATATATATATATATATATATATATATATATATATATATATATATATATATATATAGGGTGGCGCATTGAAAACGAAACAGACCGATTTGCGTCCAGAGAATTTTTTATTTTTTTAAGAAACGCTGAAACATGTCAATTTTAATAATGAGGGGGACATGTTTTGACATAAAACTCAACTTTGTCACATCAACCCCTTAAGGGTGGTGATAACAACCCTTGTATTTTAAATAGGGAATATGGGTAGAGTGTTACATCATTTGAAAGCTCTTTCTTTTCCAAAGTATCATCAACTTTGGAATAGAGGTGTTTCAAAAATTTTCTTTGCACCTTTTTAATGTATACACCCCGGCAGAACCATTTATGGGACCAGAACCGGCTCTGGGCGTGACAAAGAGCACTGCCAGGGGAGCCATTAAGTCCTGGGTCAGAAACCAACACAAGGTGTACTGGGCGGACTGTCCAGAGCTCAGACATGGGAAGTCAATAATTGACGGACCCAGTTCAAAGAGAGCTGTGGAGCTGCTAAATCTTAGCAGAGGACAGCTCAGAAACACAACAGGTCTCTTGACGGGACACATGGCCGTCAAGAAGCACCTGCATAAAATGGGGCGGTTCGAAGGGGACCTCACATGCAGACTCTGCGGCGAGGGGGAGCAATCAGCCCAGCACATCTTGTGCGAGTGTAAAGCTCTGGACCGCAAAAGACAACTGATCTACGGTCAGTCTAGACCGGAGACAGAGCAATATAAAACTTCACCTTACCAATAGCTGTGCAGACTAGTTCAAGGCACAGTGATTTTGGAATGAGTGGAGTAAGACTAAGGGTATGCACAATCAACCAAAGGTTGCAGTGCTATCGGGGCGGCAAGGCCGTGGACGAGCCCTGAGGGGGAAAACAATGTATACACCTCATGGGTGTAGTAAATAAGATTCAACACTACAGGTACATATACTAAAAGAAATCACATGAAAGAATTATATGATGCTTTAAATGCTAAAATGTCATTTAAAGATCCAGCGCAACAAACTATGAGGCTAACATTTTCAAAGGAAAAGAAGGAATAAATTAAATGGTCAATATATGATGAGCATGGGACAATTTCTGATCAAAATACACTCTGAGACCTTTTTATGAAAGAGGGCTTTTCTAAACCAAACTGATTTACTGTATAACCAAACACTGTAGCCGGCTTAAGAGAGTGGGAAACAATTATATGATGTTTTGGTGGCGGTCGACTTTACCGCAACTGGAATCAAGCAAAAAGGCGCACACCACAAGAAAGAGTACGTAACGTAGATAAATAATCAGCAAAAAAATTTACGGAGAAACCATAAATAGCAGAATAAATGATAATTAAAGTTATGAAAAATGCACTATTTTCAAGTTTCGAACTGTCACTTTTCAACAGCGTTGCCACATTTAATATTAAATTCCACTAATGTTTTGCCGCTTGAACGCAACAAAAGATCTTAAATGCTTTTTACACACACTCCTGCCGACCTGACTTTCTGGACCTGACAAGACACCACCTTGTCAAAATAAAAGCTGAAACCGTTTTAAGTTTTATAAGTCATTGTGCCATAGTTACCACATAAAATTTCCCTAAAGAACAAAGAAGACAAATACTACCCTGTAATAAGGAAATAGATTCGAAACTGACAACAATGCCTATCTGCATGAAATATGTCAACAAAACAATAGTCATAACCTCTGGTACAAAAATATACGTTTTTATTGTAAATCTAAACGTTTTAATTGCTTTTATCACTGAAAGGTTATTAAAAACGAAATATACCACATTGTTTAACTTTATTAAGGTATGTACAACGGTTTTTAGGCCATATTCTATTATAATCACGTTGAAATGTAGTTGCGGTAAAGTCGACCGTCACCGATGTTTTTAATGCTAAAATGTGATTCAACGATCCAGCGCAACGAAATATGATGCCAACATTTTCAAAGGAGAAGGAATAAATTAAATGGTCACTATATGATGAACATAGGACAATTTCTGATCAAAATACACTCTGAGACCTTTTTATGAAAGAGGGCTTTTCTAAACCAAACTGATTTACTGTATAACCAAACACTGTAGCCCGCTTAAGAGAGTGAGTCACAACTCGACACTTGGGAAACATTCGCTACACCTTGTATTCAGCACACATAGTTGATTCTGGAAGAAGTAACAATAATAATTAAATTATATTTTGAAAACAATTTAACATTGTCTGCATACATTAATAAATAGACCACAACTCACTTACATAACGTAGCCCATTAATGTACATTAAAATAAGACAAGTCCACCCACTAAGCATGGTAACTTACAAATGCTTACCGCAACGTTAAATAATCTACCATTAAGTAAGTTAAGTTTGCAACATTTCTAAATGTTTGCAGGCAAAAAACCAATGCAAACTTACAAATGAAACTTTAACGTAACTTTCAAATATAATATCTCGTTTGCCTGCTTGTTGTTTTTCTCCATTTGTAAGCTCACGTAAAGTTACAATTGTAATGTTTCTGAAAGTTTGTTTTAATTTGTAAACAACATTTATTTGAATTCCCTCGTGTATTCTCGATCGTATGTCATCGTCGTCCAATAGCAACATAGCAACACTGACGCCAACAGCGAACTGACTCTGACAAAGCGCCCGGCATTAATTAATGGCGGTTTGTTGTTTACATTTTTTATAATTGCGTCATCATAAGTTGTTATTTGATCTGTCTATTTATTTTCCTGGAAGTTTTAAAGATTGAACAATCTTATTGTAGCCTGAATTGTTTGAATTTTGGGTAATTAAGTAATTCGTTGTCTGGAGTGTAGATAATGAAACATGAAGTATATCCACAAACATTTCAGGTAAGAATCTCTAAAACAGCAATAAAATTAGTCACTTTTCTGTTGCATAATTGTTTTGGTATGTGGCTATTGGTGAATTATTATAAAATGGCTGCATTTATATTTTTGTTTCTTTTTATGAAATATACTCTAGAAAAAAGAAAACCTAAAAGTTAAATACGAATTTTGTTATGTCCTTAGAAGCAGCCTGGAGATGTCTTACCTGGTCAGACAAATTCATTTTAAAACGTTAAATATGATTGACCTATGGAAGCATGTGGCTTATCCATAGCAATCGACATCATAAGAACAGTGGAACAGTATCCCATGCTATGGAACATTCATATGGGTTAACTAGTCAGCAGCGGAACATGTGTTTATCATGCAAAAAAGAGCAATAAGGACTGCAACAAGAAAGCTGCCCAAATATGTTAGAGGCTATATTCTTCTTCAGTTTATGTATTCAAAATATCTAGTGAATGATGAAGCTCGCAACATCAATACCAGGTGCAGGCATGAATTAAAAATACAGTTGCACAAAAAGGAGAAAACAAAGCAGATGTTTGATTACTTGGGAATCAAATTCCTCAATTTTCTACCTAATGTTATTAAGATGCTCCCACTAACAAGATTACAGTAGGCACTAGTGGATGTTATAAAACAAAAACCAAGGTGAAGGAATTTATTTGTGCTCTAAACTAATTTGTATAGTGTCTGTGTGTGTGAGTGCGCTAGGTAAAAGCTTTGGAAGGCAAGTTCCACTAGCCACAGACTTTTTATATATGTACGTAATTCATTGTAGTCATAATTTTGCTTTATTTTAACTCAATGTTTCTGAATGTACAGAGACATTGGTGGTACTATACTTACTCGATAGGGATAGTTACGACATGTGTGAACACTTTCAGAGACTGTCGCCATATTTAAGCTATTTTCGCAGTAAAGTTGTATTCATTTCCCTGCGCTTGATTTATCCATTGCATATCTTAAGTTTGCTTAATTAAACTTTTTCTAAAATCGAAATGAACGCACCATTTTAGATATTTCTTTTTCACAATAGTATTTGATATGTTGACTTTATTTTATGTAACATGTTACCACATATTTTAGAAGCTAAAAAAATTCCCGCCTCAAAACATAATGCTGCAGAAGACTTTGTTTTTGTTATTGGTGTTTCACACGTTTTTCTAGACGACTAAGAGTTATTTAGTAAAACAATATCAAAAACAATTAATTGGTATTCATTTAGAAACAAGAATTTTTGAAATCGGTCAATTAATAACAATATAACGAGTTCAAGTTATCTATTTTGTCGCTGAGTTTTGACTAGAACTGCATTTTAGGCTAAACATGGACACTTGCTATATGTCTTAACTATTTCTATCTAGTGACTATAGTCGGTACTTATAAAGACAGTGACTTACCATGTACATTTGATGGTCAATAAAGTCTATATATCTATCTATCAGCAGAAATGAAATGTGTTGTAAGTCTTTAATTTTTTTTATGTAATAAAGATTTTATTCTAATTAACATTGTCTTAAGTCATTTTTTACAGTTTTACAAGAAATATATATTATGTATAAATACACCTATACCTATATTCAGTATTAGTTTGTAACTTGAAATAAATTCAGATAATCAAATAGTTTCCTTTTTTCAAAAATGCTTGGACACATTGGTTAGTAATTCAAGTTGCGGTCTTTTAAAAAATCTATACAGTATGTACCATATTTGAAAAATGACTTCATCGATAATTTCTTTAAATCAACCCTTACGTTTTTGTTGGCTTTTTTAAAGTTCTAACATGTAAAGTTGTAGAAAACCAGCAGTTTTAAAATTTTTATTCATTGATAACTACACAATTTTTTTCGTGCTATCAACTCAAGATTTATAATAAAAATTTGAAATTTGGTGGTTTTGTATCGCTTGATGTGTACTTTAAAAATAGTCAACAAAAAGCTCAGGTTGTCATTTACAAAAATTATCAATGACATTTGACATAAATTGTATAATACATTTTTGAAAAGATTGTAACTGAGAATATTATCTGACTTCGAGCATTTTTGAAAAAAAGCTGAAGTAAATTAATTTGAATTATCCCAAGTTACAAACTCTCACTGTATATATAATATATACAATTGCAGATAAGTTGCGAATGTAAGTTTAAATTTTACAACTTTGCTAGGCCCTTTTAAAATTGAAGCTTACTGTAAGTTAACATTTGTAAGTATAAAGAAAGTTTGTAACAGCTCACTGCAGTAAACTTGCAGTAAAGTTACAAAAGAAACACTTGCATATGTAAAGTCACTGGGGGGAAGATTTGCCATTTGCAACAAACTTGCAGAAAGCTTTCTGCAAGTAATCTATCAAACTTACACTTGCTTTGGAAAAGATTCTGCAATGTTAATGCAATATTACCTTGCTCAGTGGGCAGGGTTAGAGCCCTGAGGAACAGTAGTTGCTAGCTCCATTATACATACTATATGGTCTTCACAAATATAGCTATAAAACAAAGACAATAGTGGACTAGATAATCCAACCATATTTTAACTGACACAACAGTAAAAGAATGATACTGTCTAATAGTGTCCACCATAGGTATATACCTTTCATTATCAAATAAGTTACTTGTATTCAGACAGTTTTCTTGCAACAGTACTAAATTATACTACCTAGTCATTTTCTATTTAAAATTAGTTTGCTGTGATTCTAGAGCATATTTTTTTGACAATAAAAAAACAAGTAGGCAAAGGATATCCAGCCAATAATTTGTTTCTTAACAGTTTTAAGCATAGTCTTAATACTTAGGTATCAAAAACAAGAAAACATCAGTGTAAAAAAATTGTGAGAAGTTTTCCACTTTCTTTTAACATTAACAACACTGGAAGTGCTTAGCAGAATACTTTTCACTTCACCTTCAATTTTACATCTAACTTTGCTCAAAGATTATGCTCTGGTAAAGCTATAAGATTATAATAAGATACACAATCACTCAGTATTTTTGATATTAGTTAGCCCACAGGAATAAGTAAGTGCACTGTTTTAAATGGCAGAAATTCAAGCTGGAAATACTTAAATACTTGGTATTAAAATGCAGCAAACTGGACGTCTTAAAATCCTAGTTCCTTTCAAAATTTAACTGATGAAATGAAAATAACTATAACTAACTTAAAAAGGTAAATTATGTATTCAATTATTATGGTCTAAAAAGGCGTTGTTATTTTAGCCCGCCCTTTTTTAAATCGCCTTTTTCTACAAGGCCTCATCAAAGAAAATTTATCTTATTTTCTTAAATTTGAATACGTTAAATCACACAATATAATAAAAATCAACCAATAAAATGCAATCACAATTAACAATGTCATTTTTTAACTTCATTTTAGAATATATTATGATATAAACAGTCAGCATTGTTTACAAATTTGAGTTGTTTATTTACTTTACAACATAACCCTATAACCTATAATATGACATTTTGATTTCGACATTTCTCCTTTTATCTTTCATCCTTTTCTAGCGTAACGTCAACAGAAGCGGCTTTGCATTTTCTCTTCGATTTTACGTTAATTTCGCATATTAAACAATTAAAAACTCCCGTAAGTTAATTATTGCAGGTCTTTTTGATAAACCATTATTGTTTTGAGTACGGATTAAAAAGTGGAAAGTTATATTTATTTATTATTTCGGTGAAACTTTTTCGAAAGCTTGGGAGAGAGGGAACCTGGAAGCGTCGATTCTGTCAAACATCTGTCATAAATAACCTCTCGTCTGCCATCATTGAATTTGCTACGAGTGCTTGAATATCTTGTCCTCATTTTCAGCGTGATATTGTGAGATGCTCGTGTATTTCTCCCCTTCACAAGCTTTTTATTAGCCCTCGTGGAGAGATCGACGTCTTTCTGTAGGCAGATCTAAAAAAGGAGTAAAGGTACGTACTTTTAGTTTTAACCGACTTTTATCTCTAAATAACCTCAAAATTTTCGCTTGCTTTGCAGATGGGCACCCGCGTATTTGTTGGTGGTTTAACTCATGGCGTACGTGAGAGGGATCTTGAAAGATTCTTCCATAAATATGGCAGGATTAAGGAGATATCAATGAAAAACGGCTTCGCTTTCGTCGAATTTTATGATTATAGAGACGCCGATGATGCGGTTTATAAACTGAACGGGAAAGATTTGCTTGGCGAAAGAGTTTCCGTGGAGATTGCGCGTGGTACTCCTAGGGGTTCGGACCAGTTTAAGTATGGCTATGGCGGCGGCGGTGGCGGTGGAGGAGGGGGTGGCGGCGGAGGTGGTGGTAGAGGTTATGGAGGTTACGGGCCACCACCAACTCGCACAGAACACAGATTGATTGTCAAGAATCTATCTAGCAGAGTAACTTGGCAAATTCTCAAATACTATATGGGTCAAGCAGGAGAAGTAACCTTTGCTGATGCTCATAAGAAAGCGAGAAATGAAGGGATCGTAGAGTTTGGTTCATATAGTGACATGAAGAATGCTCTTAACAAGCTGGACGATTCTGAATTGAAAGGACGTAGAATCCGTCTGGTCGAAGATAAGAGACGTGGGGGCCCTAACTTCGGGGCTCGTCGCTCCAGATCTAGTTCACGTAGCCGTTCACCGGTCCGGAGGTCTAGATCACGTAGCCGTCATCGCAGCCACTCAAGTCGTTCCAAGTCAAGAGGCCGTTCTATCAGTAAATCTTCCGTACATTCCCGTTCCAAGTCTAAGGAACCATCAAAATCAAGATCCAGGTCTCCACAGAGAAGATCTAAGTCCAGTTCAAGATCTAGGGGCGAGTCACCAAAGGAAAGAGAAAGAGAGAGGGAACGTGAAAGGGACAGGGAACGTGAAAGAGATAAGTAAAGAGGCGAAGCTGGTAGTGTAATGACAAGATCATTGTCGACTTTTCAGTAAATTAGTGTAACTCCGTATTTTCTGTGGAATCTTTAACTTGCTTTATTAATATCATAAATATTTTTTTTAATAATTATTAGCTTTTCCCTTTTGTATTACTCATGTGTAGGTACATAATATTTGATGTTCAATTAATTCATTATATGCTATTAATAAAGTGTATAATTTTATATGTGTTTACGTTTATTTTTCCCATATTCCCTGACCATAATTTCTTTTGAAGTGACATGTGTTATGGTTTGTAGCCTTGGATTTAAGGCCAGGTAAGTTCACAGGAAACAAATAGCAGGAAAAGATATTTAATTACAGCTGATATTCAAAATTATTTTTTAAACGTACAACTATTATTTAAGAGAACACATAAATCAAAATAAACTTACCAAATTTTATGTGTTTGATGTGTGTAAAGTTATATCAACATCGTCTTTAGAAAACGTCCTGTAACATTCCTCGCTTTATAAAGGTAAGTGTAATTACAAATTTTACATTATTCTTTACTCATTAAAACCATTATCTAAAAGGTAAATAAGACATAGTTAGTAATACGTACACAGCAGGAAGCATTTGCAATAAAGCCATGAATAAGAAAACAAAATGAATTTCAAATTGGTATTACAACTTTCGAACCATAAGCTTAAAATAAATAACCAGAGGAAACTCTTCATTATACCTATTTTTAATGTAGCAACTGTTAAATATAAACAATATGAACAAAGTATTCATAGTTTTATTGAGCTCAAAAAAATCAAAAATTTGTATTAATTTAGAGCATCCTAACCTAAAATTAAAAAAAGTTAAAGCAAAAAGCAAATTTTATTTTGAATAACTGGATTTCTTAGACTACATAATTAGAAAAGTATAACTTCTTTCATCTTTGCAAAGAATAAAATGCATGCATTTGATTTGTGTTTCATATTTGCATAAATTATTGGAATTCCAACAAGAAAGAGACGCATGGTTTTGAAAAATCTTCCACAGCTTCTTGTTATTTTAATCAAAGAGTTTTTCAACGGATTTATTAATTACGTATATACAATTATAAATAGCGTAAATTTTAAAATTTATTTACGACCTAACCTCACTTTCATGAAAAATTCAACTGAATATTTACAAGATTAGGCCATTAAAAATATTGTAGGTCTTGTTTCTGATGTTTTTTATAGTAACAATAAACAGCAATTTTTCTAAAACAACTTTTTAAAGTCAAATACTATTAAATAATATTCTTATATAAAAATGCTTGAGGCCTACATATTTTAGGCCCCATAATGCAAAATATTAAAAATATCAGTTAAATCAATGAATTTTTTGAGTCTTAATACAAGGTTTCTTAGATTGTGGCTTTAATATATTGCAACACAAAGATATGTGTTGTTTTTGGTGACTATTTTCCATCAACCCTAACTTGACAATAAGTAGTGCATCTTGGCTAATTCTAGACTCTTTCTTCTTCATTCGGCTCAACTACGAGCTTCTCTTAACACACATTAATTGAAGTAAAGGCTAAGAACATCGTGATAATACAATATAAGTATTCTTTTCGACATCAGAATGTGAGGGGAAAGAATTGAAAATATATATGTATCTAATTTGATATAAAAGATATGTGCAAGAAAGTAAGGAAAAAGGTTCAACTAACTGTAATGGGGCACTGAAATGCAGTAGTAGGCGAACAAAGCAGAAGTGCTGTAGCTGGAAAATTGAATTATAAGTAATGAATGAAAGGGAGGCTCATGGATTTATATAGCTATTAAGGGAAATGGTCTAATCATTATTTATTTATTTATTTATTTAAATTTGCACCTACAGAATTAAACAATTCCAAATGGTACTAAAACAAAACAAAAAAATAACTCAAGTAACAAAATCACTGTCTTAAGACAGTTTTCATCCTAGAGATAGCAATATAAAAGATATCACAATTAGAAAAAAATAATTTGTTCCATTTCCAGGAAGTACATTAAGTCAGTCACAATCTCAGCATATATATTCTGTCCACAATGAGGCACCATAAAATCATCTCCACAAAACCAACTAATATGTGGCAGATTAAAATCACCAAAAATCAAAAACTTAGATCCACTATAAGTATTTTTTTAAGTGTTTATACTTGTTGACATAGCTTCGATATGCCTTAAAACAAGAATTAGGAGGAAAATATACCACCCCCAACACTAATTTATTGTCGCATAAATCCATTTTGATCCATAAGTCTTCATAATAAGGAACTGATACAGCGTCAATCACAGATCCATTCAGGTTATCCGAAAGAGCTATGAGAACACCACCACCTCTGCAAAAACCAGTTAAAACAGGGTCCCTATCTCTGCAAAAAGATACATATATTTATTGCTAAAAAGTTCACTGTTTAAAAAATCACAATTAAGCCATGTTTCAGTAAGCACAATGATTTCATAATTGCAAGCTCTAAAAAACTCGTTAACTTTACTACGAACACCTCTTACATTCTGATAATAAATCAGGCAGCAGTCAGATACTAGTTCTACCCCAACGGCGGCGCCGTCCCCGGAAAATAAGATGTGCCACCCCGAGAGCGGGTAACAAATTCTCTTATAGTTATGTTAGTACGCCCTTTTTCTTCATTAATCATTAAATCAAAATCCTGATCAAGGACACCAACCTTGAAAGAACAATAATTGTAATTAGAAATCAAAGGCAGTACATTTACTTCTTCCACGCCTATCTCATCCTTGATATAATTGGCAATCTGCTCGACAGTAGTGCCTGGCTACACACGATTAACGTGTATCCATCGTCTCCAAAGTGCTGCCCGAATAGATGTGGAACTACCCCTACCAATGATGGGGGCCATATGTCCAACAGGCCCATGAACAGCCAAGACTGGAATCCCCTCGGAGCAACGAGTATCACCATCAAAAGCCGAAGAAGATCCCTGCGCCTGTCCAGAAACAGAAGGAATGCCGCTGCCCTGGATGTCTGCTTCCTCATGAATACAATGTTTAACACTGGAATGGTCGCATGGGGTATATTTTACCCCAGCAGAGCTTTTTTTGTTTATAATTCCTCAATAACATGTACATTTCTGCGGTCCTGTGTATTCCTCACCCGTACATTGGAGATGCTACTGCAATGGTCAGAACCAATTTATATTATTTGCTTTTTTCAAGATTTTCACTAGAAGTGACCTATAGAACGACCCGGGGGTAGTATTGTACCCCATGTGACGTTCTGTGTCGAGTTTCTAAAGAGATTGTATAAATTTTGTATCATGCCTAGCATACGGTTTTTCCAAGCAATTATAAAAGTAAAAAGGGAAATTCGAATTTGTAGAAATGAATAACTGTCTTTGCTGCTACAAACATCCGAATTGAGTATCAGTGGAGTAATACTGCTTTACCTGTGTAGACCAGAAGGTGAAATAATGCTGTATATATTTCCAACGCTTCCCTATGTAGAGGTAAGTATTTGTTCACACCTCTTCCTAATATTAATATTTTGAAATTACCCTGCATGCCCCTGAGATGACATAACGAGTCAAACTAAAAATGAATATGACGAAAACAGAAGTAATGTAGATATGTAAGGATAGAACTGCAAAAACTGATATAAACACTGGTGATGCAAATTTAAAATCATCAACCTTTTATTCGCTGTGGGTAGCTTTTTACTGTTTTTGTGTGACTGACATCAAGAGAAAAAATCCCAATTTTTATGTGTAAACTGAAGACATCAGGGTCAAATGAAATCAGTTCTGGTCTTCTACATTTTCTTAGAAACACTGACTTTGGGACAAGTATGTCTTTGTGTCATTGATTAGCGTGATGGATTAGCGGCCAGATAACAACATGTTTTGGTTAAACAAGTCTTAATTCTGCAAAAGTAACCAAAATGGACTCGTTTCATTTTGAAAATGAGTTCCTCAAATGCACTGCTAAGAAAAACAAAATATAAAATATATTCAACCCCATAAGACCTATTTGAAGACATGCAAGAGAAACATGGATATTGATCAAAGTAGATGAGATATTACTAGGGTGTTTTGAGAGGAAGATATTACACCACATATACAAAGATCTGCAACAGAGTAGAGCATGAAGATGATACAACCACAAACTGAAATCAATGTGTAGTACGTACACAGCAGGAAGCATGTACAATAAAGTCATGAATAAGAAAACAAAATTAATTTCAAATTGGTATTACAACTTTCGAACCATAAGCTTAAAATTAATAACGAGAGGAAACTCTTAGGTTAGGTTAGGTTAGGTTTAATTGTGAGTGGGCCATACCGGTCTCTCCACCGCGACCATAGGGTCTATTGTGGCTCACGCCTAAAGGTCTATATTTCGCCCAACAAAGCCAGCCTCCTGCAGAGGTCGATAATCTTTGTGGGCGAAAGTTGATCCAGATCCTCCGGAGCAAGCTTTATTTTGCCAAAGAGCAGGTATCTAGTCCCGTCCGCTGGCCGGACAGAAACACAGTACGTGCTCTGCTGTCTCGCCACTCACCATATACAGCCAGCACTCGGTCTCCTGACCGACTCCAATATGGTGCATGTGGTGACGCAAGCGGCAGTGCCCTGTATACAGGCTGACTAGAGTACTCAGTTGTTGTCTGTTTAATTCTAGAAGTTTTTTAGCCCTTGACTCAGACAGGGCATTTGTGAAGGCCTTAAAGTGAGCTAATCCTGGAAGATTTTGCCAATACTGGATTGTCATTCTTTCTGTCCAGGTCTTTAAGGTGCGTTTTGCTGTGCATGATGTTATCCCCAGCACCGGTTCTGGTCCGACAAAGTCTCTCTGGGCACCACTCCTGGCAAGCGCGTCGGCCGCAACATTGCCATCATGGTCCGAGTGACCCAGTATCCAGACCAGCGACACCTCATTACAGCTGCCCAGTTCGTTGACAGATTTACAACTCCATACTGTTTTTTAATTACACCGGTAGGAACCAAGCGCTTTTATTGCAGTTTGGCTATCTGCATATATCTTTATCGATTTGTGTGTGCACTCGTTTTTTATACTTTCCCTTGCACACATCATAGACTTCTGCCTGGTGTATGGTTGCGTACTTGCTGAGGCTAGCTGATAAGTCTAGCATCGGTGCTGCCCCCATACGCGCCGGCTCCTACTCCCATATTGGTTTTGGAGCCGTCAGAGTACCAGCAGAGATCGGCTCTCAATAGGGTCGTTTGATTTCGCTCCCAGTCCTCCCTTTCCGGGAGGAAGGTCTTGAAAGACATACCTCTACTGATCTTTGTAGGCATCAAGTCTGAGACCATTCCCAGAATCCTGTGACCCTCAATCTCATCGAGAAGTCCGAACCCTCTCAGACTGATTTCCTTCGGCATACTGTCAGTCGTTTGTTTTAGTCTGTACATTGTCCACCTCGCCACCCTCTCCAGCCATATGTGAAGAGGTGGAATATTAAGGAGGACCTCCAGAGCGGCTGATGGTATGGTAGAATGTAAGAGGAAACTCTTACATTATACCTATTTTTAATGTAGCAACTGTTACATATAAACAATATGAACAAGGTATTCATAGTTTTATTGAGCTCAAAAAAATCTAAAATTTGTATTAATTTAGAGCATCCTAACCTAAAAAAAAGTTAAAGCAAAAAGTAACTTTTATTTTCAATAACTGGATTCATTAGACTTCATAATTAGAAAACTATAACTTCTTTCGTCTTTGCAAAGAAATAAATGCATGCATTTGATTTGTGTTTCATATGCATTGCATAAATTATTGGAATTCCAACAAGAGATGCATGGTTTTGAAAAATCTTTCACAGCTTCTTGTTATTTTAATCGAAGAGTTTTCCAACAGACTCATTAATTATGTATATACAATTATCAATAGTGTAAATTTTAACATTTATTAACGACCTAACCTCACTTTCATGAAAAGTTCAACTGAATATTTCCAAGATTAGGCTATTAAAATTATTGTAGGTCTTGTTTCTGATGTTTTTTCATAGTAACAATAAACAACCATTTTTCTAAAACAACTTTTAAAAGTCAAATACTGTTAAATAATATTTTTATATAAACAGGTGCTAACACTCCTAACAAAATCCAAAAAGCATCACCCCAACGAGAAGATCATTAAGTACAGAGACCTCGAGATACAGGGAAAGAGACAGTGGAGGGCAGATAGTATCAGAGTGATTCCAATAGTCATGTCGTCAACCGGTGTGGTTCCTAAAAATCTTCGAGAGAACATTAAGAAAATGGGTCTTGGAGAGCATCTTTATAAGGTTATGCAGAAGGCTGTAATACTTGCAATTGGCCACACCGTTGGGGGATACCAGGAAAATGAGGATGTGTCGTGTTGGGCCTAATAACTTAAAAAGGGCTCTATCTGAGCTCAGTCCCTTTGGTATCTGAGATACCTGGGATGAGGGAGTGTGAAGGCCCTTCAGGCTCAAGTCGATAATAGTCAATAATAATAATGCCTTTATAAAATGAACTACCATTAAAAAGGTTGATTTTGAATGTGTGATTAAATTAATACTTACTTTTTCGTTACCAGAAACTACTGTAACAGAGAACACTGATATACTGCACTGCAAACATGACATTGGGTGCAAGGAACTTTTCGACTTGTAGTTGACTGTATAGGACTGATCTAAATAGTTATGATTACTTTGATTGCAGATCATTTGGCAACATGTACTGTTTGAGCTAAGTTATGGACACTGATTGTATTTTAATGTTTTCTTTGGCTAACTGTAACCTTCTTTTCTGGCAAAACCGTTTGTGATATGAACCCCCAAATTCTGGCTTTGGCATAATAATAAGCTTTCACTTAAATCAGCACAGTCTGGTCTAGATGGATCTGGTAAAATACTGTCTTGATATTCTAACACACTGATTGCTCATTGGCTAACTCACTACTATCAACAACGATTTGGAGTTGGATTCTGCCAAAAGAAACTTGTATGAGAACACTAACAGTATTTTTTATGCTAAAATGTCATTTCTGTTTTGTTAGGGGGAAAATGTTTACGAACTAACCGGAACAGACCCTGCATTATGTGAGGGCAGGACAATATGTGCTTCTATTCATGTTGTTTTTAGATAAGAAAAATATACCGGGTTTACTACATCACACTTTCGTTAGAAGTTTCATAGTAGTTTCCCCTTTTTGAGCCTGAAAGTTTTGTTTTATAGTAAAAGTCTTGGCACCCTTTTTTCTTAAAATATTTTAAATGTCATGACACTTCGGATTTCAGCAGAAATGACCATCAACTTACTTATTTCAAATTAAACATCCTGCATTTGTGCATTTTACGATTTGTACAAGGTTTGTATCTGCATTCAACTGTTGTCAAGCTCTAGCGATTTTTCTCAAATTTTATTCACTATTGACATTATATTGACTTTCCATTTATTACTTGTGTTTGATAGTGAAAACATGTCTTTGATGGTTGTTGAACACATACGTGAGGCTTACAGAAAATAAAAAAAATCACTGAGTCTTATACAGAGTGTCGGAAATTAAGAGTTAACAAACTTCAAACCTCTGAAAGTAACTTTTTTACTAATCATGCCTGTATATTTTTAAGTACGTATTAAAAATCACTATGTGGTGCTTTTGGAAACGTTCCAAATTCTTTTTTTATGGAGGAAGTTACCACCCAAGAGGTGCTTACGGCCACACTTGCACTTAAAAATAAGAAAACCCAAGCCCACATGGCATGAATGTTAGTTTCTTGAAGACTGTTGTTTTCCATATACTGATTCCACAGACGTTTGTCATAAACAGATGTTTCCAAGATCAATATTTTCCAGACTCACTTAAACAGGCAGAAGTTATTGCCATACACAAAGGAGGTGACACTCTCACCATGGGTAACTATAGACTTATATCAATTTTGCCAGTGATATCTAGAGTTTGAAGCAATTCTAAAAAACAGGCTATGTGCATATCTTGATAAGTATGCTTCGCTGACAGAATGTCAGCATGGTTTTAAGAAAAATAAATCTACCATCTCAGCATTAGCCCAGATTGTAAATAAAATAACAGAGGCTGTTGACAATGGTTGCCTGGCTCAACTCGTTTTGTGTGATTTGAGTAAAGCCTTCGACAGTGTGTCTCACAGTGTTTTGCTCGATAAACTATACTGTTATGGTTTCTGCGGTGTTGTTCACTCTCTGCTAAAAACATACCTTAACAACAGGAAACAGAGAATTAGGTCTGATGGTAACACATCAAACTGGAGGGAAATCAAAAGTGGCGTTCCACAGGGTTCTATCTTGGGACCATTGTTGTTTCTTTTTTATATATATATATATATATATATATATATATATATATATATATATATATATATATATATATATATATATATATATATATATATATATATATATATATATATATATATATATATATAAACGATCTGCCTGTGTCTATAAGATCAGATGACGTTTGCCTCTTTGTACATGATATGACCTTCCTCAACATTCATAAAGACCATGGGAAGCTTGAAGAAAAAACAAACTCCACCCTAGATGAAGCAAGGTCATTGTTCGAATCGAATAAATTAAAATTAAATGAGGGAAAGACATCAATACTGACTATATCTACAAGTTGTAATCCAAATCCTCAACGAGCACGACTGTTGGGAATAATATTCAATGAACACCTAAATTGGAGGGACCATGTCGAGGGATTAAAGGTGCGGCTTTTAAAATCAATATTTTTACTGAGGAGAATTATTCAAATAGCTGGGTTTGAGACTGCAAAAACGGCATATTACTCAAATTTTGATAGTATAGCTATGTATGGTATTTTGATATGGGGAGGGCATTCTGAAATGGAGGATGTTTTTATCATGCAGAAAAGAGCGCTGAGGGTATTCACTTCTTCTGGGTTTCGTGACAACTGCAGACCACTGTTTGAGAGGACAAAAATACCTACCATCCCTTCAGCTTACATGTTATCTTGCCTGCTTTATGTGCACAGTGGGAGGGCTCAGTTCGTGAGGCATGCCGATTTTCATGACTTTGATACGAGAGGGGCCCAACATCTGGCAGTTCCGTATCACCGTGTGGGAAGGGCACAACATGCTGTGAGTTATGACTGCATGAGGATTTACAACAAGCTTCCAGAGGTCTTGAAGAGCATGCCAATGGACTCATACAAGAAAGAGGCGAGGATGATCTTGGGCCAACATGTCCTCTATTCTGTCACAGAATATTTTGATAGGTTCTAGACTGTTATATGTATCGTGTCTGACATTTATATTTTGTTCTATCTGTATTATGTGTGTTTTATTTTAATGCATTTTATTTGTACCTTTGTTTATTTTGGTTTTGCTATGTGGTAAACATTCTCCAGGGTTTATATATGTGTGTATTTCATTTGTTTGCTGCAATATTGTGTATACTGTATGACATGGTCTTTTGTGCCAGAAAGAATATTATTATTATTATCATTATTATTATTATAATTGGCATTGATTCTGATTCAGGGTCTCCTACATTTATCTTTAGTAGTTTACCCGTAATTGACGTTTTAATTCATGCACATCCAAAAACTGCAGTCATCTCTTGTGCTCTGATAAAAAAATTAAACAGTGTTACTGGCGAAACTTTTGTTAGCTGATGTCATTCTATGTACAGTAGCTCATGATTAGTCCTCTGGGGGTCCGGGGATGAAATAAAAGAACAGGCTCAAGGTAACTCCTGCCCAAATATAGACACAGGTCCTATTTCTCTGGCTTCACAAATGTTCCTGGTCTTCTCTGTAACAAGTTTCGCTGCTTAACAGCATCATCAGGCAGGAGAAACTGGAATTGATTTATATGTATTATGCTGCAGTGGAAAAGGTTACAGAAAATAAAACGAGAGAGAAAGAAATAGTCTGTAAGTTCATATTTAGTATGGAAAAGTTTCACCAAGTAAGGGCAACAACAATGAATGAATTTAACACCTGCCCGTCATAAGAGGTGACCAACTGGAGTCAAACACTGGTGGGTGTCTGGTCCAGACGAACCTATAGGGAGCGGAATACACCCAGATATTGAGACCTCCACTGTGAGCTTCGAAACGGACAAACGACCTCGCATGGATGTTACTCAGGAGCGTGATTCTAAATGATACCGCTTTGGGTCAAGTGTTGGCAGATGTCGGGTCCAAATGGAGGAAATTGAGATCTATATGACTGAGATGCACCTAGAGGTTGAGACTTCGTCTGAGTGATGCTCGGGAGCAGAACTCAATGAGATATCTCCTTGAGCCGAGTACTGGCGGGTGTCAGGTCTAGACGAGCCCGGTGAAGAGCTGATATTTTTTGGAGATGGATTACACTTGAAGGTTGAGGCCTCCACTGTGAGCTTTGAAACGGCAAATAACCTCGTTTGGATGCTGCTTGAGAGCGGGTTTCCATAGACCGCCACGAGTTAAACACTGACATATATCGGGTCCAGACGAACTTGCAGAGAGGCTATCTCTCTGTCAGTTTCGAAACGGACCAGCGACTTCACTTAGATGGCAGCGCACCTGCCAAACCATCTTTCACCCTCAAAAATATCGTCTCTTGTAGGGAGCTAGATTTGATTGGTGAAATTTAAGCAAACACCAGCGGGTATCGGGTCCAGATGAACTTGGAGAGATGCTATCTCTCTGAGAGCTTCGAAAGCGACCTCGCTTGGGTGCTGCTCGAGAGTAGGACTCCATGATACTGCCCCAAGTCAAACAGTGACGGATGTCGAGTCCAGACCCTAAAGGACCCTGTCAAGCCTACTTTCACCATCAAAAATATCGTCTCTTGTAGGGAGCTGGATTTGATTGGTGAAATTTAGGCAAACACCAGCGGGTATCGGGTCCAGATGAACTTGGAGATAAGCTACCTCTCTGTGAGCATCGAAACGGGAAAGCGGCCTCGCTTGGATGCTGCTCGAGATTGAGACTCCATGATACTGCTCCAAGTCAAACAGTGACGGATGTCGAGTCCAGACCCTAAGGACCCTGTCAACTCTCACCCCCAAAAATATAGACTCCTGCAGGGAACTGGATCTGATGGGTGAAATTTAAGCAATTAGACGTGAGCCACAACAGACCTAAGATCACGGTGGAGGGACTGGAATAGCCCAATTTCATTAAATCTAATCTAATCTCATGATTATTGACAGTGATCAAATTTCAAATAGTTAAAAATATACAGGTGTTCAAATTGAAAAAAATGACTTTCAAAGCTTTGAAGTTTGACAATTTTGATGGTTATCTCCTGACTTCCTGTATAAGATTTTGATACTTTTAAAATGTTTTCTGTAAGATTCACGTATGTGTTTAGGGCCAAACATAACTTTTTCACTAACACGTGCAATGCAAAAAAGTTCGGGACGCAGCAAGTGCGTTATGGTAGTGATTTTTTATTAAATGCTTCAAACTTGGATAACTCAATTTTCTATAAACTTGGAAAGTAAACTTTGGGATGGAGTAAGGCCTTTTGATAGGCAACATATCCACTAAATGTCATTAAAATAGCCTTGTAATTCTCGGAGAAAAAATTTTTTTTTTCGAAAGAAAACTCAAAATTTTAAAAATTCAATTTTCTATAAACTTAGAAACTTGAATTTTGGTATGTAGTGAGGCCTTACCCAAGGCAACATATCCACCAAATTTCATTAAAATAGCTTTGTAATTTTCGGAGAATTTTTTTGAAGAAAACTCAAAATTTTCCCGGAAAACCTTGTCAAATTTTCCTGGCTAAAGAACTCATCCAAGCCATTAATAAAAGAAAGGCACTTGCCGAGTTGAATTATTTTTTGAGTTATCGGTTGGATATATATATATATATATATATATATATATATATATATATATATATATATATATATATATATATATATATATATATATAATTGACCCCGGATATGGGTTCTAGGGGTCCTAGTTCGCGCGCTGTTGAATTTTTTTTTGCAAAGTCTCACCATCGATACCTCTCTATTAGTGAATTTTTTAAAATAAAAATTCACTAAAATGGTAAATGGGTGTGATGTAAAAATTGAACATAATTTGAGACAAATCTCTATAACTTGAAAACAGTTGAATGCAGATACACTAAACTCGGTACAGACTGTTATAAAATTTGATGTACAATCCAAAAATGCGATAATATACCGGGTGCTCTATTTAAAATAAGAGGCTTGTGCTCATTTGCTACTAAACAGGAAGTGCTATGAACCTCTATAGATATTCTTAATAGGAACAATAGCGTGGTGTAACCATAACACCCAACTTTCAATTTCGAAACCGGACAATTACTTTCAAAACTTCAAACGGGCGCATTCAATGGTAGTGAACCCTGTAAACTTCTAGGCAGAAAGTTTACTAATTGCATTAAGCTGTGCAGTGTAGACAATGAATCGACTCACAAATTGGAAAAAAGTAAAGATTAACAATTAGAAATTAAAATATTGATGCTGCAAAACATTGATTTGGTTTGGTAGGTACTTACTACGTTTAGCCACTGGGCTGCACAACTGAATCAACGGCCTTGTAAACGGCAGAACAAACACTCTCCAAACTGACTGGATATATATGCACTCGAATTATACTATATAAGAATTGGTTTGACCTTTCTTGAATTCTAGACAATTTAGAAAGACATCTTGATCCAATTTTCAAACACTGATTTTTGGATTGATCAATGATATCTCACTTCTACTAATTGCACTATTGTTTTGGCTAACTGAAACTTTTATTGACTGTCTTCACTTCTGGTTATTGGTTTCAAATTTGTTGGCCGATTGGAACTCTATTTGACAGACCTTTCATGACTCACTTTGTTCTGAATGGACAGTATCTGATCCAGGTGGATCTATTGTAACTGTTTCAGGACATCTGTATTTCTTTGACACACATTGACCACTGTATGGTTGACTGCTTATTAACAACATGGATTTGGGCGGTCAGACTCTGCCAAAAGAAACTCACTGCTAGACTAAAGATATTTAAAATAAAATCTCATTTATGCGAAATTGTTCATAGTGATGACTAGCTGAATTTTTAGAGTTAATAAGCAACATTCAGTTGGTATTTCGAATTGACATTTCATCTACAGAGTTGCAGAAGACATTTTGTACAGCGCATCCCAAGAAACTTGATCACATTTCAAATTAACATAACTCTGGAAGTTTTGAAGAAAGGGAGATGGGACAAAAATTGACTTCCAGGGTTCCTTTCAAAGTTTTTTTCCACACATTAAAAAAAAACAAAAGCGCATTATCTGCCGAACTTATCGATGTATTCTGCATATTTTTAAATGGAACACATGTATATTTTTAGATATTTGAATGCAGCATTTCATCCTGAGTTCAACGATGTGGCACGCAGGAGTTGTTTAGGTATTGGCGAATTTATGCAGGATCTAAAAGGATTTTATTGAATTGCAAAGGCGGCTGAGTAAGTACAATGCTTTTAGTGAATTTTCTTTAAAAAAATTCACTAATGAGATCTCGACTTTTGAAAAAATTTCTTCAACTGAGCGCTATTTAGGACCCCTGGAACCCAAATCCGAGGTCAGTTTCAGACTTTATATATATATATATATATATATATATATATATATATATATATATATATATATATATATATATATATATATATATATATATATATATTTATGTGTCACACCTATAACGAAAAAAAAAAAATAATGGACCGATTTTGATAAAATTAGGTGAGTACCTTCCTTTCGCGAATGGCTTGGATAAGTTCGTTAGCCAGGAAAATCCACCGAGGTTTTCCCGGAAAATTTTGTTTTCTTTCGAAAAAAAATTATATCTCCGGAATTAACAAAGTAAGGGCAACCAAATTTGGTTTATATCATCATAGGTAAGTTACCTACCAAAATTTAGCTCTGTAGGTTAAAGGACAAAAAAGTGACAGGCATTTAAAGAAAAATAAATTTGGGTTTTCCCCAAAACGTTAAAGTCGCGATTTTAAACGTCAAAATTGGTAATATTTCGGCAATGAACCTGAAAATAATATGAGCTATGGAAGGAAAGTGTCTCAAGAAGAATGTTTCAAATAGACCCTATTTGAAATGAATTTTCCGGGAATATTTTAGTGAAATGAAGGACAATGACGATTGAAACTAAGGCTTCAGGCTTTCATTTCAAATAGACCCTTTCTCTGATGCTTTGTCAGTAGTGTTAGCTATAGAGTTTATCGGTTAATGGTATATAATTTTTGTCGAATTTTCGTAAAAAATCTTTAAAGCCCAATATATCCGTTATTATGCAAGATACGGAAAAAATTGTATACATTAATTATAGGGTGTCTTCAGCTACATCTTGAAAAATTATTTCTACAATTACAGGGTGGCTCGGAAGTCGTTGGCGATTCAAATTTTCTTTTTTAGGAAATTTTCTTTAAAAAAATCACTAATGGGCAGATCCGTGTTTTTATATATATATATATATATATATATATATATATATATATATATATATATATATATATATATATATATATATATATATATATATATATCGTACTGATAATTCAAAAAATAATAGACCGATCTTGATCAAATGTGGTGAGTACCTTCCTTTTGCAAGTGGCTTGGATATGTTCGTTAGCCAGGAAAATCGGACAAGGTTTTCCCGAAAAATTTTGTATTTGCTTTCTAAAAAAATTCATATCTCCGAAATAACAAAGTGAGGGCAACCAAATTTGGTACGCGTATTTGTATTATAAAGAGTGAACCATGTACCAAAATTCAGGTCTCTAAGTTATATAGGCTATACCGGAAACCAAATTGATGCCTGCTCGCATTAGAGCGATATATTTGTAATTAAAAACATTTTAATCAAAATTCACTACCATAACGCACTTGCTGCGTCCAGAGTTTTTTTGACAACTGTCAGATTTGTATTTAGCTGGTGTCGAAAAAGTAACATTACGCTGGTATCGTTGAACTTGATAACTGAATTGCTCTGAAGAAAGCGGATTTATTTTAAAACCTGTGTATTAAAAATGGATTTTGTGAAGTTTGCTGTACGAGAAAGAAGTGATATATGGTGCGAATATATATAGCAAACAATCAAGAGTAATACTGCTGCTCGTAGAGATTATATAAGTAGCTTCCCCAGGCGTAGAGCTCCTTCAAAGCTCAAGTAGTTTTTGCTCTGAGATCTGCACTGATGTGGTTTGAATATTTGTGGTTACTTGGAGTGTACAACGATAAAGTAAATTGTGACACCGTGTCAACTCATTATTGATAAACCCTGTGCTATGGATTTAGTTGCCACTAAAAACAGCATATCAATTTCCCTCACTTTGATCTTCTACAATCTACACCCAAAATGTGTAACACACTACTACAGAATACAGTAGGTGTTCGCCTCATGGCGGAAAACACACTTCCCCATTATTACATTTATGAAACATACATTTTTCCTTACAAATAAACGAAAACGCTACTTTTCAATTATTTATGATAAAACAAAAACAAATAATTCCTGCCTGATTCTGTCCAATTTTTCCTTGATTTCCCTGACGAAATTTTTTCTTCTACAAATTCCATGACTTTTCCCGGTTTTCCAGATGAGTGTGCATCCCGTGTTAAAATGTTTTAAGGCATGGGCTGATTTTCAAACTGTGCTTGTTTACTTTACTGGCATATTTTTTAGTTATTTTGGATTTATATTTGCCTGTATTTTTGTGTTCTCCATATTTTATATGTATTGATAGTGCAAATAAATGTATTATTAGTATGCTGTAGTTTTGCAAAAACAAAAAATTGGTACAGCTTTTAATAAACTCACTTTTACTATAAAAAAATATAAGCTATATATCATCTACAATACAACGCTTCGTTTTAAAAACTAACCCTTTCTTCAATATTCATGATATATCATTTCCTTAATACAAAATTTAGGTATATTGTAGCATACAATAATTGGTATTTAGAAGATATCTATTCTTTTTGCAAAAAGCAAAGGTTCGACAAAATTTGCAGGTTGATTTGGTGAAAATGCCTTCCGGAGCTGATGTTCGTTGTGGAGATGGATCAACATTGAATCAAAAACACAAAAAGATATATTGAAAACTTATTTAGATTAGGTCCTAGAAGGTAAAATAGTGGCAGCCTACGAGGCCGCGTCACCACTTAAGGGGGAAATGTCCATCAAAGTTAGATGGTGGAACAGGGATCTCGCCGTACTACGCGGGCGGACTCGGGAGGGCCTTAAACCGAGCCGTCCGAGAATCGGGTGAGGCGGCCTGGGACGAGTTTAGGACTGCCAGAAGGGAGTTTAAGAAGGAATTACGACGGAGTAAACGAGCTGGTAGACGCGCGTACTGCGGGGAATTTAATTCCCTGCCGGACGCAGCCAGGCTGGTAAGGGTACTTAAACAGGAGTTAGGTAGTAATGTAGGATCCTTAAGGAAAGCGGACGGGAGCTGGACAAGCACCGATGCGGAGACCCTGCGTCAT
Source organism: Tillus elongatus (assembly GCA_964006375.1). Taxonomy (NCBI): domain Eukaryota; kingdom Metazoa; phylum Arthropoda; class Insecta; order Coleoptera; family Cleridae; genus Tillus; species Tillus elongatus. The sequence continues at coordinate 119,775,179 of OZ023267.1, forward strand.
CTCGCCGAAGTTCACCTTGCGGGCGGTGGAGCCGGCCCGGAAGCTGCCGACCTGAGCCGGTCCTGAATGTGGACTGGCTGCGGGCGGAGGGGGTGGTCACAGATGGCTCTATAACCTGGGCGGTGAGCGAGTTCGCTCCATTCAAGTCCGCAGGCTGTGATGGGATTTTTCCGGCCCTGCTCCAGAGGGGCCTGGATATACTGCTTCCCAACATAAGGGAAGTTTTCCGGGCCAGCCTGGCGTGGGGCTACGTCCTAAAGGCCTGGCGCCGGGTTAGGGGGGTCTTCATTCCCAAACCGGGTAGGGAGGACCACACGCTGGCCAAGGCGTACAGGCTAATCAGCCTAACATCCTTCCTACTTAAGGCATTGAAAAAGATAGTAGATAGGTTTATGTTGGGAGGGATCCACAAGGATCACCCCTTCCATAAAGGTCAACACGCGTACCAGCGGGGGAAATAGACGGAGAGGGCGCTCCACGCTGTGACGCGGAAGGTGGAAAGGGCCCTACACTACGGGGAGAGCACATTAGCTGTGTTCTTCGATGTGTAGGGGGCCTTTGATAAGGCGAGGACGGATACCCTCTGTGCCGCCCTACAGGATAGGGGAACGCCGAGGTCCCTAATAAGCTGGGTGGCGAGCATGCTGGAGGACAGGAGTTTCGCTGACCTTGAGCCGGGGGCTGGACGTTGGGGTGACGGGAGGCTGTCCTCAGGGCAGCTGCCTTTCGCCTCATCTATGGTGTCCGGTCATGGACAGCCTCTTGGAGCCGAGAAAGGCTTCTACGCCCAGGCGTACGCTGATGGTGGGCTGGTCTTAGTCATCAGCAAATTCCTCGGTGCCGTCTGTGAGTGCATGCAAGCTGCCTGTAGAATAATTGAAAGGTGGTGTGGTGAGCTGGGACTCTCCGTAAACCCGGCGAAGACGGAGATGATCCTATTCACCAAGAAGAGGAATGTAGAGGAGTTCAGGGCACCCGTGATGTTTGGAAAGCCTTTAGCTTTAGTGCGGGAAGTCAAATATCTGGGGGTGATCCTGGACTCCAAACTAACATGGGGGGTCACAAATAGAACGAGTAGTGACGAAGGAAGTAGCGACCCTCTGGCAGTTGCTTTGAGTGATAGGGAGGACCTGGGGACTTAATCCTCGGATTCTTCATTGGATCTACACTGCGGTAGTCAGGCCGAGGATCCTCTATGGGGCGTTGGTCTGGTGGTGTGGTGTGAACCAAACTACCAGCAGGAAGCCGGCCAAACACCAAAGGCTGGCAATCCTGGGTATCACAGGCGCTATGAGGACGACACCCTCAACCGCGCTAGAGGTCTTGTTGATGCTGCCACCGCTTCCTATCTGTATCAGAAGGGAGGCTATGGCGTCGTATCTTAAAATGCGACTCTGGAAACTGGTGCGGAGAGGGAGCAGTAATAGGGCATGCAAGAGTCGCCAAGGAGGTGGAAAAGGAAATTCCGATTTCCGCCATCAAGGTACAGGATACCGAGGACGATATTAGGTTGACTATGCCATATACCCTCAGGATCCCCATTAGGGATCAATGGAGGGAAAATGTGGCATTCCAGCCAGCAAGCCTGGTCTGTTTCACCGACGGATCGCGGCTGGAGGATCAACAATCCTCCGGGGCAGGAATATATATCAAGGGCTTGGGGGTGCGCGAGAGTTATGCTCTTGGCGCATATACCACGGCATTCGACACAGAGGTGTACGCTATCCTGTCTGTGGTCAATAGACAGGATGTGAGGAGGAGCCCCGAGAAATGTGTATAAATTTGCTCAGATAGGCAGGCGGTCCTGCGGGCAGTCTGCGCGGCCAGAATAAGGTCAACACTGGTTCATGAGTGCGCTGACGCCCTCAAAGGACTAGCCAGGACAAAGGAGGTGCAACTGTTGTGGGTTCCGGGGCACTGTGGCGTAGTGGGGAATGAGGTGGCGAATAATCTTGCAAGGCTTGGTTCCCGACGGCCGTTCTGTGGCCTGGAGAATGCGATAGGCATATGTAGGAAGACGGTCTCTGTCGCCTTAAGACAGGTGGACGGGGGAAGCAATGGAGAGGCACTGAGGGTCGGTTGGTGGCTGTAGGCAGGCGAGGGACTTCGTGGAGGGGCCGGGCAGAGATAAAGCTGTCTGGCTACTCGGTAGGAGCCGACCTGCGCTTCGCCGCATCCTTGAGGTGCTGACAGGCCACTGCGCCCTTAGAAGACACCTCACATTGATAGGCGCAGAGAGGGATCCATTTGCCAGGAATGCGGTGAGGATGAAAAAACGTCCTTCCACTACCTGCAGAATTGTTCGGATCGAGGACTCTGCAGAGGAATCAGGTAAGTACCGTCTAATTGAAGACCGTCATGGCCTTCATCTCGACGTCGAGGCGGTTTGGCGACGGAACCGAGGAGTAGGGCATGGTTGCTGGGGTGGGCAAAAAGAGCCCATTGTGGTCTACTTGCTTGACGTTGACCTCCCCACCACTGCTACTACTACTAAGCTCAATATATACTTTTTGCCGTTTGGTATTATCTAGGCAGTTTTAACAGTCTTTTAAAGTGAAGGGTTTCAAGTTGGGCATGGTAGTTATATAATAACCACTTGAAATTTTAACTATGTATTGATTGAGAATATTTAATTTTGTTTTGGCTCATTGTAAAATAAAGCATGTTTAACCTAGTATTTCCGGACGGCATTCTGCAATTACCGACATAAATTCTGAAAATTACATTACCGATTGCTTTTGAGCATTGCCATCATGTTGTAAACAAAGAAGGCGTTGGGATACCAGGATATATATCAAAAATAAATCTGTGACTGTTAAATCGCCCTGTGAGATCTCAATGTGTCCCACCCATTATCAAAGATATGCATTAGCGAAATCTTCTCAAATTACGCTAATGACTCAATGTAGAAGATAGTGTTCAAAGAGCTGCTACCGACTTAATGGACTGCTACTGGGTTATAACTTCGCTATCTTTGGCAGCTTTCAATGCCTGTAATGTTTAATATTAAAGTGTTTTTGAACAACGAGAATTACATATTTCGAACACTGACCTACTTTAACATCGCGGATATGTACAATTTTTCAAACCGAAGGTTCGGTTCAAAATTTCGCACACCTCTAGTTACTATAGTAATCTGACTCTAAAAAGAATATAAATTAATTGATGAGACACAAAAATATCAGAGCAAAATACAGTTACCATTTATACTAATTAAATTGGTACTTTTTTTTTTTGACTAAAAAAAAAACTTGAGAACTTGGCATAGGCCCGTAATGAAATGTAGAATTACCCACTAAGTTGTGTGGTGTAGACAATAAATCCACTCACAAATTTAAAAATGGAAACTTTCAACAGTTACAGTGTAAAACGTTAGTGCTACAAAACATTTATAAACAGTTTTCATAGGTACTTACTATGCTTAGCTATGAGACTGTACAAGTGATCAAATGGCTTTGTGGAGGTACTACGAACTGACTGCAAACTGCCAGGAGAAATTTGAACTCAAACATGACTGCACAAGGACTTGTTTGAAGGTACTTGAATTGCAGACAATTTGGCAGGACCATTTGATCTAAATTGTAAACACTTGACTGATTTTTGGATTGATCAACTGATACCTTACTTTTGACAATCGACTTCCAAACTGCCAGGAAAAATTTGAACTCACACATGGTTGTGCAAGGATTTGTTTGAAAGTACTTGAATTGCAGACAATTTGATCTAAGCTGTAAGCAGACTGATTGCTGGATTGATTCTGACAATCGGCTTCAACATTTTTTGGGTAAGTGAACGTTTGGATTGTACAACATGTTACTTCTGATTAATTTCAATTCGCTAATTGGAAAATCTCTTGTCATACACATAAAGGTTTGGAAAGCATTGACTTGAGTGGACAATATCTGATCTAGGTTGATTTGTTGCAACTGTCAAAAAAGCCGCCTTTCGTTGACCACTATATGGCTGGATGCTTATTGGCAACATGGATTTGGAAGGTTGGACTCTACCAAAAAAAGTAAACTATCTTAAAAATAATATATAATTTACATCAAGATGTTCATAGCTGGACTAGTTGAACTTTCTGGGTTTATCAGTAACATTCTGCTTGTATTACTGACATTTCGTCTACAGTTTCAGCAGATATTCTATAGACAAAACATATGTAGAGTACCAACACAAAATTAAACTAGCCTAGTTAATGCATCGATAAAGGTAGGTATTCATTAAATTTTGTTTATAGTAGTTTTATTTTGTTAACACTTAGTACAATGTGAAACACATGTTAAAGTGTCAAGGATTGTTTAAGTGCTGCAGAAGAATGAACGCAAAGAACTAGTTGGCGAAAAATCCTGTGACATTGTAGTCTAAGACCCAGAGGTGAAAAAATTCTCTGAATTTACAAAAGCTGATTTTTTTATAGTTAATTATGTACGCTGTGCACGTACATATATTCAGGTCAGTCTAGCAAATCTTAGAACAGGTGCCACAGGTGCGCCAACAAAGTTGTCGTTTTTACCGGGGTAATAAAATGAATTTACAAAAGCAGATAATTGTTATACAGATTCTATATTGTATAACAATAAAAGTTATGTCAGTCAGTCAGCTGCATACGGGAACAGAGCTGGTCAGTCAGTTTGGATGTGTGTATGAAAGATAAATAATGTGCAATTAATTTACAAAGCTTGGAAATTTTGTCGTGGGTATATATTGATCTATTAAACATTAAAAAAAATAGTCAGGCAACTGTTTTGTAGAACAACGCCAGTCAGTCAGTGAAAAAAGGTATAAAAATTTCGTGTGCGCCGGCGGCGTTACAGGCGGCATGCTCGCTCTTCTCCTCCCATTATTATTATTTAAAATATCAGAAAACTATGTGAAATTATAAGTTGTAATTATAAATTAGTAATTTATTGTTTTATTAAAACATATAAGTATATAAATAACGTTAACAAACAATTTATTTCTTTATTTACTGTGTTCCAGTTACACTTTATTAAATAAATAAATAGTCTGTTAATACAATTTATATATATATATATATATATATATATATATATATATATATATATATATATATATATATATATATATATACACAAATACCAATTAATAATTTATAATTACAACTTATAATTTCACATAGTTTTCTGATATTTTAAATAATAATAATGGGAGAAGAGCGAGCATGCCGCCTATAACGCCGCCGGCGCGCACGAAATTTTTTCGCTGACTGACGGGCGTTGTTCTACAAAACAGTTGACCGGCTATTTTTTTAATGTTTAACAGATCAATATATACCCACAAAAATGTCCAAGCTTTGTAAATAAATTGCACATTATTTATTTTTCATACACACATTCGAACTGACTGACCAGCTCTGTTCCCGTATGCAGCTGACTGACTGACAACTTTTATTGTTATACAATATAGAATCTGTATAATAATTATCAGCTTTTGTAAATTCATTTTATTACCCCGGTAAAAACGACATCTTTGTTGGCGCACCTGTGGCATCTGTTGTAAGATTCGCTTGACTGACCTGAATATGTGTACGTGCACAGCTTACCTAATTAACTATAAAAAAATAAGCTTTTGTAAATTCAGAGAATTTTTTCACCTCTGGCTCTCCGTCTATTAGAACAATCTTCCAGGTCTGCTTTTAACTGCTGCCTTCAGATGTATTATCTTTTCAGCCTGCTACTCTCTTATCCTAAATTAAATATATTTGAACTCTGTTTTCTTTTATGGAGAAAGTCAAATAGCCATTAAATATTAAATTCGGTAAGGTTTTTCAACTCGAATGTGCAATGCCATTTTCTGAACATGGGTGATGCCTGTAAGCTCCCCCTGTACACGTCTAAGACTTCTGGGTATGAAGTTTCTGTACTGTGGTGTTATATCATACGTTTGTTTAGAATAATAAATAAAATAAAGCTTGATGAAGATAGTTAAGTGGAAATAAAAAACAAACATGCTACAAAGAAAGTGGATGTCAAAAAATGCATTTATTTCAATATCTTTCTCGATTGCTTCTGTGTTGTGGAGGCTTTGAAAATAAAACGACAGGAAGGTTAATTACTGATTGCTTTTGAGCATTGCCATCATAATGTTGTAAACAAAGAAGGCGTTGGGATACCAGGATATATATCAAAAATAAATCTGTGATTGTTAAATCGCCCTGTGAGATCTCAATGTGTCCCACCATCAAAGATATGCATTAGCGAAATCTCCTCAAATTACGCTAACGACTCAATGTAGCCGATACAGTGTTCAAAGAGCCGCTACCGACTTAATGGACTGCTACTGGGTTATAACTTAGCTATCTTTGGCAGCTTTCAGTGCCTGTAATGTTTAATATTGAAGTGTTTTTGAACAACGAACTATTTTGGAGAATTACATATTTCGAACACCGACCTACTTTAACATAACGGATATGTACAATTTTTCGAACCCAAGGTTCGGTTCCAAATTTCGCAAACCTCTAGTTACTATAGTAATCTGACTCTAAAAAGAATATAAATTAATTGACGAGACACAAAAATATCAGAGCAAGATACAGTTACCATTTATACTAATTAAATTGGTACTTTTTTTGACTAAAAAAACTTGAGAAGTTGGCATAGGCCCTTAATGAAATAATTAACCACTTAAGTTGTGTGGTGTAGACAATAAATCCACTCACAAATTTAAAAATGCAAACTTTCAACAGTTACAGTGTAAAACGTTAGTGCTACAAAACATTTATAAACAGTTTTCATAGGTACTTACTATGCTTAGCTATGAGACTGTACAAGTGATCAAATGGCTTTGTGGAGGTACTACGAACTGACTGCAAACTGCCAGGAGAAATTTGAACTCAAACATGACTGCACAAGGACTTGTTTGAAAGTACTTGAATTGCAGACAATTTGGCAGGACCATTTGATCTAAATTGTAAACACTTGACTGATTTTTGGATTGGTCAACTGATACCTTACTTCTGACAATCAACTTCCAAACTGCCAGGAAAATATTGAACTCACACATGGCTGCACAAGTTCTTGTTTGAAAGTACTTGAATTGCAGACAAATTGGCAGGACCATTTGATCTAAATTGTAAACACTTGACTGATTTTTGGATTGATCAACTGATACCTTACTTCTGACAATCGACTTCCAAACTGCCAGGAAAAATTTGAACTCACACATGGTTGCGCAATGATTTGTTTGAAAATACTTGAATTGCAGACAATTTGATCTAAACTGTAAGCAGACTGATTTCTGGATTGATTCTGACAATCGGCTTCAACATGTTTTGGCTAAGTGAACCTTTGGATTGTACAACAGGTTACTTCTGATTAATTTCAATTCGCTAATTGGAAAATCTCTTGTCATACACATAAAGGTTTGGAAAACATTGACTTGAGTGGACAATATCTGATCTAGGTTGATTTGTTGCAACTGTCAAAAAAGCCGCCTTTCGTTGACATTCATTGACCACTATATGGCTGGATGCTTATTGACAACATGGATTTGGAAGGTTGGACTCTACCAAAAAAGTAAACTATCTTAAAAATATTTAAAATAAAATATAATTTACATCAAGATGTTCATAGCTAGACTAGCTGAACTTTCTGGGTTTATCAGTAACATTCTGCTTGTATTACTGACATTTCGTCTACAGTTTCAGCAGATATTCTATAGACGAAACATTAGTAGAAATACCAACACAAAATTAAACTAGTCTAGTTAATGCATCGATAAAGGTAGGTATTTCTTAAATTTTGTTTATAGTACTTTTATGTTATTAACACTTAGTACAATGTGAAACACATGTTAGAGTGTCAAGTATTGTTTAAGTGCTGCAGAAGAATGAACTCAAAGAACTAGTTGGCGAATGATCCTGACATTAGAACAATCTTCCAGGTCTGCTTCTAACTGCTGCCTTCAAATGTATTATCTTTTCAGCCTGCTACTCTCTTATACTAAATTAAATATATTTGAACTCTGTTTTCTTTTATGGAGAAAGTCAAATAGCCATTAAACATTAAATTCGGTAAGGTTTTTCAAGGCTAGATGCATTCTCGCAACAATTAGAACCGTACACCGGTTTCGCTCTCATTAGAGCTCGTCAGTAGGGCATACTAATTGTTGCAAAAATGCATCTATAAAGTAATATGGCTATAGTAGCCAGTCTTGCAACACTGAGTGGTGGACGTGCCGCCACCTAGTTGCGGAACCAAGTAGTATGTTATCTTACATACTTTGTCCCTATATTAGGGTAGAAATGGGCCAGGGCTGACAATTTTCTAAATTGTTAGTTGGTTGTATACAGTCTCTATTTTTTTAACACTTTGTGTTATTGGGAGCTGGCGTGACAACATACTACTTGGTTCCGCAACTAGGTGGCGGCACGTCCACCACTTAGTGTTGAAAGGTTTTTCAACTAGAATGTGCAATGCCATTTTCTGAAGAGTTATGGGTGATGCCTGTAAGCTCCCCCTGTACACGTCTAAGACTTTTGGGTATGAAATTTCCATACTGTAGTGTTATATCATACGTTTGTTTAGAACAATATAGGACATAAAGCTTGATGAAGATAGTTAAGTGTAAATAAAAAACAAACATGCTACAAATAAAGTGGATGTCAAAAAATGCATTTATTTCAAAATCTTTCTTGATTGGTTCTGTGTTGTGGAGGCTTTGAGAATAAAACAACAGGAAGGTTAACCTTAAAAATGAAAATCTATTACATTAGCAGTGTATTTGGAATTATGTAATTAGCTATTTACTTTACACTTTATGAAGTATCTACAGAAGTAGTAAACTTCCTACATATTAGTTGATAACAGGAATATTTTTTATTCGGCAGTTGGAAACTCACATTTATGGTAATGTGTTTGCGTTGTAAAGAAATACAACAGTTTTTGTACTTGTAGAATTACAAACATACTGTAGTGAAGCGATTGCAATGCATGTAACTGATTGAAGTGGGCAAATTTAAAGCATATTTTGCTTTCTGACTGACTGGTTGTTATTTGTGATATAATTAATATTTAACCTCGTTTATTTAGAAATGTTGCTTTGGAAGATCCAACTCATCTGAACGGATAGTGTATAATTCAAATGGATCTGTGTTCACTGTCTAAGGGGCCGTTTTGTCTTTACCATAAACATGTTCATTGCTAAATGTCTGACCAGTTATAACATATTTTATGTTGAACTGTACCAAAAGAATCTTATAAGTATCTAGAAATTATGAGTCAAGGAAATTACTTTATAAAATTTTTGAAGAAAGGGTCCTAATAATTTATTACGACAGCTATACTGCAGAAAGTTATGCATCAAACTGAATAAAATAGTTATTAATGTACCATGTTATTATGCCCTGAGAGAGATGAATTTACAAATCTGAGGGCCTCCAGTTCGAGAGTTTTTAAGTCGCTCGAGGGCATACACCTCTATTTATACCAGTGATGCATACAAGATTTTGTCATACTAGTTCGGTGTTGCACCAATAATGTAAATTAGTATTTTAGTAACATTATTGTCATTTTATCGTAATAGGCTCTACCGTTGCTAGGTACATACTGTCAAACATAAATGTTAGTTTACGTGTGTCAAATTTAACTGAGAATGAATGCAATGTCTGAAATTCTGGATGAAATGATAAAAAAAGCCGAAAAAGCAACTCAAAATTTATTACCGAAGAAGTCTAATTATTGGTGTTAATGCTCACAGTACAGACATTAAGTACACCAATATGTGGTTGGTAGCTAAGCAATAAAAACACAATAATAGACTAGTATGATAATATATATATATATATATATATATATAAATCTGGTTAAGAAGGAATTTAGCTGCATTGCAAGAATCTTTTGCTTTCATCTTACTCATGAACCATTTTGTCTTGGCTTAGTACTAGAGGTGTGTGAACCTATGTTTTTCACGAACTAAACCGAAGCAACTATATTATTAATTATTAATGCTTTATTTGTTTCATACAATATGTATAAATTACCCGTAATGGGTGTGAAACTTGCAGGAGAGTAACAAATTAAAAAACAAAACAAAAAATACATAAGTTCAAATAAAATAATAAATTCAAATAAAATAAAATAAAACAAAATAAAATTTGATTGTCTCCCATATTTTTTCCCTTGTATTGTTTTATCAGCTAAGTACTCATCAACAGTATAGTAAGCCTTCTCTTCTAATATATTTTTTTCAGTTTTGTTTTGAGTGTCGAATGATTGTATTTTTTTTTATTTCATTAGGTATATGGTTATATATTTCTATGGTGGCGGCATGTACATTTTCTTTGTAAATATGTGAATGTAAATATTGTCTATGGCTGTTCAGATCTTCTTCATTTCTAGTATTATGTTCGTGTGTACGAATACACTCCTTAAACAGTTCACTGTGTTTTTTTATAAACATTACTGCATTCAAAATGTATTTACATGAGACTGTAAGTATTTTTTCCCTTATGAAGTATGATTTACAGCTTGCTGTTTGTTCAAAATTCTGAGACATCTCTTCTGAAGTATAAAAATTCTGCTTACATCTGTAGATTTCCCCCAAAATATGATGCCATATTGTATTCTACTTTTTATATAGGCATGATATGCCATTATAGCTACATTTTTATTTGTTATCGTAGCCAGTGTTCTTAGTGCAAATATATATCTTGACATGTTATTGGCAATGGAGTTAATATGTTTCTTCCAGTCAAGACGATGGTCAATTTCTATTCCAAGGAAGTTTGCAGACTCTGATGATTTTAATATATTTGACGAACACATCACTATTAACTCCTCGTTTATTTTCTTAAAGTTAAAATGTATTAATTTGGTTTTGTCAATGTTCATTATTAAGTTGTTATTTAAAAACCACGAATTTAGTGTATTAACAGATGATTCAATTTTTCTTCTCAGTTCATCTGTAGCGTTGCTTCTGTAGATAATGGACGTATCGTCTGCAAACGATATTAATTTTTTATCTACTAATTCAGGTAAGTCATTTGTATATATATATAATATATAAAAGTGATCCTAATATCGACCCTTGTGGGATACCTTTAATTATCTGTTCCTTTTGTGATCTATATATGTTGTTATATTTCTTAACGATGCTTTGTGTTCGATTTTTCAAGTATAATTTTATCAGTGTTAGTGCTAAACCTCTGATTCCATACATGCTAAGCTTTGAGCATAATATATCATGTTTTACACTATCAAATGCTTTACTCAAGTCTAAGCATAGTAAAGCTGCTTTTTAGGATATATTTAAGGCCTCTATAATTTCTTGTAGTGCTTGATATGTTGCTCTGATTGTAGATTTACCTCTCCTAAAGCCATTCTGTGTATCAGAGAGTAATTTATTATTTTCTAGGTAGGAGTTTATTCTAGTGTATATTATTTTTTCAAATATTTTGCTAAATATTGGGAGAATAGCAATAGGCCTGTAATTTTTAATCTGTTTTTTGTCTGCTTTCTTGTATATCGCTATTATATCTGCTGTTTTTAACTTATCTGGAAAGACACCTGTAGACAGGTATTATGTGAGTTAGTGGATGCATTCTTTGCTGTGCAATATTTTTAACTAAAATGACTGGGATTTGATCTGCACCTACCAAAGCAGTGTTTTTCAGTAATTTTATCGTGCTATGAACCTCTATATAGTCAGTGGGTAACATAAATTGTTTTTTCTATTTTGTTTACATTTGAATATTCTACAACCTGTGGCAAGTTTGGACACTGGTTAACAAAACATGTATTTACTTGATTTAGAGTATTTTGTATATTTGTTTTCCATAAGTGAACTGCTTCTTTTATTAGTGTTTTCATTATAATTATTCACAAGAGACCAAACTGCTTTATTTTTATTTGTAGCATTTACTATATAAGAAATATTCGATATCTTCTTGGCCTGTGTAATAATCTTCTTTAATATTTTTGTATAATTTTTGGTAATGTTCGTTTGATATTAAACCTTTTTTTTTGAGTATAAACACCTCTTATTTTTACTAGAGATAATTATGCCTTTTGTTATCCATGACTGAGATTTTTGAGGTAACAATTTCAAGTTTGAAAACTCGATCATGCAAATTTTTGATGATTGATAGAAATGTATTATATGCTTTATTTGCATCATGTATGTTGTAAATTACAGTCCAATCTATCTTGCTCAGTTCGTCTGACATTTGATTTAGCTTTATCTTAGTATATTTTCTTTTCCTAATTTCTCTTTCATTTTTTATTGTTGTTCCAGAAAATGACAACTGCCCATAATGGTCTGTTAGCACTGAATCAATAAATCTTGCTTTTAAATTACAATCAAAATTTACAAATATGTTGTCTATTGTATAAGTAGTTGTTTTAGTGACTCTTGTTGCTTCAAAGATTGTTGGTTTTAAATTGTAGGTATGTAGTAAATCCATGAAAGATATTTTGTTTCCTTGTTTAAATCTATATTGAAATCACTGGCTATAACTATTTTAAAGTTCTTATACAACTTCCAACATTTATTTAGAACATAATCTAATCTTTCCACGTAGATGTTTATTTCACCCATTGGGGGTCTGTATATACATAAAATTACAGTTTTCAAAGGCTTACTCACCACAGAAGAGCACTCAAACTGTCCTTCAATACTACCCTCTTTAATTTCTAGAGATTCCTTCCATGTTTCACCATTTTTTACATAAATTACACTTCCACCAAGAATGACTTCCAATAAGAACTGAAATTTATGTGACTTTTTCATGAATACCAAAACTATGGGGTTTAAGTTTGTAAAGCCTTTTTTGGTTTAACTGTTGCAGTAAAATTCAACAAATAAGGCATTATTGGAAAAGGTAATTGTATACCCTTTGAAATAATGCATAACTTGACCCCACTTATTTGAAATTTTAAGGATGCATTTGTTTCCTGCCAGTGGGTTGAAGGGGTAGGTTGGAAAATATGCTTAAATGTGTCACCCTAAAAATAAAAAAATCAAGGGTCCGAGCGTTTCTCCCCCAAATTCACAAAAAAAAGCTGGATGCATACTTTTCGTTGGGCCAGCCTGTATGTGAGCAACACACATTGTTTATTATACAGTGTGATAATAAAGCTTGGAACATAATTCATAAATGCGTTATTTAATTTTTTCAAGAAAAACACGTGGACAGGCCAATTTTATCTTTTCAATTGCCAACTTACGACGTAAAAATTACATTTATGACGTCACATATTTCTGAATGGCGATATCATAATTTTTTTTTTAATGACAACCATATTTTTTCTGTCTTCCATAGACCTGCTTACTACTTAAATGATGATGAATAAAAATTGGTAACACATAACAATTTTATGAAAAAATAACATGATTTACTTTGAAAAATAAAAATGGAAATGCGAGTTATAGGAACAAATTATTGAACCAAGGAAAACAAACAAAATTTTGAGCAAATTTCCAAATTGTTTTCCACCTACAATTTCGCCATGACTGATACGAGTGTAAACACTTTGTACACTGCAGTCAAAAGTGTTAGGACTAATTTGCTCAAATTCAGCGCGAATTCTTTGCTGCAGCTCCTCTAAATTATTTGGTCTGTTGAAATAAACTTTCGATTACAAATAACCCCACAGAAAAAATCAAAGGGAGTCAAGTCTGGGGAATGCGGTGACCACACAATTGTTCTTAGACATGCTATCCATCTTTCAGGACTTATGGCATCTAGATATTGACGGACGTCTACACCAAAGTGAGGAAGCGTCGCATCTTGCTGAAACCAAATATCTTGATGGGGCACATTTGCCTCATGATTATTTGGAAAAATTACTTCCAGAGTTGGCAGTAAATCCAATCGCAAGAAATATAGGTAACGTGCTCCTGCAAGATTGCCTTGAAAAAAGTAAGACCCTATGAAACGCCGTTCGATTATTCCCAACCGTACATTCACTTTGCCATGACGTTGACTGTGGGAGCTTGAGTCCAATGATTTCCCGTGACCAATATCTTGAGTTATGACGATTTACTGTCCCATTCAGGCAAAATGTGGCTTTATCAGAAAGCGGGATGTTATAAGAAAATTGGGACCTTCATTGCAGTGTAACATTAATTGTTCACAAAACTGTAAATGGCGGTGTAAATCATCATCGTATAACTTGTGCATCAATTGCACTTTGTAAGGATGTAACTTCTCTTCTTTAAATAATTATACCACTAAAGATTGGTCCACGTTGTTATCTAGGGCTAGTTGCCTTGTAGAACGGTGAGTATTTTCTTCAGATTCAAACAATATATCCAATCTGACTTCTTCACTTACTCGAGGTCGACCTTGTCGAGGCATATCTTTTACAGATTCCGTTTCTGTGAATTTGGCAACCAATTTACATACTGTAGATCTTACAATTGGCGGTCTATCAGGATATTGTCGGTTAAATAACTACCATGCTTCCTGATGACTTCTAAGCCTATCGCCATATCCAATCATGAATAATATCTCTATTCTTTCCCTTTTGATTAAACGTGTCATTTTTGTTAAATTCGAATTAAGATTGATTACTTTTAGCACTAAGACTATTAATTAATTTAAACGGCAGGTAAAGTTGAAATTAATTCACCATTTAAAATTATTGTTTTTATTCACTGAATTCCAAATCCATACTGTAATACCAGCCTGATAACTAAATACTAATTACAGCAAATAATCAATAAATTATCATGGGTGTTGCTAAAAATTTATTATATTATTTAAAATTCTTTCAAAAAAATTGTCAAGTACAAATTTTTTTTCATCATCATTTAAGTAAGAAGCAGATCTATGGAAAAACAGCAAAAAAAAAATGGTTGTCATTTAAAAAAACGTATGATGGCGTCATAATTCAGAAATAGGTGAGGTCACAAATGTAATTTTTACGTCGAAGTCGGCAATTGAAAAGACAAAATTGACCAATTTAAGTTTTTTTCTTGAAAAAATTAACTAACGCATTTATTAATTATGTTCCAAACTTTATCATCACACTGTACATTTTCACAGAACACCCTACGGTCGATTTTAGATAAACAGACAGCTAATAGATAGAACTCACCACCTACATGCACACTGATGCCCCTTTTACCTTGTTATACCCCAGGGGTAAGTAACGTGGGTGATATCTCATATTGTGTGCGCAGTCGACAGAACATTTATTTAACATGTTACGGAAGTGGCACATGTAATAATACCACAGCTTAAAATTAATTAACTTTTTAAACTGTGTAGTGTAGGCAATGAATCAACTGACATTGACTCAAACAACAATTACAGTGTAAAACATTTGGGTTGCAAAACATTCAACAATCCAGAAAATACTTACTACTATGTTCAGCCACATGGTTGTATCAATGGTCATATAGCATTGTAAGTGATGGTACGATACTTAGTTATTATGGGGGAGGCCAGGCTAGGACTATACAGACTAGCCTGCAATGGTAAACAGAAGATCAACCCAGGCTTCAGGGGCCACTACAAAATTCAGGAGATTGTGAAGGAGGCCATGCTTGAAATGAGGTCAGACTTCGTGAGCCCGCGAATCTGCAGGGAAAACAACTTTACAGTGGAAATTCCCGACCGCGAGGCATGGCGGGAGAAGCCGCCGGGCATACCACGGGACGCGCTCGTCTGGTTCACGGACGGATCCAGCGGGTAGCGTGGGGCAGGTGTTTATTCGGAAGGACTGAGGGTAAGTCATAGTATTTCTCTCCGAGCCTGTGCAATGATCTCTCAGGCCGAAATGTACGCCATCCTGCACTGCGTGCGGAAGAACAAGAGGAGGGACGACACCAACAAGCGGATCCTCATAGCCACAGACAGCCCTTAAGGCTCTAAGTACAGGCCGAAATGTACGCCATCCTGCACTGTGTGCAGGAGAACAAGAAGAGGGGCTACACCAACAAGCGGATCCTCATAGCCACAGACAGCACTAAGTAGCCCACGGGTAAATTCCTGGCTGGTGAGTGAGTGCACGAGGCGAGCGACCTGGCTGGGCAGAATGAGGTCACCCTCATCTGGGTGCCGGGTCACTCGGGGGTCAAAGGCAATGAAGAAGCTGGCAGTCTCGCAATGAGAGGGTCAGCAGAACCATTTATGGGACCAGAACACCGGCTCTGGGCGTGACAAAAAGCACTGCCAGGGGAGCCATTAAGTCCTGGGTCAGAAACCAACGCAAGGTGTACTGGGCAGACTGTCCAGGGCTCAGTCATGGGTAGTCAATAATTGACGAACCCAGTTCAAAGAGAACTTTGGAGCTGCTAAATCTTAGCAGAGGATAGCTCAGAAACATAACAGGTCTCTTGACGGGACACATGGCCGTCAAGAAACACAGTGATTTTGGAATGGGTGGAGTAAAAAGACTAAGGGCATGCACAATAAGCCAAAGGTTGCAGCGCTATCGGGGCGGCAAAGCCGCGGAAAAGCCCTGAGGGAGAAAAAAAAAGTGATGGTACGAACATGTGCCTGGACCTGATCGTACATGAACTGATTTAAACATCTATGGTTACTTTGATTGCAGACAGTTCCATTAAAGTTTTTGCATGGTGTCTAATTTTCGGATTGTCCAACTAATATATTGGTTCTATCAATTTCAATGTTTTCAATGAAAAAGACTGGCAGAATTTTGGATTGAATAACTAGTATCTTACTTCTAGCTACTGATATGACTTTTTTTGCGCTAATTGGAATCGTATTTGGCCCACCTCTCATGAACCTCAAGCTTTGGCTGGACTAACTGCCAAAAAAACTCTTTGACACACGATGTGTTACCTGAGTGGAAATACCTGCAGGAACAATTTTTAAAAGGCAGTTGCTCTTTTTTACTACAAACAAAAACATTGCT
The DNA here is from genome assembly GCA_964006375.1 of Tillus elongatus. Classification (NCBI taxonomy): domain Eukaryota; kingdom Metazoa; phylum Arthropoda; class Insecta; order Coleoptera; family Cleridae; genus Tillus; species Tillus elongatus. The sequence goes on from OZ023267.1 coordinate 119,792,026, forward strand.
AAATGCTTGACTGGTTATTACACGCTTGAACTGTACCAAAACAATTTCATTATCCTAGAAATAATCACTGCACTGCTTACTTTAAAAAGCAGTATTGCAGAAATATATTTTGCTGATCTCAAAAGAACAGGAAAGGAAACAATCCAGCTATATGCAACAGTACATTCTTATTTAAGGTAGGCGCATATTATTCGCACTGCATGGGACGGACGAAACGGATTTTATTTGGCTACATCGCATACTATTCGCAATCTTTTGTTCTGGACGGATTTCAATTTTGTGGTAGTGTAATAAAATAAAAATATCTGGAATCGCAATGAGTTCAGAAGATTTGTTTTTATTAGCAGCTCTGCTGGAAGAAAACGAAAGAGACCAGCAATGCAGAAAACGTAACTGCGTTTTTCTGTCCATCCAATAAAGATGGGTAGACAGTTACATGGTGAATTTCATACATTACTTAATCAACTTCTAGAAGATGATGCGAAGTTCTTTAACTATTTTAGAATGACCTGCAAGAGTTCTCTTAATTACTAGATACTCTAAGTTTGACTCTACAGAAGAAGAATGCATCTTTTGGGCAATTTATAAAAATTACATTTTAATTACCCGACTGCTTCATTATTTTTCCGATATCTTCCCACATGTCTTGCCTCCTCTGTAAATTGGACTAATGAGGATGTTTTAGATTGTATAATTCTGTATGAAATCAGAAACTGTAGTTAGCAGATGCGTTTTGCGTGTTGGTACAGGTCGCATATGGTGCGGAAATACAAATGACTCATCAACACACACCGACTCAAGACAGATTTGTTGGTCTCTGGACGATGTTGTATCGCAATTCCGTTGATGAGAACCTTCCGCTGAGAATGGAATGCGATATGCAATGTTATTATGTAGGATAGCAAACAAAAATGCGATCCGTCAGTTCCGTACAGTGCGAATAGTATGTGCCTACCTTTATGGTGTTCCAAAGATTTGATAATTTAACTTTTAGACCTATTTTTATCTTTCTTGTACATTACTGTTTTATGACTTTCTGTTTTTACTGATCTACATTAGGGAAATAAAAAACACACAAGCATTGGTCTCATCTGTAAAAAAGCGTTAGCAGCCAGCAAGAAGAAACTAGCAAAAGCCTCATTTTTTCAAATTTAAATTAAAAACTTTGAAAAACATAATTTACTCTTAACTAAAGCATACTACCACTATGTCGTGATGTTTTGTTTTGCAAAAGCCGAATTTGCGTCGCTTTGGTCATTTTATTTTTCAAAACCAATTGGTCAAAATCTTGATCAGTCACTCGCGTCACACCAGTTTGTAATCATAATACTGCTTGTTCATCTTACCACTTAATTTGACCGAGGTCTGAGCTTGGTCAAATTTCCTGGTCATTATTTTGTAAGTTTAGATGTTCCAAACTTAAAACTGGTTAATTTTAAAGTTAGTTGTGCGTACTTTTTAAAAATTCAAATTTGTTAGATAATGTAGGATTCTTTTGTGTATCCACAGGATAGAATTAGGATTTTTATGTTTCCTTCAACCGCTGAGGTGACTGCCATGAAGTAAGATGACACACAGAAGTATGGAAGCCGAGACCAGGCTAGGACTATACAGACTAGCCTGCAATGGTAGACTGAAGATCAACCCAGGCTTCAGGGGCCACTGCAAAATTCAGGAGATCGTGAAGAAGCCCATCTTTGAAATGAGGTCAGACTTCGCGAGCCCGCGAATTGCAGGGAAAACAACTTTACAGTGGAAATCCCCGACCGCGAGGCATGGCGGGAGGAGACGCCGGGCATACCACGGCACGCGCTCGCCTGGTTCACGGACGGATCCGGTGGGGAACGTGGGAAGGTGTTTACTCGGAAGGACCGAGGGTAAGTCATAGTATTTCCCTTGGAGCCCATGCAACAGTGTTTTATGCCGAAATGTACGCCATCCTGCACTGTGTGCGGGAGAACAAGAGGAGGGGCTACACTAGCAAGCGGATCCTCATAGCCACAGTCAGCCCTTAAGCCACTAAGTAGCCCACGGGTAAACTCCTGGCTGGTGAGTGAGTGCCGAGACGAGATGAGCGACCTGGCTGGGCAGAATGGGGTGACCCTCATCTGGGTGCCGAGTCACTCAGGGGTCAAAGGCAATGAAGAAGCTGACAGTCTCGCGAAGAGAGGGTTAGCAGAACCATTTATGGGACCAGAACCGGTTCTGGGCGTGACAAAAAGCACTGCCAGGGGAGCCATTAAGTCCTGGGTCAGAAACCAACACAAGGTGTACTGGACAGACTATCCAGGGCTGACATGGGAAGTCAATAATTGACGAAACCAGTTTAAAGAGAGCTGGTAAATCTTAGTAGAGGACAGCTCAGAAATACAACAGGTCTCTTGACGGACATCAAGAAACACCTGCATAAAATGGGGCCGTTCAAAGGGGACCTTGCATGCAGACTCTGCGGCGAGGGGGAGGAATCAGCCCAGCACATCTTGTGCCAGTGTAAAGCTCTGGACCACAAAAGACAACTTATCTACAGTCAGTCTAGACTGAAGACAGAGCAATATAAAACTTCACCCTACCAATCGCTGTGCAGACTAGTTCAAGGCACAGTGATTTTGGAATTAGTGGAGTAAGATTAGGGGTATGCACAATCAACCAAAAGTTGCAGTGCTATCGGGGCGGCAAGGCCGCGGACGAGCCCTGAGGGGAAAAAATGGGAGCTGAGAACTAATAAGTTTTTTACTTGTGCTTTCCAATGAATGTTTATAATGTGTAAAGTTTCTCTAAAACAAGAAGTCTTGCTAATTACCCCTACTTAAAAAGGGTTTATATTTCGGGTGCTCAGCCGGGATTTGAAGATCATTTAAGACATCTGGTTTGTGTTCATTAAGCAAACGTATATCCGTTTACATAGGTGACATTCAACGAAATATAGATAAAGGTAGCTTGAAGGCTATAGAGGCACTTCACAAGATTATTTTTGGCAATGAAAGTGAACTATAAGAAAATAAATGCGCTTAGGTCTTTTCAGGGTTTTCAACTGGAAAATTCTACACCAGAATATCTGGCGAAGAAAGAAGAAGTAAGGAAGAGAAAAATACTGTTACGTTGAAGAATGTATTCCGCCTTTTACACGCCATGAAACTTATCCTATAAGTAAATGGTTGGTAGAGTTTAAAGAGTTGGCACCTTTGACCCAGTGGAATGATCTAGAGAAGTTACTGTTTGCCAAGAAGTCATTAAAACGTATAGCACGATTATTTATTCAGTCACAAACAGGCATTGTAACTTGGTTTTTGTTAAAGATTGCACTTCCGACTTGTGGCCAAGTTTTGAAGATGTGTTTACACAGACGCAAGCATTCATGGATATGGTGCATGTTTAATGCAGAAAATTCATGTAGAAAATCATACGATTTACAATCCTAGAAGAAAAGGTGCTTCTTGACTCCAGGAATGCGACCTAGCCGGGATCAAGCGTACATAATTTGATCCAGGTGTGAAGCTGCAAAAAAACTACCTAGGCCCATATGAGATTTTAAAAGCTAAGCTGGTATGATGCCAAAATTGGTAAATGTAAAGATCCTCTCAAGACGACTACAAGTGCAGAGTGGATGAAATCATGGGTTGTTTATGGAAGTGATTCTGAGTGCAAATCAGAAGTAGATTTAAACTCAGTCGAGCATGGCCGAATGTATGGTTAATGTTTTGCATGTAGACAGAGTAAAATTAGGATTTTGAAGTTTCATTCTATCGCTGAACCGACTGCCATGAAGCATGCTGACAGTTCATGAAATAAGATGACATGCGAAAAGTATGGGAGGCTGAAAGAACCGACGTCAGAGCAGCAGGCAAGAAGTATCTATGAAATTTTGACAGTTTTGTCTTTTTAACTTGTGCTCTCTAATAAATGTTTGTAACGTGTAAGTTTCTCTAAGTCGTGCTAATTTAAACTCTAAGACAACTTAAGAAGGGCCTACATATATACAATATTATTTACATAAAAGTGTTCAAATTATATCTGTAATAAATGTTGGGAAAAATTCTTTGTGCAGTTTTCTGGAGTGTATGCAGTTTTCTTTAGCAAACCGCCACACCATGGAAAATTGTTTCTTGCAAGTCGTATTTAAAATATATGAAGTTCGTTATCATTAAACTAGTTTAGGAAATATTTTTCTTTGAAAATGTCAGTTTTGTATCCTTTTTCACCCATAATAGATAGATACATTTATTTGTCAAGAGCTAAAACATGTTTCAGATAGACACGCCAATAAAATATTAAACATAAGTCAATAAGTAAATAACATTATATGTGATGTAGTTGTTTTTGTGCTTTGTTAAGGGAGGTGTAATGTGCAAGAAAAGACAACGTAGGATAAAATTTGTTAGGTCATTTTATACATGCTGGAGTTTGTGATGTTGAACTGCTCAGATATGGAGACCATTCTTTCCTCATTTGCCAAATATCACAAAAACATGAGAAATGCTTTCTCCAATGGTATTGGAGGAGCTCCACCAATATGGCAGTACATATGAAAATGACACCCAACAAGTGCTTGGTAGTTTGTTGGAGTCATTCGGAAGTGAATAAAAAAATCATGAGCTATGTACTCATCAATCCACCTTTCATAAAAAAGAGGCATTCTAAAATGGCTTGCAGGTAATACGAGCCCTAACAACTATATGTTGGGACAAGCTAACATTTCGGAAATAATACAACGGCTTTTCCAACCGACTGAATTATTTAGTTTTTACTTTTAAATACAAACATAACAGTAAATTCTATATTATTAAAAAAACCTTTTCATGCCCTGGTAAAGTAATCTCTATTAATAATAGCGTAATTTGTCATTGGAAGGTCAAACTTGCTGACAACTAAAAGTTGGGACAAGCACAAATCCTGTACTTAAAATGTTTAAATTAGTTATAGGTGGCGTTGGTATAAACGCCAAAATTATTTTATTTGTCCATTGGCAGTTGGCCATTAATGTAAAACGTCAAGTAGTGATGTTAGTAATTGTTAACATACTTTATTGTTAATTTAATTAAAATAATGGGTCGTGGAAAGGCTACGAACCAGAAATTACGTGAAATTATTATTCATCAATACCATAAGGGTAAAACAATGTTTAGAATTGATAGTGATTTAACTATTTCAAAATCTACAGTGTACAATATAATAAAAAAATTCAGTGAGACTGCTAATGTGGATGCTCGGGGCAGAAGTTCGGGAAGACCGCAAGTCGTTTCGGAAAGAGATTTGCGAAATTTGGTCAAAATATGCAAGTCGTCAAGAAGAAGCACCCTTCGAGAAATAACTGCTAAATGGAACACGGTAACTGGATTAAATATATCTAGAGAATGTTGTCGAAAATACATGCATAAATGCGGTCTGGGATTTTACAAGGTAAGTTTACTTTTGAATGGTTCATACAGTATCAAAAGTCTCATAAAATGTCTTATTTAGGCAAAAGAAAAGCCGCTGTTAACAGAAGTTCAGAAGAAAAACCGATATAATTGAGCAAGATCTAAACTACTCTGGAGAGAAAATGAGTGGAATAAAATAGTATTTAGTGATGAGGCTAAATTTGATGTTTGCGTTGGAGACCACCGTAAACGAGTAATACGGAATAAAACAGAAGCCTTCCACAAAAGATTGCCTGAAAAGAGTTGTTAAGTTCCCAAAGGGAATTATGGTGTGGGGCTGCCTGTCGGCAAGGGGTTTAGGTTTTTTTTAATTTATCGAGGGCACTGTATATGCCCAAAAATATCAAGAGATACTTCAAACCACACTTTTGCCTGGTATTCAAAAATTGTTTCCCGACAATGATTTCATATTTCAACAAGATGGAGCATCATGCCATTCGGCAAAATCAACCAAAAAGTGGTTTGGTGACAATAATGTAAAAGTTTTATCCCATCCAACTAGCAGTCCGGATTTAAATGCGATAGAAACTGTATGGCATAAAATGAAGCAGTATTTAAGAAACCACCCTCAACGTACATTATCTGATTTACGGACAAAACTACAAGAAATCTGGGACAATTTTTCTGTTGAAATGTGTCAATCTTTGGTCAATACAATGCCTGCAAGAGTCCAAGCAGTTGTTAAAGCTAAGGGTGATGTGACCCCATATTAAATTTAGCTTTATTCTCAAATTGTCCCAACACTTAGTTGTCAGTTAATTTGAACCTTAAGTGACAAAGTACTCCACTGCTAATGTCGATTGCTTTAGAAACATTTTTACATGGTCTAGGATATATTGTTATGTTTGTATTTAAAAGTAAAAACCAAATAATTTAGTCATTTAGAAAAGCTGTTGTATTATTTCCGAAATATTAGCTTGTCCCAACATATAGTTGTTAGGGCTCGTACACCAAACAGTGTATCATTCTAAAATGGCTTGCAGGTAATATACCAAACAGTGTATAGAGTTGAAAAGGCAGTATTAACATTACACTCGCATTTAAATTTCTTCCAGGGGTAAGAACGTGTGTCTCTGAACGGAACCAGGATCCCCTTTTCACTTTTTCAGTACATACTGTAAAATTAACATCCACCGAGGTTGCAGCATTGTATTTGAGTAAGTTGAACGTCTGCAAGTTCCACCCTTCAGTGGTGGCATAAAGCCGTTGGTCCCGTGTCCATGCTATGTTGGGCATGTTAAAGATCCCTACCTTCCTTACAGAAACGCAGGATAGTGAGGTGAATACGCTCCGTGGCATCAGTGAATGGCCATAGTTGCGGAAATAGACCGATCTTAAGGAGAAAACAATCCACTATTTACACTGAATGGAACTGCCTACAAAAACAAACTTATACAATACAACAATAAAATGAGTCCTACTTCAACTTTAATAGATAGAATCTGAAGGAATCAAACTATAAATTAGTGGCCTGCGGTCCATGGAAGCAAGGGAAACATTGCTTCCCTTAAAATAACGACTACATAACCAAACCGCATTATTTAAAATCCCTTTTGTATTTTAAATATTAAATTACAAATTCTTAAACTAATTTAATTATTAAAATTTTTATTTCGCAAGCTCACACACACAATTATTTATTATGCATCATACTGTATTTGTATATACGCTCCTAGCAATGACGTCCCAGTAAATGCGACTGCATGCGGACAGCATGAACCTGATCTGATACTAGGAGTGAATGCAGTGACTTCAGTTAAATACACGTAGTCAGCAGGCAACTTTATAAAAGAAACCCCGGCTCGGCGCGATGTATGCGTGTTTTTAGAACGTGTTGTACTACGAAGACCCGATGCCAGTACAACGTGAATGTGCCTAATTATTTCGTAGATATATGCAGTCGACTAAGTTAAATACATTGGCATTTTATGATTATTAATATGGCTGCAAGTATATTAGCTTTTAACAGCGGTGACGGTGGGGGGTGGGGATTTACAAACTTGTGGTAATAATAACTGTAATTGTATTGTGTGTTTTTTGATAACTAAAGGATTTTCAGCTTTACAGTTTGCTGAAAAACTTGCTATTAATAAAGGTAGGCCGAAACCTACCCTAAAAAACTTAAATACAAGAATTAAAACATGTACCTATTCGACATTTCAACGTGGAAAAAACTTATAAATAATATGAATGGTTAACGGGTTGTGAAAACAGGATTAACTGTTTTGTTAGTCTTGTGGTCTTAAATACGAAATTTGTTTAAAAAATCACTTGGAACAGCCTAACGTTTTTCACGGGACATAAAATCGCATTCAGAATGACTTGATTTCAGCTGCTGCCACTATTATTTTGAACATAATTAAATCTGAAATTAAACAGATTAGTTTCATTGCTATTGTTCTAGATGAAACAACCGATGTAACTAATTTAAGCAAACTATCTGTAGTAATACGCTACGTAAAAATGGATGGGAGTGTACAAGAAAGATTTCTAGGCTTTAAAAATGTGACAGAAGGTCGTACCGCAAGCTCTCTATATAAAATTGTGCTTAATATTATGAAAGATATTGAGGAGGCTGATAATAAATTAAATGTCCAAAGCTATGATGGGGTTGCTGTTATGGCCGGACATTTAGGAGGCCTTCAAGCTAAAGTGCGGGAAACGTTCTCCATTGCTCTATTTGTACACTGTTGTGCTCATAAATTAAATGTAATTTTATCCCAATCTGTAAATCATATTAAAGAATGTAAATTGTTAAATGGCTGCTTTTTTTCCAAATCTATGAAGCGCACACAAGCCTTAGACTCAATTGTTAAAAAACGTTTACCCAAAGTAGCTGCAACCCGATGGAACTACAACGGCAGACTTGTGTTAACTATATTTGAACACCGTGAATCGTTAATTTAACTTTTTGAAAACATAATGGAAAATAGCAAAAATTGGGTCGCAGAAACAATAAATAGTTCTAGAGGATTTTTAGATGGTTTGAAAGGAGACTTTAATTTTAATTTTTTACTGAATATATTTTCGGAAATATTTCCGTTTTCAGATAATGTATTTAACATATTGCAATGTAAAATAAATTACATTGGTTTTTGCATGAAAAAAATTTGTGAATTTTAATCCATTATAATTCAAAAAAGGAATGAATTTGATAAGTTCTGGGAAAAAACAATTGAATTAGGAGAAGTGGAGCCATGAAGAAAGGGTGTGCGCACTGATAATGTGGGAGACCTTCAAACTTCTTATCGCCGCCTTTTCTACGAAATTATAGATCAAATTCAGCAGCAAATTAACTGCAGGTTTTATCATCTCAGTGACCTGACATTTCTTGAATTGTGTAATTTTGGAGGATTTAAAGGGATACCTTTCCCAGAAGATTCATTCAAATCATTATTCCACCACTATGGACATTATTTTGACTAAGCCTTATTACGATCAGAACTTACAGTCATTTATGAACCCGATGTTATTGACACAAAAACTAACGCGAGTGAACTTTTAACTTAATTAAAACAATCAAAATTGGAAAATTCATATTCTGAAGTGTTCAAATTATGTGAATTAGTATTAACAATTCCTGCTACTAGTGCACCTTTCGAACAAAATTTTTCTATATTGAAACGTATCAAGAGTTTTGTTAGAAATTCAACAGGACAGGAAAGAATTTCTCAAATTTCAATTTTGTCAGTTGAAAATAAACTCGTCCAGGAAATGTCCCAGAATCCACAGTTACATGACGACATTATTAACAAATTTTCCAAAAACGACAGAAGAATCGAGTTACACTACAAATAGGTAAGTTTCTAAGAATTGCTTCCCTTATGTGAAATGTCACCGCACGCCCCTGCTATAAATGGTAATGCCAATGTATATTCATTCAAATCTAAACTATGTGGAATACTTATAAAAATAACTTAATCTCCCTAATTATATAACTAAATAAAGAAAAAGAACTAAGTATACCAATAAAATCAGTCTGACAGGATATCACACAATCAACAGGTGCAAAGCTCAAACGCAAATGGTTCACGCCGTTCACCATTCGCGCAGTTCACAGTTCAAAATTTAATATCTTCTTTTTGACGAAAATTCATTCGCGTGATAAGTTACAAGTGCCCTTTAAGTAATGACGTCATATGAACACCATGTCACACATTTTGACCATTTGATCTTGATAAATAAAAATGACCAGAGCGACGCGAATTCGGCTAAAATTAACAAATAGGTAGGACAGCTTTTATCTAAAAAAAATAAATAAATAAATAAATAAAAAAATTAAAAAAAAAAAAACACTAAATAATCTGAAACATAAACTTCGTTTTTAAAACTAATACTGGGTGAATGAATATTAATAGCAAAAAGTTTACTGTTGTAATTTGAGCCTAAAAATATTATAAATTAATTGAAGACATCTTAAAACAAGCTTTGTTTAAATCCTTTATATCGATTAACTTGCAATTTTTTACTTGATTTTAAAAAACTATAAAATATTGCATATAGGTCCTTAATGAAATGTAGAATACATTAACCACTTAGTTGTGTAGTGTAGACAACAAATCCACTCACAAATTGAAAAATGCAAGCTTTTAACAGTTACAGTGTAAAACGTTAGTGCTACAAAACATTTAAACTTTTTTGATAGGTACTTACTATGCTTAGCTATGAGACTGTACAAGTGATCGAATGGCTTTGTGAAGACAGTAGGAACAGACTTTGCAAACTGCCAGGAGAAATCTGAACTCAAACCAGACTGCACAATGACTTGTTTGAATTGCACACAATTTGGCAGGACTTTTGATCTAATCTTAAACACCAACGATTTGGATTGATCAACAGATACTGTACTTCTGGCTATTGACTAAGTGAAACTATTGACTGACTTTTGGATTGAACGACTGGTTACTTCTGATTATTGATTTGATTTTTTTTTTTGCTAATTGGAATTCTGTTTGGCAAATCTCTTGTGGTAAACGTCAAGCTTTTGGGATGGCTAACATTGACTTGAATGGACAGTATCTGATCTAGGTGGCTAACATTGACTTGAATGGACAGTATCTGATCTAGGTGGCTAACATTGACTTGAATGGACAGTATCTGATCTAGGTGGCTTTATTGCAACTGTTAAAAAAGCCGCCTTTCTTTGACATACATTGACCACTATATGGCTGGATACTTATTGACAACATGGATTTGGAGGATTGGACTCTGCCAAAAAAAACTTATAAGTATCTTAATAGTACTTTATTTAAAACAATTCAAATAATAAGAATATGAGCAGTTTCAGCTTCTGTTTGCAGACGAACTCACCTTATAGTCACACTGTGCTGATGCATAAATTAGAAAAAAGGAAAAATGTTTAAAATAAAACAAAGTGAAAATTTATTTACACACAAAAAGAATAAGGAGTTTAATAATTTAAATCTTACTTTATTAAATAACAAAACATTACAAAAAAACAATTCCTACAGGATTACTCTTTCCAAACCTGATACTTCTGGTGGATTATTCACTTCACCTATCAGTTGAATCTTATTAATTCTTAACATTGTCTGTGGTATTCTGTAAACTGCGAAAAAACAATAGCAAAATAGTTTACTAGTCACAGAAACAATAAAATAAGTAAGACAAGCATCACAACTGCATCAATTCGTTAAACAAAATACATAACCAAATTTAAAATATTTCTACATGTAGACAATAGGGTATTTGACTATTAAAGAAAAAGTGTGTTGACACATTTAGATTCCAGTAATAATCGACTTGTAGTTTCAATAGATTAAAATAGAAGCACATTTAATGATTAAAATTGGTATTAAAACCAGTGATGGAAAAGATCGAATCCTTTTGAGGATTGAATCGTTGAGCCTCAAATCATTTTATAGGTACTGAATCCTAATCCTAGAGGATGAATGAACCTTTTATCAGTGCTGGGTAGTGAATAATGTTGTTAATCTTAGCTTCACATCCATCTTCAGATCATTCCATGAAGTCAAATCGTGAGAGCGTGTTTTGATGTTTCATTCCGAATCCGATGAGTTAATCTAGGGTTCATATATATATATATATATATATATATATATATATATATATATATATATATATATATATATATATATATATATATATATATATATATATATATATATATATATATATATATATATATATATATATATATATATATATATATATATATATATATATATTCAGATTCAATCTTTTTTCTGCTCAAGTACAACAGGTACTTTTGTGTGTCGAATCCCTTTCGATCCTCCAGTCACTAATTAAAACACTAACTATCATAAAGTTTTGTCTGTGAAGTCATTTTAAAAGAAAACAAATACAGATACAGACACTCTGTATGGTATTTAATTCACTTTTGAACAGTTTCCTAAAACATAATAAGTTACATTTCTTACCATTATGGTGTAGTGGTAAATTGCAAGAGTGTATATATATATATATATATATATATATATATATATATATATATATATATATATATATATATATATATATATATATATATATATATATAAGTCCTCGGGACAAAAGAATGGGCATAACAAGATGTTCTATGTCTGGTGACCTGAACAGTAAAAGGCTGCATTCGCTCTGTTCCCCTGGTAAATCTGTTGGAGGCAGCAGCTGGAGGAACTATGGAAGAAAGCTCCTCTGAGCAGTGCCCGTGCAGATATCCTTAAAAGAGAGACAGATGTCACCAACGGCACGTCAGTGGGCAAGGGATGCCAGCCTTTGGATGAGGGCAGGGTCACCGATGAGACATATAGCTCTCTTCTGAATGGAGTCCAGGATAGCGAGTGTAGAAGCGGCAGCAGCACCCCAGATGTGGGTGCAGTATTCGAGGTTTGGTCTTATTTGTGAAGTATATAAGGTATACAAATTAGCTGGTGAAAAGTATTTGTGAGCCCAGAAGAGGAAACCTAATTTCTTAGCAGCCGCTTCTGCAATTGATGTCACATGTTGGTGCCAATTGAGATTTCGATCCACAGAAATGCCAACAAGTGAAAAGGACTCATTACTTTGAATAACTTGGTTGTTCATTGTGATGGGTCTAGGGCTGGTGTATCTCCTATGAGAAAGAAAGGTAAGACTGTGATTTGGTGGGGTTGAATTGTACAAGATTTCTACTTCCCAAGTCTAATATTTTTTGGAGATCCACGGAGACAGAACCCCCCATGAGTCTGCAATCCTCATCTAATTGGGCTAAAGAGACAGGCTTAGAATATTGTATATTTGAGTGGAGGGTGCTGTCGTCCCCGTAACTGTGAACTGGGTTGGATGTGCTAGAGAGGAGGTCATTGATGTGGAGAAGAAACAAAGTAGGGGCAAAAGCGGAACCTTGAGGAACTCCTGTGTTAATTGGATACAGTTTAGAGGAATAGCCATCCACGACAACAGTAAAGCTCCAGTTGGAGAGGAAATTTGCTGTCCAGGTACAGAGTTTTGGTGGTAGGCCATAGGCCGGAAGTTTAATAAGCAGCGTTGTGTGCCAGACCTGGTCGAATGCTTTGGATATGTCTAGAGCGACAATTTGGGATTCACCATGTAGTTCCATAGACTTGTTCCAAGAATGAGTGACAAAGGAAAGGAGGTCGGCAGTTGATCTGCACTGACGGAATCCATACTGCCTGTTGTGGATTAGACTGTGTTTTTCAAGAAATTTTAGTAATTACGTGTTTATATACTTTTCCATCAGTTTAGAGACGACTGAAAGGAGAGAAATAGCCCTGTAGTTGCTAGGAAGCGCTTTGGATCCTTTCTTGGGGACGGGTTGTACTCGAGCAGTTTTCCAGTTACTAGGGAACATGCCTCTATTGTAAGATGTCTGAAACAGAAGAGTCAGGACAGGAGCTAGTTGTGGTGCGCATTTCTTGAGAACAATTGCTGGGATCTCGTCAAGGCCAGAGGCTTTCCTGGTATTATTGACTCAACAACACATGTACTATTATCACATTTGTATTGTATATGAAATATTTTTCCTCTTTACATTGTATATGTCAATAGCCTTACTAGTGGACACAAAATTGTTTTCAAAAATTATCGTTTTGTTAATAATAACCAGAATATATTTTGTTTATTGTATAAAGCATTGTGTTTACATAATTGCATCAATTATTGTTAACTTAATAGTGTCAAGTACCCTATTGTGCTCAATTTAATTTCTTTCAAGTGCACTTAACCTTATTTGCTTCTGTTGCTTGGTGGTAAACTTTAATATAATGGTCACCAAGATTGATATACATAAAGTGTTTAAAAATCACAAGTGAGGAAATTTAGGACAAATCAAAAACATTCAAAACATAAACATTATAGGTACTTTGAATTATAAAACTAAATGCAGCAAAAAGAAGCTGACATGCTCAGATTTTCACATGTTTTTCTGTAAATACCCCATATTTCCTAATCATAAGAAATCCGAAATTAGTTTTGGACGGAAAAGCAGAAAACTGTGGAAACTTCACCTCAAAAATGTTTGGGGAAGAGTGCAAAACGGGTGTTGAGTAAGTAAAATGCTTAGAGTGGGAAGGAAACTGAGTAAATTGCTACTTTTAAGGTGAAAATAAACAATAACTGTTGTATCTTGATAGATTGGTAACACTGGCTGGCGATGACACATGTCAACATGAGCAGAGACAGTGACAAGACAGCCAGGAGCGATGCAACCTACTTGTCACTTGTGTTGTTGGAATTTTAGTTAATAAAATATCTTGTTAAGTTTCAAGTAAAGTGTTTTATTAGAGCCTAAAATAGAGAATTGGATAAAGTGAACATAAAGTATAAAACATGGCGCTACATACAGAAACGGCTTAAATTAATAAATGGTCCATCTAGAAGAAAAAATTACATAAGTGTGATTAGTGATTCAGTGAAGCAAGAAGTTAAAAAAATATAAAAATGGAATTTAAAGCACCAAAGAACTTAATAATCGACAAAAACTTGGGAGCAGTTTAAACAGACTTATGAAATATATTTGGCGGCATCGGGAAAAAGTGAAAGTGATGAGATAGTAAACGCAGCCATATTACTTAATTTTCTCTGAGAAGATGGCATTGAGCTGTTTAATTCGTTCAACTTAGATGAAGCTAAGTCTAAGAATAGTCAGGAAATTATACAGGCATTCGAAGAATGAATTAAACCCACAAGAAATGTAATTTATGAAAGTTACTTGTTCTATTCACGTGTACAAGAAGAAAATGAAAGTTTTGATCATTTTTTTAAAGACATTAAGTTAAAGATCAAGTCTTGTGAATTCAGTGAAGGAGAAATGTTAAGAGACAGAGTAGTTTTAGGTGTGCTTTCGAAAGAGTTTCAAGAAAAAATGCTAGGCACCTGAAATTTAACACTTGAAAAGGCTGTACAGTTAAGTCAGTCATCAGAAATAACTAGAACTCAAATGAAAAGCTTACATAGTACCGCTAGTCTTGTCACCTATGAAGTAAAGAAGAAACAATCTCTGAAGTATAATGCAGGTAACAAAACGAACATGACTAATGTAATTGCAGAATATAATTGTAAGAAATGTGGGAGGAGACATTTCTCTAGAAACTTTCCAGCACATGGAAAGATCTGTAGGAATTGTGGAAGCTACAAACATTTTGAAGTGGGGCGTGTGAAACAAAAAACTGAGTCAGGAGTCACTGAACCAGTCAGCAGAAATACAAGATTATGACACAACAATTTGTTCCAAGACCTTTTCAAAATCCACTCCCTTGAAGTGAAAAGGGAGAATGTCGTTCAGGTTCAGAGTATCGAGGATATTTGGCATCAGACTGTCAGTGTTGAAGATAAAGTTGTTGAGTTCAAAATTGATACGGGATCACAGGTAAATGTTATGTCATTATATACGTTAAAACTTGTTGGAGAAAAAAATTATAGAATTACCAAACCTATAGAAAAATTGGAAGCTTTTGGGGGCAGTATAATCATGCCATTATGTGCAAATTAACATGTAAATTTAAAAATCAGCATTATGTTATTTTTATTTTTTATTTCAACAACACACCACGAGGGCCCACAGCCTAAATACTATCGTACTGTGGGTGACGACAAGGAGGAAAGAGGCAACTTGTTAATTCTGGACTTGAAGGTTTGGAGGTTCGGAGGAGAAGGAAAAACATGTGCCGGCATGGAATTCCACAACTTGGAAGTCCTAGCGACAGCGGGCATAACAAGATGTTCTATGTCTGGTGACCTGGAGAGTAAAAGGGTGCATTCGCTCTGTTTCCCTGGTAGATCTGTTGGGGGCAGCAGGTGGAGGAACTATGGAAGAAAGCTCATCCGAGCAGTGCCCGTGCAGATATCTGTGAGAGAGAGAGAGAGAGAGGGGGGGGGGGGTCACCAACGGCACGTCAGTGGGCAAGGGATGGCAGCTTTTGGGTGAGGGTAGGGTCACCGATGAGACATATAGTTCTCTTCTGAATGGAGTCCAGGATAGCGAGAGTAGAAGCGGCAGCAGCACCCCAGATGTGGGAGCAGTATTCGAGGTTAGGCCTTATTTAAGTATATAAGACATAGAGATTAGCTGGTGAAAAGTACAGAAATGCCAACAAGTAAAAAGGACTTACACAACAATTAAAAATAATTGTAGCTCAATTTTAGGATTACCATCAAGTAGTTTATTCGGCATTGTAAAAAAAAATGTGATGCAATGGAAATAAGTGATAATGCAAGGGAAAATTTCATCAAAACTAATAATATTTTTTCGGGGTTAGGAGGTTTTCCAGGAATGTATAGAGCCAGAATCACTATTAAGCAAACTCAAAATTGAGATTAAAAATTGAATAAATTTAGGTATAATAGAAGAAGTAGATGAACCAAAAAATTGGTCAAATAACTTAGTTTTGATTGAGAAAGATGATGGACAGCTGAGAATGTGCTTGGACCCATCTGATTTAAATAAAGTTAAGAGAGATTACTACTTGATCCCCAAATTTGAAGAAAATAGAAATAAATTGCTGAATAAAAAATATTTTACACTGTTGACTTTATTTTGAAAAGTCGCATTGTTTCATGGAAATGAAATTTTCTTTACTGACAACTGTAATATATTGGATACTGTTTGCTATTAGCATATACAGTTGGATTTATTATCGGCAATTTGCAACGGAAATTGCTTCATTGACTTTACTAAAGTGATTAATTCACCATACTGTCCGTGAAATTTGGATCTTTAACGTGCCCAACATCGCATGGGCACGGGACCGACGGCTTTACGCCCCCTGGGAAGGGTGGAATGTTCAGATTACCTTCCTCAATCACAATGGCACAACCTATGTTGATGTTCCTGATGTACTTAAAAAGGGAAGAGAGGGGAAATCTGGGGTCAAACCCAGTACCTTTGGGTCCAGAGGCCCCCGTACCACCATGGCTAAAAATTAACTTTCTCCATCTCCGTTTTCCTACTGCTTTCCGCAAAATATGTCAAATATCGATTTATGTAGATGACGCCATATTATAATTTATTTACATTATAAAAACATTTGTTCACCCCTTGATTTCCTTCTATATTTAAAATGACTCTTGGTAATACTCATCTGGCAACAGTGCACATCGTCCAGTGTCTACTTCTATGTTCAGATTCTACCAGAATTGTTTGTTTACTACTGAGGTGTCAACAAGACAGGATTACCTTTTTGATTGCACATCAAACAAGAAATTTGTCACAAATCTGACACGAACTGAAAGTCCAGGTGTTAAATGTGCCAAACTTATACTTATATTACATACATAAATCTTGGTGACACTATTTCAATTTCTACTTTTCAAAGTACTGTACTTAGAAACTATGTAAAACTTTACAGTACTTACAATTAATCCTCTTGTACTGTTTTCTTCTCTTTTTCCTAAAATGGGTCTTTGTATGTGACAGTGTTTTTTCTATGACAGTAGCTTCAGTATGCACTAGCCCCCTTTGCACTAAAGGTCGACCAATCAAAGTGAAGTCTTTTGCACCAACTAATAAAACCTAACAAATCGAAAACGCAATAAGATAATTCAAATAATGAGCGACCAAGGTATAGAGGGCTTGGTTTCAGCGGGGACACCTTACAAATAAGCTATCAAAGGGAAGGAAAGCAATGGGGAAAAAAGGAGTGTCTGCTGAAACAAAGCGACTTCAAGTTACATACTTTATCCAGGGTAATTTTGTCTCCAACATCGGGGGGCCAGTATCCTTCTATAATCACCACATCTCCTTCTGTTATTTTAATTTGCTTGCCTTGTACATGAACCACAGCAAACAGTCTTCCTGCTTCTTCTTGTTTAATGTGATTATTAACTTTTCTTATTACGTCTGAAAAATAGAAACGGAAACCACAGAGGAATGTTCCATTCGTACCAAATATTGATTGATGCGCAGATGGGGAAAAAGAAAAAAGCTCACCTCACCTTTCGTTATATTTTCCTCTTCTTTAGGATCTATGATTTTATAAGGAGTGGGAACATTTGTATAACATCTATTCACTGAACATAATACGGGAGATATTAAGTTATTTTTCGCTAAAGTAGGTGTAACATTAGAGGAGAATTTCGTTAGTATCTGTCGCACTAACGCTGCCATTTTATTTCACTGAATTCGCGTTCACGACGACCACCGATCACTCCATTATTTTTAATAAGAACTAGAAACCAGAAGGCGTGGTCAGCGTCAGCAGGGTAACCAACAGACCGACGCGGAAATGAATTTAACCCATGATTATTGCCTATAGAGTAACATATCAAAACTAATGATCTTATAATACTCTTCTCATCAACCAGGACCAGAACTATTTCCTCTATGCGTTAATAACCAAATAATGGCTAACCCCTGACATTAGCATTTATCTGTTTTCCACTAAATGCCGCCTAATTTAAGGGTTTCTACATATCATTTTTGTTTTACTTAATTGTATATAATATCATCATCAAGCTAAGAATTAAAGCAAGTTCGAAATGGCAGATTTTTATTAAACATCGAAAAATAAATTCAGTTAAAATTTTCAATTTTTATAGAACTTACGCTCCGTTCACAGGATGCAATTTAGGACACAAGGACAATTTAGAACTAAAACGTTATAATAAAAATTTCAAAAGTGTGAAATGCACCGCGTCAGACCTCAATTTAACAAAAAATTTAAAATTACAATCAGAAACACGACATATTATGTATTATCTTAATACCTATAAACATTTCCATTATTTACCATAAAATAGATCAAGAATTATATGGTTGCTTATATAAGTAGGTATGTACTTATATATAATTATTTTTAGCTAACGATTTCTCAACTTGCTTAACAAAAATAGAAACAAAGAGTAATTTACATAAAATACTTTAATAATCAAAGAATAAAAAACAACTTTTTGTTCTTTGTTAAGGACTGACAATAATAATAATTTTTTAATATGTTCTGACTTTATAATACGCGGGCTTCTAGAACAACTTCCAATATCACGGTCTAATTATAGTGATTTCAGGAGGTACAACAATACAAAATGATTTGTTACTAAAGATTCAACTAGATAACTGTCACATGAGTTAATGTGAGTTGTCAAATATCAAACTAATTTCAAGGCTAGAATCTAGATTATTTATAAATATTAGATATAAAGATGAAATGTTAAATATATAAGTGCACGTTATTGTTATGTTAAAGTTCTTAAGAAAACATGTCGATGGCTATACATATTTGGACGGCGTATTAGGTATGCAATTTTGTTGTTTTTTAGTTTTAAGTTACCGATTTTCAGATTTCCAATTGTCATCATTTCCATATTATTTTCAGTTATCAATTTTTGTATAATTCAACCTACAGAAACGCCTTTGCTTTTAGTTATAATAAGGTCGACTGTTTTTCTTGTTTCTTGAAATTATTTGAATATTGAGGCCAGGGGCATGCGCGCTGTCATTAAAAAGTTTTCTTCCGATGTTCCATGCGCTAAATTTTTTCATGTTTTTTTTGCATTATAACTGCTGAATGTTGTCATTTTTTTTAAATTTAAGCCTAATATTTGTAATTTACATTTTCATTATTGTTTTCACTGTATTATTAATTTAATTATGTGGATTCTTTTTCCTCAATTTGTACCCTTGCATTTGATTTATTTACCTATCGTACTTAATTATATGCATGAGTCATAATTCTAGCAAGAATTTGAAACATTAATTAAGTCTTATCAACTTACCTCTGCGTACTTACCTGTTTTTATGAACGTACTTTCTGTTCGCTTATCTACAAATAATGTAAGGCTTTTATGTCAAGACATATCTTTTAATTTAAATTATCAATCTGAGTTTATAAAGTTTTAAGTAAATTTTTAGGTCATTTAGTTGGTTTGCAGATAACATTTATTTCCTGTTTATGAACTTAATGTACCTGCTCTTTAGGGCAACAAAAGTAATTTAATTTATTTATTTATTAACATTTCATATCCGCGGCAGGGGGTACTATAATAGCCTACTGTGTGAAACATAATAATTTTCTTTTAATACTCCGTTATCATATTTGGATACTTGTTTTATTTTATGTTTTTACGTGATGGTGTCTTTTTTTAGCTAATTTTCGTAAAAAAAATTCGCTATACGGAGATCAGCACTTTAAAACAGTTTCAATTTTATTCGTTTATGCAGGTAGTTACTTTAATAGGACAAGAAATTATGGGTTTGTAAGTATAATAATAAATGTCCGATTGTGATGAAATTTGGCTTGCACCTTTCTTTTGTTACTACGAGGGCGGGTCAATAAGTCCGTGACTTTTTGAATGAAACACAGGTTTTTTGATAAAAAATCATTTTATTTCTCAACATAGTCTCCTTTGAGCTTTATATACACTTCGTCCAACGTTTCTCCAATTTTTTTATACCTTCCAATAACTAAGATTTGTCGACGTCCTCAATAGAAGTATTTGTTTGTGATAGATGATTTCATCATTGCAGACAAATCTCTTTCTGCCGAGCCATTTCTTTATGTTTGGAAACAAGAAATAGTCACTCGGGGCTAAATCCGGAGAATAGGGCGGATGAGGGAGCAATTCGTGGCCCATTTATGCAATTTCGCCATGGAGACTACACATGTGTGCACCCTTGCATTGTCTTGCTGGAAAATAACTTTTCTTGGCCAAATGCGGTCGTTTTTTCTTTAAATCGTCATTGAATCGGTCCAGTAAGTTGGTATAATACTTGCCATCGATTGTTTTCTCTTTTGAAGGTAATCAATCAATATACCGCGTGCATCCCAAAAAACGGTCGCCATGACTTTATTGGCTGACAAACCCAGCTTGGCCTACTTCGGCGCCGTTTCGCACGGAGAAACCCACTGTTTTAACTGCTGCTTGATCTCTGGTGTGTTGTGGTGCATCCATCTTTCGTCCACGGTTAAAACGGCGCAAAAACTCGTCCCTATTGCGGTTGAACAACGCCAAACACTCATTCGAGGTTGTCACACGGTTGCGTTTGTGGTCGATTGTGAGCAAACGCGGCACCCATCTTTCAGATAGCTTTCTCATGCCCAAGTGATCATGCAAAATCGAAACCACAGCCATGTGATATGCCTATGGCTTCCACAATCTCCGGCACTTTCAATTTCCGATCGGCCAACACCATATTCTGAATTTTTTCAATTGTTTCGGGTGTAGCGACCTCAACTGGGCGTCCAGAACGTTCGGCGTCATTTGTGCTTGTACAGCCGCAACTAAATTCAGTAAACCACTTTTTTACCATGGAAATTGATGCTGCAGAGTCCCCATAGTATTTATCAAGCTTAGCCTTGGTTTAGGTGATGGTTTTTTCCGCAAAAAATAATGTTTGATGAGCGCACAATATGCACTTTTTTGCATTTTCGTTATAGCTCAGGAGGTTGTCTGCTTTCAATGGCTATCTAACACAAACTAAATGACGCAGCTTTTTCAAAATTTGACATGAGTCAACCGACAGATGCTTGTCGACAGGAGCAGTGTTGCCCTTCCTGTGTAGAGGCGGTAAATTCAAAAAGTCACGGACTTATTGACCCGCCCTCGTAGCTTGAACAAGTTCGTTGGCCACTCCAATATCGGACCATTTTATCCTCGAAAATTTTGGGTTTTCCTCGGAAAATGTTTGTACATCCGAAAACGATAAAGCTACTGTCACTTGTCACCAAATTTGGTGCGCAAGTTGCTTATATACGAGGTAAACACCAAAATTTTCTGGCTAGACTATGAAATAAACTGCGTAAACACACAATTAAATTTTATTTCTCAATATAGTCGTCCCTAATAACGATGCACGTATTATATCGTTTCAGCAACAATCCGTACCCAAAAATATTCTTTCTGTTTGTCCTCAAAATGTACCCAAACTGTAGCTTTCACCTCTTCGTCGTCACGGAAATGGCGCCCGCGAAAGTTTTTTTTCAAATTTACAAAGAGGTAGTAGTCATTGGGGGTTATATCTGCACTATACGGAGCGTGATCAATTTGTTAGAAACCGCAGTCACGAATCGCGGCTTGTGCAATTCCAGCAGAGTGCACGGGTGCATTGTCATGGGCAAACTTCCGCCTCTGGTTAGTTTTCCACATCTTTTCTCCTAAATACTTTGTGGTAATTTATGCAGAAGTGTTGCATAATATACACCGTTGACTGTGGTGTTGCATTCTTTAAAGTCTCTAAGAAGAATACACCCACAATCTCAAAAAATCGTAGCCATCACCTTTTTATCGACTGACAGACCTTGAACTTTCTTGGCGGTGCTTCGCCCTTACGCCTGCATTCCACCGACACTCTTTTTTACAAAGGATCATAGTACAGAACTATCGCTTCATCTCTGTGACAATTGTCTTCAACACGTCCACGGGGTTTATTTCACATAGGTCCAAAAAAGATCGGGTATATTCAACATCCAAGGCTAATAAGACGCTTGACCCAAAGTCTTACCAAAATTTGGCAGGCTGCGACATTTTGGCGCTTAACTCTAATGTATACTACGTAGATGCCAAAATTCAGATCTGTAAGTTAAAATGCTCTCTTCTCTTAATACCAGGAAAGCCTCTGGCCTTGACGAGATCGCAGCAATTGTTCTCAAAAAATGCGCACCAGAACTAGCTCCTGTCTTGACTCGTCTGTTTCAGACATCTTACAATAGAGGCATATTCCCTAGTAACAGGAAAACTGCTTGAGTACAACCCGTCCCCAAGAAAGGATCGAAATCGCTTCCTAGCAACTACCAGCCTATTTCACTCCTTTCAGTCATCTCTAAAGTCATGGAAAAGTATATAAACACCGAATTACCAAAATTTCTTGAAAAACACTCTAATCCACGACAGGCAGTATGGATTCCGTCAGCGCAGATCAACTGCCGACCTCCTTTCCTTTGCCACCCATTCTTGGAACAAGTCTATGGAACTACACGGTGAATCCCAGATTGTCGCTCTAGACATATTCAAAGCATTCGACCAGGTCTGGCACGCAGCGCTGCTTAATAAACTACCGGCCTATGGCCTACCACCAAAACTCTGTACGTGGACAGCAAATTTCCTCTCCAACCGGAGCATTTCTGTTGTCGTGGATGGCCATTCCTCTAAACTGTATCCAATTAATGCAGGAGTTCCTCAAGGTTCAACTTTAGCCCCTACTTTGTTTCTTCTCCACATCAATGACCTCCTCTCTGGCACATCCAACCCAGTTCACAGTTACGCGGACGACAGCACCCTCTACTCAAACATACAATATTCCAAGCCTCTCTCTTTAGCCCAATTAGATGCGGATCGCAGACTCATGGAGGGTTCTGTCTCTGTGGATCTCCAAAAAATATTAGACTGGGGAAGTAGAAATCTTGTACAATTCAACTCCACCAAATCTCAGTCTGCCTATATTTAAAAAAAATGGTGTTAATTAATGCTTTAAAAACACAGAATTATATAAAGGTGACCCACAAGGCCCAGACTTTCAGATGGCTGGCAAAATATTTCTCAAAAAGTCACAGCCTCTGATCTTGGATTTTTTAGAGGCTATATGCAAAAACTCAAAACTGCCGCCCTCGTTTTTGATCAAGTTCTATTTTTTTTAACAAACACAAGCCTATTTAAGTAGGGTAAGATTGGTGATAAATCGTAAAATCCATTTTATACCAAGAAATTTTTTATTTGTCTTTTGTTGTGTGGCAATGGAAAGATACATACGAGAACCAAAGTTATATACTGAAAAACTTAATCACAAACGCTACTAAAAAGTTACGAGGTCAGGTCAGGTCAGGTCAGGTCAGTTCAGGTCCCGTCAATTTTAGATTAAAAAAAGACACCCTGCAACGTGAAAACTTTTCCCCTACATTCACCCCCCTTCGAATGACAGATGCAACCTTCAAATGTTTTAATTGGAAGTAGGGGCTTGTGACACCTCATTTGAAATATCTATTTATTCTCTATTCAGAAATGCTATGGTTTTTAAATTTATAGCAAAAATTAACGTTAAAAAAAATTAATCCGCCTGATTGACGAACTTCGCTACAACACACTAAAAAAAGTAATAACTAATCGCGTTGATAATGAAAAAGCAAGCAAAAATAATTTTAGTTTTCTTTTTGGACGTTATATCAATTAAAAAGAAGACATAAATAGTTATCAACATTCTTCATAGTTGGCAACGTTAGTTTCGTTTACAACGGCTTAGCAACTTGCTGTGTAATTGGTACCGCATGACAGTTGTTGTCAGTTGTTAACTGCAATTTAGAAACATGGTTTATTTTACAGAAATGCATAAAATAACAATTCTACAGATGATTGGTGGCGTTGATAAAACACGATCACATATCGAATTTCGCGATGTGCCGCCTAATCCCAAGGAAAAATGAGTAAAATCGAAAAGCGATTTCGCGAGCATAGACATGTAAGACAGATACAAAAAAACTTTCTAATGCACTGAGTAATGATACCAAATTGGATGTAATTTTTAATTTCAACAACACACCACGAGGGCTTACAGCCTAAATACTATCGTACCGTGGGTGTTGACAAGGAGGAAAGAGGCAACTTGTTAATTCTGGACTTGAAGGTTTGGAGGTTCGGAGGAGAAGGAACCACATGTGCCGGCAAGGAATTCCACAACTTGGAAGTCCTCGGGACAAAAGAGCGGGCATAACAAGATGTTCTATGTCTGGTGACCTGGGCAGTAAAAGGGTGCATTCGCTCTGTTCCCCTGGTAGATCTGTTGGGGGCAGCAGGTGAAGGAACTATGGAAGAACGCTCATCTGAGCAGTGCCCGTGCAGATATCTATAAAAGAGAGAGAGAGGTCACCAACAGCACGTCGGTGGGCAAGGGATTGCAGCCTTTCGGCGAGGGTAGGGTCACCGATGAGACGTATAGCTCTCTTTTGAATGGAGTCAAGGATAGCGAGTGTAGAAGCGGCAGCTGCACCCCAGATGTGGGAGCAGTATTCAAGGTTTGGCCTTATTTGTGAAGTATATAAGATATAGAGATTAGCTGGTGAAAAGTATTTGCGAGCCCGGAAGAGGAAACCTAATTTCTTAGCAGCAGCTTCTGCAATTGATGTGACATGTTGGTGCCAATTAAGATTTCGAGCCACAGAAATGCCAACAAGAGAAAATGACTCATTACTTTGAATAACTTGGTTGTTCATTGTCATGGGTCTAGGGCTGGTGTATCTCTTATGAGAAAGAAAGCAAGACTGAGATTTGGTGGGGTTGAATTGTACAAGATTTCTACTTCCCCAGTCTAATATTTTTTGGATATCCACGGAGACAGAACCCTCCATGAGTCTGCGATCCTCATCTAATTGGGCTAAAGAGACAGGCTTAGAATATTGTATATTTGAGTGGAGGGTGCTGTCGTCTGCGTAACTGTTAACTGGGTTGGATGTGCTAGAGAAGAGGTCATTGATGTGGAGAAGAAACAAAGTAGGTGCTAAAGCTGAACCTTTAGGAACTCCTGGATTAATTGGATACAGTTTAGAGGAATGGCCATCCACAACAACAGAAATGATCCCGTTTGAGAGGAAATTTGCTTTACAGGTACAAAGTTTTGGTGGTAGGCCATAGGCCAGAAGTTTATTAAGCAGCGCTGTGTGCTAGACCTGGTCGAATGCTTTGGATGTGTCTAGAGCAACAATCTGGGATTCACCGTGTAGTTCCATAGACTTGTTCCAAAAATGTGTGACAAGGAAAGGAGGTCGGTAGTCCATCTGCGCTGACGGAATCCATACTGCCTGTCGTGGATTAGACTGTGTTTTTCAAGAAATTTTAGTAATTCGGTGTTTATATACTTTTCCATCACTTTAGAGACGACTGAAAGGAGAGAAATAGGCCTGTAGTTGCTAGGAAGCGCTTTGGATACTTTCTTGGGGGTGGGTTGCACTCGAGCAGTTTTCCAGTTACTAGGGAATATGCCTTTATTGTAAGATATCTGAAACAGACGAGTCAGGACAGGCGCAAGCTCTGGTGCGCATTTTTTTTTAGAACAATTGCTGGGATCTCGTCAAGGCCAGAGGCTTTCCTGGCATTAAGAGAAGAGAGCATCTTTCGTACCTTTTTAGTTTTGAAAATGATATCCGTCATTTTATGCGACATTGGTGACTGTTGGTGGTTGGACATTTGGAGGTGGGTTGAGAGTAGAATTGCCGGCGAACAACGAAGCAAAAAGTTCAGCCTTGCCCAGGGCGGTAGAAACAATTTCATCCCCTGAGACAAGAGGTGGAAACGTGCTTTTGCAAAAATTATTCCCAATAGATTTAGCAAGAGTCCAGAAGGGTTTGCCGCCGTTGGAGCTTAAGAGGACTTTGTTTTTGATGTGGTTATTAAACAAGTTTTTTTCCTCAGAAAGAATGCGGACATAGCGGTTTCTTGCGTCGTTAAATGCTTGACGATTTTCTTGACTGGGATTGTGTAGAAGCGTTTTGTGAGCTTTGACCTTTTCAAGTCTGGCCTTGTCACAGGATTTAGCGAACCAGGGCTTTTGAGTGGCTGAAGAGGTTTTCTGTGTACGTGGAATAAATAATTCCATGCCAGCTTGGATAATTTCGGTGACGTTTTGTGAGATATCAGAGGGATCAGGATGAGAGAAGCAGACAGACGCCCACGGAAATGAGGAAACGTAATCCCGCATTTCGTCCCAGTTTGCGGAGTCGTAGTGCCAAACGATACGTGGGTCTGATAACTGTGTGACCTCGGGTTGCATTGCGCAGGAAGCAGTGACCATGCCGTGGTCTGAGCGACCAAGGGGGGCGGTGACTGATATCTTATAGCATCCAGGTTTTGTAGTAAGAAGTGGATCCAAGGGATTTGAGCTGCTTGTTGGGATACGAGGAAAGTAAGTAGGTTGGTGAACCATATTGGCTAAAGAATTGCTGACTGCAAAGGCCTCCGCTGCTCTCCCTTGTGGATCGGTTTTTATTTAGCACTGATCCAAAATAATGTCGTGCCCAATTTGCCAAACTTATATCTTGATCGAACAAACCCACAAGTTTCAGCAATAGGGACAAAAAATTTGAACAGACTTTAATAGACTTTTAATTCTGTTCTTTCAAAAAATTATCTCTTTAAATTTGCGTCTCCTTCAGTTTGAAGCAATATTTCGTATCAATTTGTGCTCAATTTATTAAGTTATTATGCATAGGCGCCGTTTACGTAACAATTACAATCATATAAGTGAATTCGAAAGGGGGCGCATTGTTGGTGTGCGGGAAGCCGTTTTTTCAATCAGACAAATTTCCCACCGCACAGGACGCAGCATGTCAACAGTGTTATAGTGTTGGTCCAGGTGTTCTGAAGAAGAATTCATAACCGTCGTTATGGATCTGGACGACCTTGAGCAATTTCAGCACGGAAAGGTAGTCATTTGAGGATTGTGGCTTTATAAGACAGAGTTTCCCTCAATTGGAAATGCTTGGTTGAGAGTTATCAAACAAAGAGTCCCTATGGCTACGGTATATCGCAAAATACGCGCTTTTGGGCTTCGTTCGGATCGACCATTTTTATGTCTCCCACTGAAACCGCGACATCGTACTGCTCGGCTGGAGTGGGGTAACGGCATATCAAATTCGGATGGGGAATGGAATCATGTTGTGTTCTCTGACGAGTCCCGATTCTGTCTTCAGATCCACGATGATCGCAGAAGAGTAAGACGATTTGGAAAACGTGGAAATTCAGAATTTGCTGTGGAACGGCATACGGCTCTTGCACGGCAGGTAATGGTATGGGGTGCGATGGTACGGTAGCAGGTTACCTCTACTTTTTATCGACAGAAATTTTAACGCAAATGATAACATACTGAACGTACTGCAGCCTGTTGCTCTGCCATACCTACGAGGGTTAATTCAATCCATTTTCCAATAAGATAACGCACGTCCTCATACAGCAAGAGTTACTACAAGGTTACCACAAGAAAATAACCTGACCCCGCTCGCATAGCCTTCTCGCGCATTCTTCAGGATACCATGAATCATTTAATTTCAATCATGCCTCAAAGAGTTATCGAATGCATAAGAAACACCCAGACAGCACAGACACATTCTGAGAATATACCAGGAGTGTTTGAAGAGAATATTCAAACATCCCCAGAACATTCTTACAAGGTCCAAATATATTCATAGAACATTCTATGAACATGAGAATTGGACATATTCTGTCATACTAATAAGGTTCTTAGAATGTTATTTAAAATATTCTCAGGAGCTCCCAGTATCTTCTGAAAATGTCCCACGGACATTCAATGAATCTTCTCAAAATGTTCATACATATACTCATGGGAACATTGCGTTTTTAAAAAAGATATACAGGGTGTTTCGCATAAGAAACAACACAGAGCAGGGGCATGTAGGGGAACCTAAAATGGTGATTTAACGCAACTTACTCCTGTACTAAGATGCACCCCTAAGAAGTTATAGGCCTTCAAAGTGGCGTTTTAAATTTCGAAAAAAAATCAATATCTCAGTAGTACTTCAACTTACAAAAACCAAATTTGGTACGCGTTTTGGATGTACCAAGAGCATTATTCGTTGGTGAGTAGAGTTCAATCGAAGCATTTTAAAGGGTTGAATAGTGGTGATGCACCCATAAAATGTGACAGAATTTCTTAACCTATTGGCGGATCTAAAAAATTATTATTTCATTTTATGGGGAAATAAATTATAAAACTTTTCTACTCATGTTATTTTTCAAAAAACGTTTGTCTTTTTCAAGAAAAAACCTAATAACTAAAGACACATATTATTTTTGTTCCTTAAAATCATCAAAAATTCAATAGATGCCTGTGAAATTATCATGTTGAAGAATTTCTATAACTTATCGTTAGCAATTTTTTTATTTCTGTTATTTGAGTTGTCTGTCTTCTAATAAATTATACTTATTCACACTTTTTTCCTGATTGTCAAATTTGACCTATACATAAGTTTATTGGCAAATATTTAATTTTCGATGATTTTTAGTAAGATTGATAAAATGTTTCTTTACTTATTCGTGTTTTTCTTGAAAACAACAAAGTTTTTTGAAAATAACAGGAGTAACAAAGTTTTAGAGTAAAATTCCTCATAAAATGAAATATGTTCTTAAATCTACCAATCTGTTAAAAAATTGTGACATTTTAAGGGTGCATCACCCCTAATAAGCTCTTTCAAATGCCTTAATTGAACTCTATTTACCATTGATTAATGCTGTTGGTACACTTAAAACAGGTACTAAACTTGGTTTTTCTAAGTTAAAGTATTACAGAGATATTGATTTTTTTTTTTGAAATTTGAAACCCCACTGAAGGCCTATAACTTCTCAGGGGTGGAACTTAATATAGGGGTAAGTTTCGTTAAATCACCATATTTTACGTTTACCTACATGCCCCTGCCCTGTGTCGGTTCTCATGCGAAACACCCTGTATACATTTTTTGAATTGCACAGAAATTAAGAAAATGCAAAGATATGAAATATTGGATTTCTGTTCAAAATTTATTGATTTTCCACCATTCAACTGGCCTTTAATATATTTTCGTATAAGCAAGTCCAAGAGGCTAGAATTTGAACTTCAACCACTCACCCTTGTTTAGGTTACCATATTGTTCCAGTGGCTACACACACCTGTAAACTCAAGTTCAGATACGTAATAAGTCAACAATTCGAGTATTGCACTCTTATTCAGATCAAGTATGTACTTATAACAAATAAAAATAAATGTCTGAATAAAATATTAATAAAACAATTAAAATTTCAATAACATAAAAATCAAATAAATAAAGATACAGTTCTTGGAGTTGCCAAAAAATGTAATAGCCAAATACAAAGTTTCCGAGATGAATAATCATGGTTATCCCCACTGAAGTAACTTGAAATTTGGCTAGACTATTGATCCTACAGGCTTTAAGTGTGGCATTAAAGGAATTGCATTACACAATAGTACTTACACCTTTATAGAATACAACTAAATTGGACAGAACATGCCACAAAATCAGTCTAACTTGGACTTACACAAAACCGCAACTGTCGTCGATCCGACCTTTTGACCCTTCCCTTGTATGGTTGCTTTCTGCTCTGCTTCCGCGGACTTGATTTTGATTTCTAAAGCTATTTCAATATCCCAACGCCCAATGTTTGTCACCAACAGCATGGATATTCTGGTTGTAAAGGCATACTTTGGCAAAGTGATTCCGTATCTGATATATTGCAAGTTTTATTGTACATTCATCTTCTTACCATATGTTCCGGTCCACATTTTCTGCAGTGTAGAGTGATACTTCTTACAGCATTAACTTCTTCCACAGGAGTATAAATCCTGAGATGTTGGCTTAGACAATTCTATAGATTTGCAGTATGATTGCGCTTTCCAGTCCATCCACATCAAAATGTGGTGGTTTATATTGCATGACTTAGGTACTATTGAACATAACACAATTCTTAAATTATATATTATACAATGTAGGTGTACCTAATTAGTAAGATGATCCAGTCTCAAGCAAAATTGACGGACCCATCATGTCTGTGAACTACAGGAGATACTTTAAAACTTGTTTCTTTACTAGGTGCGTCCTAATTCTTGATAACCTCACACCATGTTTTAGTTGCTTCTGTACTCTGGATCTATGTTGTTTGCAATTGCACAGTTCTCCGTGTTAACGGCACATTATTATTTTTAATTAATTATGTTAGAATATAACCCTATACAACGTTGACCACAGATCATTCTTTTGACATTACTTTTTATTTACGTCTAGCGTCCATCTTGCCATCTCTCTTCTCGGCGGCATGTACATGCGCTCTATGCCTAAAGAATGGATTGCGTAAATATTTAATTTCGGATGTGTTTACCATAGACAGGTAACATAATCAAACATGCAAAATAGTTACTATTATAATTCTCACCACTATACCGTAATCATCATCTATCTTTTTCATTAAATTTTGAAGTTATATAATATTATAAGGACATCTCAAGCACATTCTGAGCGAATATTCAGTATAATAATCTATTCAAATATTCTCAGTATATGTATGAAGAATTTTCTTAGGATGTGATTGAATGAATGTACTCAGAATATGCAAGATTGAAGTTTGAAATTCCATAAATGTTATTAGAACATTACGAAACAAATATTCTGAAAAAAGAATGTTTTCACATTGTGAGAACATTCTGAGAATATCTTGTGCTGTATGGGCATTGGTGGACACCCAGTCACTATTAAAAAAGTTTGTTATTTTTTTATATTTTAGTTTAATAATGTAATCATTTTTTAAGTTTGATTAAACACACATTATCTATAAACAATATAACAATTTATCAACTCTTACTGGGTGTTTTTAAAAAGTCAGTATATTCAGGCGCTTACTGTATTTTAAATCTGACATTTATCTGTTTTATTAAAATATTCAAAAACTGATTTATATCAAATATCAACCATCTCAGTGTAGTTATTCATTTAGTATGTAACATTTTTTTACTAATCCCTACATCTCGTCGCGTGTTCCCCCTTGATAAAACCACACCCAATCATTTCCAGCAGCTGCAGTTGTCAGTCCAGCTAATGAAATTAACTGTAGCATGGAAGCGGGCACTGAAGTAAAAGCCGGACCGCAACCGTCTCCTCCTACGATTAGTCCTGGAGAGAGATGACACTTTCCAGGGAGTGCCGTCTGATATACTGTAATGCACTGGTTAACTGTTCGGGGCCTTTATCAACTTTTAAAAAACACTGGGAACGCCGCGTGGGTGTGTCATTTCTCATAATAACGTCCTGCCAGGCAGCGTGGATTGTTTGCTCACGTTTCCGCTTCTTCTGGCATTCCCGGTCATCAGCGATTGCCATCTACGTCAAACGTGAATTAAGGAACCAGACAGTTTGATAGTTTCACAGGTTTACGCTAAGTATCTTCGGAACAGAAAAGTTTAGTAGTCGATGCAAGTTTATGCCTTTTTTATAAAGTTAAAATTATACAGGGTGTGTAAATAGTATTGTACCAAATGGGATTATGCAGAAATGTTTGACATATAGATTTGATGGGGTTCAGTTGTTCAATATATGGCCAGGCGGCAAGCCGTAAGATAAAGCGCAATAAGGAAATAATTCCAGGAAATCTGGAAATTGATTTAATCGCTTTACTTTTAGCTCGTGAGAGATATACTAAGTTTTCCCCCTCGAGCAAAGTTGGCGTTAGCCACCATATTGGAAGAATGGCGTCCAATTTTAGTTTTTTTTTTGTGAATATTTCCTAAAATATTAATTTTCTATAAAAATACTTATTGACAAAATTAATCCTTATTAAATTTGTTACAAAAAAGGTCCTTACGAACTTTACCGTAAAACTTTTTTCAAGATATTTAACCGTACATTTGAAAAATCTTTCGTACCTCACCTAAAATCGATTTTTTTACATACTATTCATTATTTTTGTTGCACTATGCATATTTATTAGTGAATTTTTATTTTAAAAAATTCACTAATAGAGAGGTATCGATGGTGAGACTTTGCAAAAATTTTTGCAAATGACCGCGAATTTGGGCCCCTTGAACCCATATCCGGGGTCAGTTTCGATTTTTATATGTTTATATATATATATATATATATATATATATATATATATATATATATATATATATATATATATATATATATATATATATATATATATATATATATATATATATATCCAACCAATAACTCAAAAAATAATTAACCGATTTTGATGAAACTCGGCAAGTGCCTTTCTTTTATTAATAGCTTGGATGAGTTCGTTAGACAGGAAAATCGCACAAGGTTTTCCGCGAAAATTTTGAGTTTTCTTTCGAAAAAAATGTTTTCTCCGAAAATTACAAAGATATTTCGATAAAATTTGGTGTACATATTGCTTTGGGAAAGACCTAACTATGTGCCAAAATTCAGCTTTCTTGGTTTACAGAAAATTGAGCTATTCAAATTTGAAACATTTATTTTAAATATCACCGCGTTTCATTGACACTGGCTTATATGAGATCTAGTATGTCGTTGCCCTGGTAACGGAACATTTGATATTAATGCGCAGATCTGTTAGACGCTGTAACTGACGTTTATCGTATGGTATGATATTGTTTATATGTTTATTTGTTTGAGTCGACGAATTATTTGTGTAATTTGGGAAATTTTTATATACAAGTGCAAATTATTCCTTTATTAATGTTAGTGGGTGGATTAAACAGTGTTTGTTATGTTTTATCAACACATATAAAAGATCGAAGTTTTACAAAAGGGGTGATATGCAACAGGTTAGTTATTTTCTCTTTGATGCTTTGGCGGTAGTTTTAGTTAAGTTTGTGGTTTAACGGTCCATAATTTTTAGCTAATTTTCGTGCAAAAAATTCGTCAATGAGAAGACCGCGACTTTAGAATTTTAAAAAGATTTCTTCAAATGAGCGCAAACTAGGCCCCCTGGAATCCATATCCGGGTTTACGTTCAGTTTTGATCTGCTTACATATATACAGGGTGACGCGTTTCTACGGTAAAGCTGAATATAATTATTATTATACAAGGGACGAGAAAAAATTGTATAAGTTATTTATAGGGTGTCTTGAGCTGCATCTTATAAAATTATTAGTGAATTTTCTTAGAAAAAATTTCTTCAAATGAGCGCGATCTAGGACCCCTAGAACCCATATCTGGGGTCAGTTTCAATTTTTATATGTTATATATATATATATATATATATATATATATATATATATATATATATATATATATATATATATATATATATATATATATATATATATGTATCACACCGATAACTCAAAAAATAATGGGCCGATTTTGATAAAATTTGGCATGTACCTTTCTTTTGTAAATGGCTTTGACAAGTTTGTTAGTCAGGAAAATCGGACGAGGTTTTCCGGGAAAATTTTGAGTTTTCATTCGAATTTTTTTTTTTATCTCAATGAATAATAGGCCGATTTTGATAAAATTTGCCATGTACCTTCCCTTTGTAAATGACTTTGACAAGTTCGTTAATCAAAAAAATCGGACGAGGTTTTCCGGGTAAATTTTGAGTTTTAATTTGAAAAAAAATTTTATCTTAAAAAATAAAAAATCTATGATAACCAAATTTGGTAGGTAGGTTTACGATATAAAAAGTAAACTATACACCAAAATTTAGATTCCTATGTTACAAGAAAGAAAAGTTATAATAAAATATTTTGTGCCAGATCATTTCTATGAAAATTCACTACCATAACGCACTTGCTGCGTCCAGGCTTTTTTGACAATCACCAGCTGGCCCATAAGTCGTTGGTGATCCCTACAATTTTTTTTCGAACAGCCATATTTTATTGCATTTTTTATCGAAATATGTTTGTAAGAAAAAAAACAAGACGCAGTAATTGCGTTTTGGTAGCAAATTTTCATTAAATGCTTCAAATTTCAATAACTCAATTTGCTATTAACCTAAGGTTTGTTGGCTAGGAAACCAACGTTTAAACTTTATTGTCGAAAAATTTTTGTACATTTTCAAACAATAAGTTATTTTGATAAAATATGGCACATTGTTTCTACTATATAGGTTATACCGGTAACCAAATTGATGACTGCTTGTATTAAAAAGACATATTTGGTATTCAAAGCATTTTAATAAAAATTCACTGCCATAACGCACTTTCTGCGTCCAGAGTTTTTTATTTTATTTTAGGGATCACAAGATTATAGTAAGAAATCAAGCATGTACCTAAGAAGTTGCACAGAAAATATTCAATACTCGTTTTCACACGACCTTGCGGTAGAGTAAATGGCACGTTATTTTTTTCAGTGGTTTCCCCCGTAGGCCTAAACCACAGTCACATTCCAAATCTTTCGTAATTTTCTTCGTTTTGACGTTTTGCTGCATCGCATCCTTTTGAACATGTGCAGGATATTGTGTTTAAAAGTTCCTGTGGAGCCGGCCTCTTGGTAGTGCTAATTGGAACCAAACCATATTTAGAATTTATCCATCACAAGCCTAATGAATTTTTATTATTTCCATATCATGTTTGCACTTGATGGTATGTTCGAAGAGCATGTTGACGGGCCGCTACCTGAGTTGGTGGTAAGCCTGCAAGGCTAAAACGATTTTTCGCTAATGACTTTGCAAACAGTTGGTACCTTAATGTATCTAGTGTGTTTCCATCGTTGCTGGCTTCATAAAGCGGTGCGATAACGAGCTGTCCCGCTTTATCCACCTCATCTGATTGTGCATTTGGGTCTTTGAAAACATTTGCAGCTGTCTGCACGTCCTCATCTTTTTTTTTAAATTTCAACAACACACCACGAGGGCTTACAGCCTAAATACTATCGTACCGTGGGTGTCGACAAGGAGGAAAGAGGCAACTTGTTAATTCTGGACTTGAAGGTTCGGAGGAGAAGGAAAAACATGTGCCGGCAAGGAATTCCACAACTTGTAAGTCCTCGGGACCAAAGAGCGGGCATAACAAGATGTTCTATGTCTGGTGACCTGGACAGTAAAAGGGTGCATTCGCTCTGTTCCCCTGGTAGATCTGTTGGGGGCAGCAGGTGAAGGAACTATGGAAGAAAGCTGATCTGAGCAGTGCCCGTGCAGATATCTATAAAAGAGAGAGAGAGAGAGGTCACCAACGGCACGTCGGTGGGCAAGGGATGGCAGCCTTTGGGTGAGGGTAGGGTCACCGATGAGACGCATATCTTTCTTCTGAATGGAGTCCAGGATAGCGAGTGTGGAAGCGGCAGGAGCACCCCAGATGTGGGAGCAGTATTCGAGGTTTGGTCTTATTTGTGAAGTATATAAAGTATATAGATTAGCTGGTGAAAAGTATTTGCGAGCCCGGAAGAGAAAACCTAATTCCTTAGCAGCCGCTTCTGCAATTGATGTGACATGTTGGTGCCAATTGAGATTTCGATCCACAGAGATGCCAACAAGTGAAAAGGACTGATTACTTTGAATAACTGGGTTGTTTATTGTGATGGGTCTAGGGCTGGTGTATCTCTTATGAGAAAGAAAGCAAGACTGTGATTTGGTGGTGTTGAATTGTACAAGATTTCTACTTCCCCAGTCTAATATTTTTTGGAGATCCACGGAGATAGAACCCTCCATGAGTCTGCGATCCTCATCTAGTTGAGCTAAAGAGACAGGCTTAGCATATTGTATATTTGAGTGGAGGGTGCTGTCGTCCGCGTAACTGTGAACTGGGTTGGATGTGCTAGAGAGGAGGTCATTGATGTGGAGAAGAAACAAAGTAGGGGCTAAAGCTGAACCTTGAGGAACTCCTGCATTCATTGGATACAGTTTAGAGGAATGGCCATCCACGACAACAGAAATGCTTCGGTTGGAGAGGAAATTTGCTGTCCACGTACAGAGTTTTAGTGGTAGGCCATAGGCCGGTAGTTTATTATGCAGCGATGCGTGCCAGACCTGGTCGAATGCTTTGGATATGTCTAGAGCGACAATCTGGGATTCACCGTGTAGTTCCATATACTTGTTCCAAGAATGGGTGACAAAGGAAAGGAGGTCGGCCGTTGATCTGCGCTGACGGAATCCATACTGCCTGTCGTGGATTAGACTGTGTTGGGTCTTTGAAAACATTTGCAGCTGTCTGCACGTCCTCATCTTTTTGGAGCACCTTTACAAGTTTCATTTTCCCCTGTCGAAAAAAGGATGATATTGTATCACACCTACTAAACGCGTGTAAAAACAAAATGTTGTCTTGTAATTCCAATGAGAGAGTTAAACTGGTGGTGCAATAAAGCCTTCTGTTTGTTTTTCCTTTGCCCGGTTTCATAAAATGTTGGGTCGCGATATTCCTAAGACTGCCAGGATGACTAAAATGTCTATATCCTCAGCTACTATAAGAACAGAGATGTTGGACTGTGAAAAGTCAATAGCTGTATTTACAATTAGTACATCGGTATCTTCGGTAGCTTGTTTCGTTGAAAATCCTTCATTTTGGAGCTTTTGACGCAAAATCTCTATAAGACGACGTTTGTTCTTATCATAAGACAAGAATTTTTCTTGTGGCATAGTTGCTGCCATTGACTCATCAAAGAATACAGCATGCCTTCGGGACCGTCGATGACGCTCTACTGATTTCGTGCTGAAAGCTGCTGGGTCATCAGGATACCCATCAAAAACGATGACACTATATTTTTTGAAGTACTTTTTGACTTAGCTCACATATCTGGAGGGAATGGTAAAGAAAGTCTAATTTTGGTAGTAGGTTGCGCGATGAAGAAGGAAGCCACCGTCTATGACGTAAAGTTCATTCACGAATGTGACTTCTTCAGTAACAGAATGGATCAATTCATAAAAAATAGATTTTGACCTCCTTCGCATTCCTGATTCATCAAAGAGGGAAAGTGGGTAGGGAGCCAGTTCAAATTGAAGATATTGCTGTAACTCGTTATCCGATTTATTTGCCAAGGAAATCCGTTGGAAAAGTGTAAGAGGGTTAATTGCAATCTCTTCATCATGAATATTGATTTTGAATTTACTGCACGGAGAGACATCACTCGATCTTTTCGGGAAAACTTTACATCATGAAAGTTTTGACCGACTATGCTTGTTGTGCAGATTTGCCAATCTCGTATGCCCTATAGCAATTAATTTTCTCGCCTTCTTCAACCCGTGTACGTTCCTTGTTTCGTCCTAGATGTCAGTAGCTTGTACATCTCACGTTTCGTTCAGATTTTGGCTACGTTAAGCCAATTAATTTAGATATGTTTTGATTATTGCTGGTATAACACACTGATGAGCTCAAATAAGAGCGAAACTAGTAGGTGTTTCCAGTAATAATCTTGATATATCTATTATTTATATTATTCGTATATTTCCTTATAAGAAAGAATATAGTGGCAGGGCTGACGATTTTAAAAGATCGTCTGTGGTTGTACGGCGACACCTGACGTACAGAATTTGTACCGAGTCGTCTTACAGACAAAGTTATTTTTTTCGTCCTAGAGGTCAGTAGCTTGTACTGGGTGATTATGTCGCCCCCCTTTAACTTTGTTATTTTAAGTGTCACAAAAAATTGAAAGTGTGCTTATGAAGGTGCTAAAAAATACTTTTTTTCTACGTATTAAAAAATTTGAAAAATGATCAGTATACAGGGAAAACCAAAAAGTTCATTTTTTTCAATGGATCACCCTATATATGAATTTACTTTCGATTCCTCGTAAAATCTCTAAGCATAATTTATGTAACATACCGTATACTTAAAATGAATAGTTTTTGAAATATTAGCATTTGAAAGGTTGTCATCAAATATTTTATTAAACAATTGTTACAAACCAAGAAGTGCTAGGATACCACACTTTTAATTGAAAACAAATAACTGACAGTGACATTCTGTCAATATTGTATTTGAATTGTTTAGTAAGTAAAAATGCCGTACTTAGGCAGAGAAAGAAGAGCTATTTTAAGGTATTGGGGGAGAAAGAGCTTGTTTTCTTTCCCCAATGTTTTGCAGGTGGATTGATCCCACCCTCGCTAACTAGTCGGCTTTGCTAATTAGCGTTGGAAGAAGAATATGTTGAAGATCTGGACTGTATGTGGACAGTATTTATAACTCTAGGTGCACTGGATTCCAGAAGATTTCAATAATACACTTTTTTATATTTATATGTTGTATTGTTACTATATACACTTTGAACTTAACAATTATTTACAATTTGCGGTTTTACACTTGATTTAATGGGTTATTCAGGAGATTTCACAATCTTATTAGCTACTTGCTATTGCATTTAACTGCGCGTATACTTTCTAATTTCGAAGAAAACACTGACTTTGCACTGTAATACTGTACGAACGGAATTTCTGTAGGAAGATTGGAGCTTGAACTGAAGTGGCGTAATCACACTAGCGATGTTTAGGTAGAATATCGGGATCTTAAAAGTCCCAAAAAGCGATGAAGATGAGATTCGTTGTAGAACGGCACTGTAGATTTGAACTGGCTTAAACACACGAGCGATGTTTAAGTGGAAGATTTGGAACTCAGGGTTCCAAGGAGCGAAGAAGATGATATCTGGCGTAGAACTGCACTGTAGAATTGAACTGGCTTAAACACGCGAGCGGTGTTCAAAGTAGAAAATGGGGAACTCGGAGTCCCAAGAATTTAAGAAGAGGAGATCGAACGTAGAACTGACCTGTACCTTGCGAAAAGCTTGCTTTTATCGAGCTTTCGCGTAACGCCAGATGACGTAGTTGACATAACATAATGTCAGTAATACAGAATGGCCAACTAGGTAGAAGCATTATTCCTAGTGAAGAAAATCCACTGGGTGCATCTAAAGAATGCGTCTAAGACAGC
Organism: Tillus elongatus; assembly: GCA_964006375.1. Taxonomy (NCBI): domain Eukaryota; kingdom Metazoa; phylum Arthropoda; class Insecta; order Coleoptera; family Cleridae; genus Tillus; species Tillus elongatus. Next base: position 119,831,183 of record OZ023267.1, read on the forward strand.
TAAAGTTATTTACAATAAAGAGCCTAACGGTATATAAGTATTCTTTGAATGGCATTGTTCATGCGTAAACCTAATGCGATACAGAGAATAAAGGATAAGGATTACCAGCAAATTGGAAAAGATTGTGAAATCCGGAGATAAATAATTCCAGGTAGAAACTTAAAGGATAGAGCAACGTAATGAAAGTAAAGAGACAGGGGCGTACCAATTATGTTTCTCCAACAGGTATTATATTAAAAATAATTTAAATTGTCGCACTGCCATTAGAAATATGATATAATATAATCCCGGTATGCATGTCCCAACTCGAAAAACGTTCACATCTATATATAGGAAGTTTCAAGAAACATCAAATTTACAAAGGAGAAAAAGAACTGCTGTGAACGTAGATGAAAATGCAGAATTGAATATTTTACAGATTAAAGATTAAAGATGATCGGGTCGCATTTTATCAACTGATTCTAGATAGAATAAACATGAATAACAATTTTTTGAAAACAGTTATATGGACTGACGAGTCTACCTTTTCTACTAGTCGCCTGCTTAACCGAAAAAATACCAGACAATGGACAAGAGAGAATCCACATTCCTATAGGGAATTTAAGTTCCAAGGGCGACAATCCGTGAATGTGTGGTGTGGTATCCTTGGCGATCGAGTTATCGCTCCGTCTTTTTTGGTATTGTTTTAAATAGAGGCCGCTATTTAGATTTCTTGGAAAACGAGTTCGAAGAATATTTAGACGATTTGCCTTCAAATATATTACAAAATATAATTTTTCAACAGGATGGAGCCCCCTTCACAACATTCGTGCTGTGCTCAATTACCTAAATGAAAGGTTTCCTGAATGGATTGGAAGAAATGCGCCAATTAAATGGCCTGCAAACAGCCCCGATTTGACACCTATGGATGCGTTTCTTTGGGGTTATATAAAAAACCGTGTATACGACCACCAAATTGAAAACCTCGATCATTTTAAAGATTTGATACGAATGAAATTATTAATTTAAATGAAAATAACCCAGCATTCATAACAGATTCATTAGAGAAAATGCGAAGAACGCTTATACAATGTGTTGAAGAAAATGGAAGCCCGGTAGAGCATCTTTATATTTAATTAGCAACGGTTTTTGTTATATTATTTATTGTTAGATTTCTTGACTTGTAACAGTTCTTTTGGTTTAATAAAATTTGTGATGATAACGTTTCAAATGCGAATATTTCAAGAACTGTTCATTTCAAGTATACGGCATGTTATATAAATTATGCTTAGAATTTTACGAGAAAAATAAATTCATATATAGGGTAATCGATTGAAAAAAAAAGAAATTTTTGGTTTTCCCTGTATACTGATCATTTTTCAAATTTTTTTATACGTAAAAAAAGTATTTTTTAGCACCTACATAACCATACTTTCAATTTTTTTTAACAAAGTTAAAGGGGGGCGACATTATAAAGAATCACCCTGTACATTTCAAGTTTCGTTCAGATTTTGGCTACGTCAAGCCAATTAATTTAGATATGTTTTCATTGTTGCTGGTATTACACACTGATGAGCTCAAATAAGAGCGAAACCAGTATGTGGTTCCAGTAATAATCTTGATATATCTATCTATATATATATATATATATATATATATATATATATATATATATATATATATATATATATATATATATATATATATATATATATATATATATATATATATATATATATATATATATATATATATATATATATATATATATATATATATATATATATATATATATATATATATATATATATATATATATATATATATATTGAAACTGACCCTGGATATGTGTTCTGGGGGCCTAATTAGCGCTCATTTGAAGAAATTTTTTCAAAATTCAAAAGTCGAGATATCCTCATTAGTGAATTTTTAAAGAACATTCACTAATAAAATTTAATAGTGAGTACGCCGTTTCTTTCATAGTCAGACGGGGAAATTTTGGCGTTTACCTCGTGCCTGCCACGCTTATAATTTGACAGGTAGATTCCTTTTGAAAATAAAAATTAAGTTTTCTTCTGGAATACTTTTGTAACTTTAATAAAATTTGTTACACAAAGGGACTTTCAGTACCTACATATACCAAATTTTAATTTTCAAGCTTCATAGAAATCTGAGTTTTAGGCATTTAAACTTTTTTCTCAAAAGGGCATTGAAACATTTTGTATGATAATAGAGCGGTATCGATGGTAAGACTTTCGAAAAATTTCCTCAAATGTGCGTGAGCTAAGACCTCTAGAACCGATCTCCAAGGCCTGTTTAAATTGAAAGTATTAATTTTAGTAAAAAGTCTGGACGCAGGAAGTGCGTTATGGTAGCAAATTTATTTAAAAGTATTTTTAATAGCAAATGTCTTTATTTGATGCAAGCAGGCATCAAACTTTGTTACCTATATAGTAGAAACAATGTACTATATTTCATCGAAATAACTTTATTGTTTGAAAATATATAAACATTTTTCAAAAGTCTGGATGCAGCAAGTGTGTTATGGAAGTGAATTTCCATAAAAATGTTTTTAATAGCAAATGCGAGCAGACATCAATCTGATTACCGGTATAGCCTATGTAGTAGAAACAATGCACTATATTTTATGAAAATTACTTATGGTTTGAAAATATACAAGAATTTTCCGAAAATAAACTTAAATGTTGCTTTCCTAACCAACAAAGCTTACGTTAATAGCAAATTGTGTTATTGAAATTTGAAGGATTTAATGAAAATTCGGTAAATTTGCAGATTAGCTCCCGAACGCTTTTCAAAAAATTATTTTCAGAAACATTACTAGGACCCCACCTGAATGCACAAACCACAAGAAAAAATTCTTGTTCACACCCCCCAAGGAAGTTACGGGACTGGGAGTGACTATGGGTGCTGGGCGGGGTAGGCAGTAAAAAGGAAATATGAGCAGGAAATGCGAAGAAAACCGCTTGAAAGCTGTCTATTTGAAGCCATATCCCCATTAAACCCTGCATACCCCGCACAGCACCCCTATTTGCCCCAGGTCACGTAACTTCCTTGGGGGGTATGAACAAGAAGTTTTTCTTGTGGTTTATGCAACAAGGTTGGTTGTGTACACACACACAGGGGGGGGTCTACAAAGAAGTACCCCCCATCCGGTTCGACTTGTGGCAGGTTGGCGGGTGGTTGCTTCGTCGTGGGAATTTTCCTCCCCCCTCGCGTGCATACAACCACTCTCGCTGCATAAAGCACAAGAAAAATGTCTTGTTCCTACCCGCCAAGGAAGTTACGGCACTTGTGGGGATAGGGGTGCTGTGCGGGGTAGGCAGGGTTTAAGGGGGATATGGCTTCAAGATGTGAAAAAGACAGCTTTTAAACCCGTTTTATTCGAATTTTCTGCTCATATTTCCTTTTTACCACCTACCCCGCCCAGCACCCCTACTCACTCCTGGTCCCGTAACTTCCATGGGGGGTGTGAACAATAAATTTTTCTTGGGTTTGTGGATCCAGGGGGGGGGGTGCTAGGCAGGTTCCTGAAAACAGTTTTTTTTAAGCATTCGGGAGCTAAACTGCAATTTTACCGAAAATTCGCTACCAAAACGCACTTACTGCGTCCAGATTTTTTTCTTACAAACGCATCATATTTCGATAAAAAATGCAAAATTGCATTAACAAATTTGTTCTACGAAAATTAGCTAAAAAAAATTAGAGACCGTTAAACCATAAACTTCACTAAACCTACAGCGAAAGCATCAACTTAAGTAAACCGACAGCCAAAGCATCAGAGAAAGGGTCTATTTGAAATGAATTTTCTGTAAATATTTTAGTAAAATGAAGGGCAATGACGGTTGAATCTGAAACTTAAGGGTTTGCAGAACACTTCTTGCAACATTTTCTTTTTAAAATCCGTATTTGTTTCACGTTCTTTGCCTAAACATTGCCAATTTTGACGTTTAACATTGCGAGTTTGACGTTTTGAGGAAAACTCCAAAATTGGTTTCTTTAATTGCCTATAACTTCTTTGTCTTTAAAGCTAGAGAGCTAAATTGTAGTGCAGAGTTCACTCTTTATAATACAAACACGCGTATCAAATTTGGTTGCCCTTACTTTATTTCCGGAGATATGAATTTTTTTTAGAAAGAAAACACAAAATTTTCCGGGAAAACCTGGTTCGATTTTCCTGACTAACGAACTTATCCAAGCCACTTGCAAAAGGAAGGTACTCACCAAATTTGATGAAGATTGGTCCATTATTTTTTGATATTCATTGATTGTTGTTGCCCTTACTTGGTGAAACTTGTCCATACTAAATACAGACTTGGAGACTACTTCTCTGGCTTCAGAAGTAGTCTCCAAGTCTGTATGTAATATATATATATATATATATATATATATATATATATATATATATATATATATATATATATATATATATATATATATATATATATATATATATATATATATATTTATGGTAAAGAACGCACATATGCTACGGATGTTTTATACGCTGAGACAAAACTGCTGGGTATTAGGCAGCTTTTCTACTTTAATGCTGCTGTATACCAGCATATTCATCGATGTGAATTGAAGGAGTTGAGTCACAACTATAATACGAGACACTGCGCACACGCATCTAAAACAGAAAGAGCTAGGCAGACAATTGCACAGCGTTCCTATGCTTACCTTTGCGTAAGAATATATAATTCTATACCAGCCCAAATTCGCCAGCAGCATGGACTTCGAGGTTTTAAAGTTGGTTTAAAAAAGTGGATAGTTGGACTAGATCGTGAAGTAATCCACAGGGTCGTGGAGGTTAATATGCTGGTGTAGTGGTCTTTCCTTTGTATTTTGTTGTTTCTTGTGCCTGGCGTCTGACCTGTGGGGCCCGCGCATGTGTGTGTGTGTGTGTGTGTGTGTGTGTGTGTGTGTGTGTGTGTGTAGGTTACCCATAGTGTGGCTTAGGACATTTGGTAAAAGAGATTTTATCTATAGTCAAAAAGCATAGTTATGTTTTTTTATATTTTCCGCGAATCGCTGGAGTTCGTCTGCAGTTTTGGTTTTTGTTTGTATTTCTTTACAGTGTCAGAGTGTGCACTAGCTTATCTTTAGAGAGAATGATGTTACAAGTATCACCAACAAGTCTTCGACTTAGTTGACTTTTAACGTTATTGAACAACCAGGCTCTTGATTAGCCTTGTAAGTTATTTTGTGAGAAATGTATATTTGTTCAATTTTGTTCAATCAGGCTCTTGATTAATCTTGTAAGTTGTTTTGTAAAAAGAGGTATATTGTTCAATAAATTATTATTATTATTATATATATATATATATATATATATATATATATATATATATATATATATATATATATATATATATATATATATAAAACACAGATCTCCTCATTAGCAAATAAAAATAAAAAAATTCGCTAACATGCCGTACTGACAGTGTACAATTCTCATGGAAATTCACTGCTATAACGGATTTGCTGCGTCCCGAGATTTATCTTTTTGAAAACTATTTATTACATATGGTTTTTGGCAGCTTAAATTGCTGCTTCTACAAGTTTTGTCTCTAGGATGAATTTGTGATAACCTTACAGATAAAATTTTGTTTTGATTTCTTCGAATAGTTGTTCTAATAATTGAATTTCACGCTTCACGCAAGTTATTTAATAATATTAGATAATAATTCTTTATCTGTCTATAACAATAAGGGACTTCTCACTACTCAGTGACGTAATCTTTAGTTACTTATGATTCTTAATGTTTGTTTAGTGGCTCACCTTTTGTAAACGAAGGCGAAATTGTTATTTTCTGTGTTAGTTGTGTTTAGATACTTACATATCTGTGGAGCAGGTAATTCTTAAAATCATCTAAATCTCTATACAAACCATAATTTTCCTAATTTTGATCTCATTGCTAATTTAGTGACATTGTTTTAAGTAAATAATAAATAAATAGTGTTTATTGATTCAGTACAAAAATATATAACATATAACAATGTAATGTTTGACAAATAAATCAGCACACAATAAACACATTTTCCCATAGAAGTCAGGGGCATGCGATGACATTTCAAATAAGGGAAGCAATTCTCAGAAACTTACCTATTTGTGATGTAACTCAATTCTTCTGTCGTTTTTGGCAAATTCGTTAATAATGTCGTCATAAAACTGTGGATTCTGGGACATTTACTGGACGAGTTTATTTTCAACTGACAAAATTGAAATTTGGGAAAGTCTTTCCTGTCCTGTTGAATTCATAACAAAACTCTTGATACGTTTCAAAGTAGGAAAATTTCGTTCTAAAGATGCACTAGTAGCAGGAATTGTTAATACTAATTCACATAATTTGAACACTTCAGACTATGCATTTTCCAATTTTGATTGTTTTAAGAAAGTTAAAAGTTCACTGGCGTTAGTTTTTGTGTCAATAACATCGGTTTCATAAATGACTGTAAGTTCTGATCGTAATAAGGCGTTGTCAAAATAATATCCATAGTGGTGAAATAATGATTTGAATGAATCTTCTGGGAAGGGTATCCCTTTAAATCCTCCAAAATTACACAATTCAAGAAATTTCAGGTCACTGAGATGATAAAATCTGTAGTTAATTTGCTGCTGAATTTGATCTATCATTTCGTAGAAAAGGCGGCGGTAAGGAGTTTGAAGGTCTCCCACATTATCAGTGCGCAGACAATTTCTTCGTGGCTCCACTTCTTCTAATTCAATTGTTTTTCCAGAACTTATCAAATTCATTCTACCTAAGGTAGCAAAAAACACTTTACATCCTTTATAATGATTTATAGATTGGGATAAAATGAAATTTAATTTATGAGCACAACAGTGTACAAATAGAGCAATGGAGAACGTTTCCCGCACTTTAGCTTGAAGACCTCCTAAATGTCCGGTCATAACAGCAGCCCCATCATAGCTTTGGGCAATTAATTTCTTATCAGCCTCCTCAATATCTTTCATAATATTAAGCACAATTTTATATAGAGCGTTTGCGGTACGATCTTCTGTCACATTTTTAAAGCTTAAAAATCTTTCTTGTACACTCCCATCCATTTTTACGTAGCGTATTACTACAGGTAGTTGACTTAAATTAGTTACATCGGTTGTTTCATCTAGAACGATAGCAATGAAACGAGTCTGTTTAATTTCAGATTTAATTCTGTTTAAAATAATAGTGACAGCAGCCGAAATTAAGGCATTCTGAATGCGATTTTATGTCCCGCGAAAAACGTTAGACTGTTCCAAGTGATTTTTTTAAACAAATGTCGTATTTGGCTATTAAAGAAACTAGGTCTTGAAAGTTTCCTCTATTTGCAGATGTAGTTGTTTCGTCATGAGCCCTGAAGCCCAATTCATGCTGACCAAGAAAACACACAACATCAATAAGTCTTTTTAATATGTTTCTGTTTTTATCAACCAGTTCATTGTGTTGGCGATGACTAATTTCTATCTCCTTGTCAACGGCGTATTTAATTCGCCAAAGACACTTAATTTTAAAATGGTCTGTAAATGCGCTTTAGACACATGTCTTTTTACTACTTTATGTAGATTATTCAAGTCGAAAAACCCACTTTTATTCCACACCCCCTTTTCAGTCACAAATAGACTACCAGACCAACAAAACAGTTTATTCCTGTTTTCACAACTCGTTAACCATTCATATGGTTTATAAGTTTTTTCCGCGTTGAAATGTCAAGTACATGTTTTAATTCTTGTATTTAAGTTTTTTAGAGCAGGTTTCGGCCTACCTTTATTAATAATAGCATGTTTTTCAGCAAACGGTAAAGCCGAAAATCCTTTGGTTATCAAGAAACACACAATACAATCACAGTTATTATTACCACTTGTTTGTAAAGTTTGTAAATCCCCACCCCCACAGTTGCCGCTGTTAAAAGCTGATCTACTTGCAGCCATATTAATAATCGTAAAATGTCAGTTTATTTAACTTAGTCAACTGCTTATATCTACGAAATAATTAGAGACATTCACTTTGTACGTGCACCGTGTCTTCCTAGTACAACACGTTCTAAAAATACGCGTACATCGCACCGAGCTAGGGTCACAGTATAGGGAATCATATGCTGTGCTAGGGTTTCTTATAAAGTTGCCTGCTGACTACGTGTATTTAACTAAAGTCATTCCATCCACTCGTAGTATCAGGTTCATGCTGTTCGCTGGCGGTCGCATTTACTGGGACGACGTGCTTGCTAGGAGCGTATATACAAATACAGTATGATGCATAATAAATAATTATGTGTGTGAGCTTGCGAAATAAAAATTGTAATAATTAAATTAGTTTCAGAATTTGAAATTTAATATTTAAAATACACAAGGGATTTTAAATAATGCGGTTTAGGTATGTAGTCGTTATTTTAAGGGAAGCAATGCTTCCCTTGCTTCCACGGACCGCACGCCACTAATAGAAGTTATTTAAAACTTGTGCGTGGGTTCCAAACTGTTCATCGTGTGAGGACATGCTTCACAAAGTGCACAGATAACAAATAAAACGAGTAAAAATTAAAAATAATAATAGAAAACCGAGTTCATTAAGGATAACTCAAAAACTACTGGTCAGATCTTGATAAAATTTATAAGCACTAGCTTTCAAATAAAAAAATAATAATCATCAAAATCGGTTTACCTAGAAAAAAGTTCTGAGGTAACACACCTAAAAAAATGCAGTCGAATTGAGGACCTCCTCCTTTTTCTGAAGTCGGATAAAAACGCACATATAGGCAAATACACCATTCCAAGAGACACAAAAAAGCACAAGCAAAAGTTCTAGCGAACTCCGATCACACAATATAATTAAACAACAACTAACACAACCATCCCGGTTTTACTACACCACATCAGACTCAGCCGGCGCATAGTGGGTCAGAATCGGCATTTTTCGGAAAAAATCCTGTATCACAAAATATTCGAATGTTTCATTTATATGTTGTTGTTTTGTGCAAATGGTATGGTAGTACGTATATTTTAGGATAATATATATTTTAAATCTACCATCTAAAAATGTTAAGAAAAAACAAATACCGAGTACTAGACTATCTTCAATTCAGATCTTATAAAAGACCTAAATTGACATCTAAGAACTGTATGAATTGTTTTTCCTCACAGAACAATTACTTGATCCTTCTGAGGTTATATATATATATATATATATATATATATATATATATATATATATATATATATATATATATATATATACAGGAAAGTCAAATTTCCATGTTTATTGTTATACAGGGTGAAATACCAAGTCAATTATGGTTTTGTTATAACAGTAACAAGAAGCACCGCCAACTATGTATTTATCTGCAGATATACGCAGCTGATTTCTGCCTCATCACTTAGGTCAAAGTGCAGATAAAATAATTAAACTGGTCAAAACATGTAGGTCCATGTAGCTAGTAGTTAAAAATCTAAGACTCTGTGCGACCTAAAAAAAGTTTCATAGTAGAACCTTGCCAAATTTGGCATGACCCTTTTATATAACTTTTTATAATTTATTATATATATATATATATATATATATATATATATATATATATATATATATATATATATATATATATATGAAGTAAAGTTCCTACTTACCCAGTAAAAATATTGAAACCCATTAAGCCATTTCTTATACAAAAATTAACGTTGAACTTGAACGCACTTTTCCAGATTTTTTTAAGTACGATTTTTATGTAACTTTGAACACTTAAAGTTATGTCAACTGAAAGTGAATTCGAACATAATAGCTAAAAATCACATTCACACTCTAAGAACACAAAAAGAAAATAATATAGCTTATGTGACATATATAATAAATATATATTTTTTCCGCCTCTAACCCATTGTGCGGCGTAGAAAAACGATCTTGTTACAAGTATCCGGGGTACACACGTTTTTGTTTTGTTTTGCTTTTGGATACAGGCGTGAAGAATGCTGCATGCAGACCTTAATCACAACACTGTAGTATGTGGGATATCTTACTCACTAAATTCCGCTTCCTGGAGTACCGGACCTTACTCCATATCTTCGTTGGAAAGATTTCACACAATGACGTTTGGATTTGAATGTTTCCATTCTGTTTTTGCCGCGGGGGCGTTATCGGGTAAGTATAAGCTTTGGACGCTTATGCCTATGTGGAAGTTGCTCCTCGTAGTCGGTGGTACTACGGAGAAGAGCATTTGGGTGTGAAGCGGCTTTTGCGAATTGAGTGGTGGATAGTTGAGTTATAAACTCAAGTATCGAAGGGATTTTCAGATCGGAGTGAATCTGACTGTTTCTGACAAACCATGACGCTTCGGTAACCATTCTCAGAATTTTATTCTGGATGATTTGAAGGGTCTTGGTGTGTGTGTCGGCCGCGGTAGCCTATGCAGGAGATGCATAGGTCAAGGCTGGTCGGATTATGACTTTCTACATGAGCAGTTTATTGTTCGTGGACAATTTGGAATTGCTATTAAGAAGTGGAAATAATTTCGAGATGAGCATCGAAGCTTTCAGTCGGGCATTTTGTACATGGGGGGCGAGATGTTAAGCGTTTGTCGAGGAAAACCCCGAGGTATTTGGCGGAGTTGTGCCAGGGAATTAGAGTGTTGTCCACTGGTACGTGTTCGTGACGTGTGTCTCCTCTTGGAAAATAGGACTGTTGAATGTTTATTGGAGTTTATGGCTAGACATGATTTCCTATGCCTTGTAGCTCGTCTACGGCGGTCTGTAGACGTTGGGTTATTATCATCGGCTGAGTGGAGCTGCTGTGGATGGTAGTGTCGTCAGCCTTACAGTGCGTATGTCACGTTTTGGGTGGGTGTCGGTATATCTGCGACAAGTATATTGTACAGCAGAGGGGATATAGCAGAACCCTGCAGGAAGCCAGCCGTACCTGAGTAGGTTCTATATCTGGTTCCCATATGTTTGACCTGGAACTTCCCCTGTTGCAAGTATGACCTGATTAGGATAATCAGAGGGAGAGTATTTGCGAGCCCTAATTTCTTAGCAGCCGCTTATGCAATTGATGTGACATGTTGGTGCCAATTGAGATTTCGATCCACAGAAATGCCAACAAGAGAAAAGGATTCATTACTTTGAGCATCTTTCGTACTTGTTTAGTTTTGAAAATGATATCCGTCATTTTATGCGCGACATTGGGGACTGTTGGTGGTTGAACATTTGGAGGTGGGTTGGGAGTAGAATTGCCGGCTAACAACGAAGCAAAAAGTTCAGCCTTGCCCAGGGCGGTAGAAACAATTTCATCCTCTGAGACAAGAGGTGGGAACGTTGGCTAAAGAAATGCTGACTACAAAGGCCTCCGCTGGTCTCCCTTGTGGATCGGTTTTTGAAGATCCTAGCCATTCCTTATTATGGACATTGAAGTCACCAAGAATAGTGACATCGGAGGAAGGATATCCAGAAATCAAGGTACTAACGTTAGCTACTAAACTAAAATTATTTTTGCATATACAGGATGTTGCATAAGTTAGATATAACCCAAACTTCACTTTTTTTTTAAATGGTACACGCTATATTTTTGAATTTCTCTTGTTTTGCCGATTCATCCAGTAGTTGTTAGGGTCTATACAGAGCCGTTCAAAAGTTATGGCCACTTTTCTAAAACATCGGTCTGCATCTTCATTAATATGTCAGCATGCAACACTATATCATGTCAAAAATCTGAAAAGGTGTTCTTCTTTCAACTGCGATCAATACAGAAAGAATTCATTGAAAACAGTATACACATATCCTAGATGAAAACATCCCCGAAATAGTTCGCGCTTTGATGATAAATCGTGCGAATATCTGCCATAAAGTAGAAGGCGATTTGTTTGAACATATGTTGTAGCAACAGCACATTGTTATGTTTAAAATCCATTCGTTTGTAATAGTCCAGTCAAAACAATGTTTTACCTCCTGAAAAATCCGAAAGTTTTGAAATTTCGCATACTTATTTAAAGGTACGTAAGAATGAATATACCGAAAGTCCTCATGAATATGAGGTGAGCTCTAGCGGCAATTAAAGAAAATAGGGCACTTTCTTTGTTTTTTCGTTAATATCTCGAGAACCGTTGGTCGGGGGCAAAAGTTGATTATATACATAATTAAGGACTATCAATTTTTCTAGAAAAATGGTTATATACATTTTTCTTGTATTCCCAATGGTCCCCGAGTTTTAGGCGCTAAAAGAGAGCGTTTTGTAAGAAACTACCTTAGGGCGGTACAATATGGCATTTCTATTAATATGTGACAATAATAAGTTACCAAATTAAATATAGTACTTACAATGCCTACTAAACCGGCGCCGAGCGGCAGTTAGTTCCAGTCAGGTTTCCCTGCTATCCGCGTCGTTGCATGAGTCTGATGTGAGGTCATTCGTTTCTTTATTACATTTTCGTGCGTTCTTACCATTTTCGTTCGGTCAGTGCCTTAGTAGTTTTTCGCATAGTAGACGTATGTTGTGTTTACATAATAGACATATGAAATGGAAGAGAACTGTTTGTTGTGCGACAAAATTCTTGGTTCACCTTCTGGTGTAACGAAAGTTGGTTTGAAGGGAATCAGATCGTTACTGCTCGCTAGTGAGCAAAGGAAAGATGATTTGTGTTCTAAGCTTCGTGGTATTGAGACAATTAGATTACACACTGAGTACCGAAAACAGTACACACGGGATGAGTCTATAAAGGCTTTCCTGAAACAGCAGTCTGCTGCAGACCTTTCTTCATCAACACAAGATAGCTCTTTGCCCCAAACAAGGTGGTTTGTGAAAACATTATTTGAATTTAAAGCAAAATGTTTCTTCTGTGCAGATGTTATTGATTAAGAGTATTTTAAAAAGCAAATAAAGAAACCTATAAAAGCCCGCAGAGATGCATTCTGTTGTCGAAGTAAGGAAATGATTACCACTGTATTGAATTCTGCAGACAGGAGAAATGATGAAAAGGCAGAAGTTAGGCTGCGTCTGTTTGGCATTAGAGATCTTAGCGCTGCTGATGGAGTGTACCACCTGGACTGCTACCAACAATTTGTGTCCCACAAGCCTCCAGAAGAGGGTAGAAAACGTGGACGGCCGGAGGCAGATTGCATTATAAAGGCTATGGAAGAGATTTACTCCCTCATTGAGAATAGTGAGGAATGCCAACTTTCTTTGAACAATTACGTTCTGCAGTATTTGGGGATGTTCCTTCAAATGATGCAATTAAAAGCAAACTCAAAGACAAATATGGAGAGAGAATTATAATTGCTGTGGGAGTTGGATGGAGGAATGCAACCATCTGTTTCAATGATGTTGGATTCAAAATTTTGAACTCATGGTATGACAGAAAAGCTGATGAAAGTAATGAGCGACTACGAATCGTACAAGCAGCAGCAAAAATAATAAGGCAGGATGTTCAGAAAAATGTGTATGATACAAGCGCCTACCCTCGGGGCAACAAATTTTTAAAAGAAGTAGCTTCTTGTGTAGCCTCAACTCTACAAGGTTTTCTGGAGACATTGATCATGAAAAAAGCAGATAATGCAAATAAAAAAAGAAAATGCATTTCTATTGCTCACAGTATTATCTCTGCGATACGTCCAACCTCTTTTATATCAGCAATAATAAACGGTGTTGCTTTGTTTGCGTACAGAAGGTTTGCAAGCAAGATGTTTGTAAACCTTTTATCAAGTTTAGGGTTCAGTGCTTCATATCACAGCGCACAGCAGCTGGAAATGTCAGCAATTCATCACATTCAACCTGAAAATGATACTCCTTTTCAACAATTTGTGTTTGACAACGCGGACTTTAATGTTAGAACACTGGACGGTCTCAACACATTCCATTCTATGGGTGGCATCAAATGTGTGCCTTCTGGAAGCACAACTGGAAGCGAACACGAAAAACCAATACCGAGGCTCACCAAGGTATCACCTGCTATGACAGTAGGGGAACTTGGAGTGATTCCGTTACAAGCTTACCAAAAATCACAAGGTGGATTTAGTAATGTGATTGTGGAGGATCCTCTGAAAGATATAGTCAAGAAAACTGATCAGCTAACTCCATACGATACTCTTTGGTTGGCATCAAAATGAATCAATATTAAGCTTCATCTCATGCATACTTACCTATTGTTTCAGGCAGCAAGTGTAGAAGCTGGCCAAGATAATCAAATTGCAGGGCCTTCTACCAAGAAGCGATTCAGAGCTGATTGATTTTTCTGTACAAAATTTTCCTTTGAATAACCTCAGCATTTTTTTGTTTGTATATTTCATTGTTTAATATACCTACATCATGTGCTTCATCAATATACATCATAAGTAACATACATCACGGGCTTTTTATACAAAGTTGTGAAGTTTATCTCCTCAATTATCTTTAGTATACAAAAATGTAGGTAAACCATTGTCAAATATTATTAGAAATGCCATATTGTACCACCCTACGTGGTTTTTCACCAAACGCTTCTTTTAGCGTCTATAACTCGGGAGTCATTGGGAATACGAGAAAAATGTATATAATTTTTGTAGCAAATTTGATAAGCTTTAATTATGTATATAATCAACTTTGGCCTCCGACCAACGGTTCTCGAGATATTAACGAAAAACCAAAGAAAGTGCCCTATTTTCGCTAATTGCCGCTAGAGCTCGTCTCATATTCATGAGGACTTTCGGTATATTCATTCTTAGGTACCTCTAAATAAGTGTGCGAAGTTTCAAAACTTTTGGATTTTTCAGGAGGTTGGGTCATTTTTTGAAGTTTTTTGATTGGAGTATAATAGTTTAAATAATTATGAATATTGAATATGCGTTTTTTATGATTAACTCGATAAATTTTCCAGCCTTAATTTTCGATTTCTTTTTGGTCCACTGAATAAAGTCCTAAGCATCTGCGTCAATTTTGGGACACCTGTAAAATCAAAAACATCAGTACTTCTACATTAATACTTTAGACGATGAGCAGTTAAATTGAACAGATTACCATCATCACGCGAATTCCCAATAGGTAGGAAGTAGAAGCAAAGTGGTCTGACCCAGTGAAAACAAATGTAGGTCTCGCGTCTAGATTCAAAAGGGCACTTTAACAATAAAAAGGTATCATATCTCGTAATAGTTTTGCATCCGGAAGGCGGGGATATCGATCATCACCTTTTCCTAGTCGAAATGTCGTAAAAGATACGGATCGTTAAAATCACTAGAGCAAAAGGTCGATTTGATAAGGGCCCGGCATCAGAACACGAGCACTTTGCGATTCTTTCAGTGCCAGGCCTTCCCCTACTTATTTGTTTCAAGTTTTCAGTTAGCCTGCGACCGGTCAGCACCTCGTACAGGTGTTGCGAGACGGGAAGACGACGAAAAGTCAAGCGCCAAAAGTTAGCTGACGGTTGAAAGGACACAAACCAGGTGCTTTCGTTTTTGTTCTCATGTGTTATACAGCGTGATTCAGACTTAATGGCGTTTTAGCTGTTTATTGAAAAATAATCTGAAATATTGTGGTAATACGCTTTTCAGTGTGATTTCTACTAAAAATATTTTGAGTTTAACCGCTCTAGAGATTATATCAAAAGTATAAGATATGCCTACTTGACACTTTTATAGAACACCCCGGTGATCAGTGGCTCTAGCCAAAAACTAATGTACGATTTAAGAGACATTCATCGTGGTGTAGAGATAATTTTAATGATTTTTTTAAAATAAAAATTCACTAACAAGTCTGGACGCAGCAAGTGGTAGTGAATTTTCATAGAAATGATCTACGCTTTTTTTTAACGAAAATTATAACATGCGCCGAGAAAAATAATATCTGTATGTTAAATTGACTAGATTTTGCTTAACACACAGGAATTGTGGTCTTGTGCCCTCCTCTGATCTCTAGTGACACCTTTTTTTTTTTCATTAAATACCTATAACTTTTTTTCCTGTTATCTAGAGATCTAAGTTTTGGTACATAGTTTACCTTTTATAGTATAAACCTGCGTACCAAATTTGGTTACCATGGTTTTTTTTTCGGAGATACAAAAATTTTACGAAAGGAAATTCGAAATTTTCCCGAAAAAACTGGACCGATTTTCCTGATTAACGAAATTATCCAAGCCACTTACAAAAGGAAGGCACCTGCAAAATTTCATCAAAATCAGCCAATTATTTTTTGAGTTATCAGTGTTATATATATATATATATATATATATATATATATATATATATATATATATATATATATATATATATATATATATATATATATATATATATATATATATATATATATATATATATATATATGCAATCGATAACTCAAAAAATAATAGGCCGATATTGATGAAATTTGGTATGTGCCTTCCTTTTGTGAGTGGCTTGGATAAGTTCGTTAGCCAGGAAAATCGGACCAGGTTTTCCGGAAAATTTTTGTATCTCCGAAAATAGCAGAGCTATGACAACCATATTTAACATATACGTTCGTTTCTACTATAAAACTTACCCTACGCACCAAAATTCAGATCTCTAAGTTAAAAGAAAAAAAGTGATAGGCATTTAAAGAAAAAAAGTTTGGGTGCCAGTGGTGATCAGAGGAAAGCACAAGAACAAAATATTTTGTGTGATTAACAAAACCAATTGAATATGATATGCAACGGTTAAGTTTTCTTGGCACAAAAAGGACAATAAGTAGCAGAATAAATATTTAGAAAATTTTATAATTTTTCTTCTTGAAACGTGAATATATATAGTATATATAGTATATATATATATATATATATATATATATATATATATATATATATATATATATATATATATATATATATATATATATATATATATATATATCGTACCGATAACTAAAAAAATAATGAACCAATCTTGATCAAATTTGGTGAGTACCTTCCTTTTGCTAGTGGCTTGGATAAGTTCGTTATTCAGGAAAATCGGACAAAGTTTTCCTGGAAAATTTTGCGAACCCTTAAGTTTAAGCTTCAACCGTCATTGCCATTCATTTTACTAAAATATTTACAGAAAATTCATTTCAAATAGACCCTTTCTCTGATGCTTTGGCTGTCGGTTTAGTTAAGTTGATGCTTTCGCTGTAGGTTTAGTTAAGTTTGTGGTTTAATGGTCTATCATTTTTAGCTAATTTTCATAGAACAAATTCGTTAATGCATTTTTGCATTTTTTTTATCGAAATATGATGCATGTTTGTAAGAAAAAATTTGGACGCACTAAGTGCGTTTTGGTAGCGAATTTTCATTAAATCCTTCAAATTTCAATAACTCAATTTGCTATTAAAGTAAGGTTTGTTGCCTAGGAAACCAACATTTAAATTTATTTACGGAAAATGTTTGTACATTTTCAAACAATAAGTAATTTTGATAAAATATAGTATATTGTTTCTACTACATACGCCATACCGGTAATCAGATTGATGCCTGCTCGCATTTGCTATTAAAAACATTTTTATGAAAATTCACTTCCATAACGCACTTGCTGCGTCCAGACTTTTATTCTAGCACTTGTAAATGAAATACTTTTGTAATATAATCTAAATTGTCTTCTTGTGTCATTTCTGTGGCCAAAGGTAACATTTAGTTCTGTTTATATACAGGGTGTCCGGTGAAGGAAACCCACGAGACGGATGCCAGGTCAGACTATCGAACTCGGCCGAGTTGCTAAGTCCACTCCTCCTCGTGCACCAGTCAGAGTACAGAATGCCCGAGGTATATATATCACCTACCTTAAGTATTTATATTATTGCAGCACTGCTTTGCCAAATCTTTCATCTTCTTTCATCTTAACCATCACCTTCTTGTTTGTTTGTTTCATTGGCAATAAGCTTTATGTGGTGGTTTGGTTTATTAAAAAATTTGGTTGTTTGGATTTTGCTTTGAGTTTATTGGCGTTGCAGTTTGAGTTGAGTGTTTTTGCGTATTTCTTTTTAAACGCTTTCTTATGCTTCTTTTTATGCACTTTTATTTTGTTTAAAATACCATTATAACCTAACATTCGCAGTTTATTGCGATAATTCTTTTCATGTTATCTCTTATCTGTTACCTCTTATTATACAATTAGAGGTATATTTAAGTTTATTATACAAGCCCGTTAAACGTATTGCGCCAGGTGTAAAAATGTCAAAACGGTTTGACATTTCAATATGACATTTGAGATGTTGGATTTATTTGACCACTTTAGGTAAAACATACATTTGAGGCACGTGGTAGTGGACTTTTCCTTTACGTGATAGTAAATGATTTTTTTTACGCCCGAGGAGGTGCCACCCCTCACATCAAGGAGCCGGTGAAGTCCCAACGGACGTCTCCGGTTCTGGTGTATGAGTCGGTTCCCCTTATAAACGAAAATGATGAAGGCTCCCCCTTGTACAAAAGATTCCCGAGATAAAATACCCCTCCATTCGGATCTCCGAGAGAGGAGTGTGTGTGGGGCCGGCATCAAGATTGAACATACCCTTCTCGAATATATGTGGCCTCAATTCTAACCTGAACTCCGTCCACCATTTCCTCCAGGCTAATATGCCCTAACTCCTCTTCCTCACCGAAACCCAAATAAGTGCCAAAACAGCCACTAATCACCTTAATTTCCAGGGTATGAGCTCCTTACTTCCTTTAGATTGCATGGGGGTGTGTGAGCATATGTCCGTAGCAATCTACCCTTCACCAGACTCTCCAATTTAGAAACTGGAAGAAAATACCTACTTTGGATGAAACTCACTCAGGTTTGCAACTAAATTCATCTGTGCCATTTACCGGTCACCTACTGACAACAACTTTGTCCAGCTCTTTGACTACCTTTCTGAAAAAAACCGACCATCTGATTTCTGAATATCCTTCCTCCGAGGTCACTATTCTTGGTGACTTTAATGCCCATAATAAGGAATGGCTAGGATATTCAAAAACCGATCCACAAGGGAGAGCAGCGGATGCCTTTGCAGTCAGCAATTCTTTAGCCAATATGGTTCAGCAACCTACTTACTTTCCTCGCATCCCAACACACAGCTCAAATCCCTTGGATCTCCTTCTTACTACAAAACCTGAATGCTATAAGACATAAGTCCCCCCCCCTGGTCGCTCAGACCACGACATGGTCACTGCTTTCTGCGCAATGCAACCCGAGGTCACACAGTCATCACACCCACGTGTCGTTTGGCACTACACCTCCTCTCTAGCACATCTAACCCAGTTCACAGTTACGCGGACGACAGCACCCATCACTCAAATATACAATATTCTAAGCCTGTCTCTTTAGCCCAATTAGATGAGGATCGCAGACTCATGGAGGGTTCTGTCTCTGTGGATCTCCAAAAAATATTAGACTGGGGAAGTAGAAATCTTGTACAAGTCAACTCCACCAAATCTCAGTTTTGCTTTCTATCTCATAAGAGATACACCAGCCCTAGACCCATCACAATGAACAACCAAGTTATTCAAAGTAATGAGTCCTTTTCAGTTGTTGGCATTTCTGTGGATCGAAATCTCAATTGGCACCAACATCTCACATCAATTGCAGAAGCGGCTGCCATCCCTTGCCCACCGACGTGCCCTTGGTGACCTCTTTCTCTTATAGATATCTGCTCGGGCACTGCTCAGAGGAGCTTTCCTTCATAGTTATCCCACCTGCTGTCCCCAACAGATCTACCAGGGGAACAGAGCGAATGCACCCTTTTACTGTCCAGGTCACCAGACATAGAACCTCTTGTTATGCCCGCTCTTATGTCCCGAGGACTTCCAAGTTGTGGAATTCCTTGCCGGCACATGTTTTTCCTTCTCCTCCGAACCTCCAAACCTTCAAGTCCAGAATTAACAAGTTGCCTCTTTCCTCCTTGTCAACACCCACGGTACGATAGTATTTAGGCTGTAAGCCGTCGTGGTGTGTTGTTGAAATTTAAAAAAATATCCAATAATGGTCACTTTAAATTTAATTGAATTTATGCGTAACTTTATAAACACAGTGTATATATTCCGACACGCAGATTAAATTGGTGGTCGTGGAGCGGACCCCCACGAAGATACGCTGAGCGCTGCTAACAGCATTTTTTACAGCAAACGAAATGATCTCATTCAAAACAATCTCGAACACCTTCGGAAAATTATCGATCGTAATAATTTGCATATGGTTCTCAACGAGAGTACAATCACCAGGGTTTGAAATTGCCTTCTTCCTCCAGGTACTGGGGAACGTAGAAAATTTTAGCGAGATCTTGAAGAAGATCGTCAAGGGGTGGGCAAACAAATATACCAACAGCCATTGGAGACCCTACACGCCCACATTGATTTCAGAATCTCTTAAGGTACGTCTTGCTATTTGGTCGGTGGACGAATACCTGTTTTCTGTTTGTTATTTTTAATATTTACAGGCTCTACTTTTATCACGTGATCCCTGATATAACCTCTAAAATGCGTTTTTCTCCTTTTAGCGAATTTTTTTTTAATTCGCTAATGAGGAGATCTGTGTTTATATATATATATATATATATATATATATATATATATATATATATATATATATATATATATATATATATATATATATATATATATATATATATATCGTACCGATAACTCAAAAAATAATGGACCGATCTTGATCAAATTTGTGAGTACCGTCCTTTTGCAAGTGGCTTGGATAAGTTCGTTAGCCAAGAAAATCGGACCAGGTTTTCCCGGAAAATGTTGTGTTTTCTTTCTAAAAAAAATTCATATCTCCGTAAATAACAAAGTAAGGGCAACCAAATTTGGTACGCGTGTTTGTATTATAAAGAGTGAACTTAGGTCTCTAGCTATAAAGACAACGAAGTTATGGGCGGTTAAAAAAAGAAATTTTGGAGTTTTCCTCAAAACGTCAAACTCGCAATTTTAAACGTCAAGATTGGCAATGTTTAGGCAAAGAATGTGAAACAAATACCGATTGTGAAAAGAAAATGTTGCAAGAAGAGTGTTCTGCAAACCCTTAAGTTTCAGATTCAACCGTCATTGCCCTTCATTTTACTAAAATATTTACAAAATATCCATTTCAAATAGACCCTTTCTTTGATGCTTTGGCTGTCAGTTTAGTTAAGTTGGTGCCTTTTTGGATATTTATCTGTAGGTTTAGTGAAGTTTATGGTTTAACGGTGTATAATTTTTTTAGCTAACTTTCGTAGAACAAATTTGTTAATGCATTTTTGCATTTTTTATCGAAATATGATGCGTTCATAAGAACAAAATCTGGACGCAGTAAGTGCGTTTTGGTAGCGAATTTTCGGTAAATTTGCAGATCCCGAACGCTTTTCAAAAAACTGTTTTCAGAAACCTGCCTATTCCCCCCCCCCCTGGATCCACAAAACCCAAGAAAAATTTCTTGTTCACACCCCCCAAGGAAGTTACGGGACCAGGAGTGAATAGGGGTGCTGGGCGGGGTAGGTAGTAAAACGGAAATATGAGCAGAAAATGCGAATAAAACGGGCTTGAAAGTTGTCTTTTTCACATCTTGAAGCCATATTCCCCTTAAACCCTGCCTACCCCGCAGAGCACCCCTATTCCCCCAAAAAATTTCTTGTTTACACTCCCCAAGGAAGTTACGGGACCAGGAGTGAGTAGGGGTGTATAATTTTTTTAGCTTATTTTCGTAGAACAAATTCGTTAATGCATTTTTGAATTTTTTATCGAAATATGATGCGTTTGTAGGAAAAAAACTGGACGCAGTAAGTGCGTTTTGGTAGCGAATTTTCGGTAAATTTGCAGTTTAGCTCCCGAACGCTTTTCAAAAAACTATTTTCAGAAACCTGCCTAGGCCCCCCCTGAATCCACAAACCCCAAGAAAAATTTCTTGTTCACACCCCCAAGGAAGTTACGGGACCAGGAGTGAGTAGGGGTGCATAATTTTTTTTTAGCTAATTTTCGTAGAACAAATTCGTTAATACATTTTTGTATTTTTTGTCGAAATATGATGCGTTTGTAAGAAAAAAATCTGGACGCAGTAAGTCCGTTTTGGTAGCGAATTTTTGGTAAATTTGCAGTTTAGCTCCCAAACGCTTTTCAAAAAACTATTTTCAGAAACCTGCCTAGCCCCTTTCCCGTGGATCCACAAACCCCCAAACAAAATTTCTTGTTCACACTCGCCAAGGAAGTTACGGCACCAGGAGTGAGTAGCGGTGTATAATTTTTTTTAGCTAATTTTCATAGAACAAATTCGTTAATGCATTTTTGCATTTTTTATCAAAATATGATGCGTTTGTAAGAAAACAATCTGGACGCAGTAAGTGCGTTATGGTAGCGAATTTTCGGTGAATTTGCAGTTTAGCTCCCGAACGTTTTTCAAAAAACTGTTTTCAGAGACCTGCCTAGCCCCCTGCTATTAACGTAAGCTTTGTTGGTTAGAAAACCAACATTTAAGTTTATTTTCGGAAAATTTTTGTATATTTTCAAACTATAAGTGATTTTGATAAAATATAGTACATTGTTTCTACCACATAGGCTATACCGGTAATCAGATTGATGCCTGCTCGCATTTGCTATTAAAAACATTTTTATGGAAATTCACTTCCATATCACATTTGCTGCATCTAGACTTTTGAAAAATGTTTATATATTTTCAAACAATAAATTTATTTCGATGAAATATGGTGCATTGTTTCTGCTATATAGGCAACCAAGTTTGATGCCTGCTTTCATCAAAGAAAGACATTTGCTATTAAAAATATTTTAAAGAAAATTCGCTACCATAACGCACTTGCTGCGTCCCGACATTTTTTATTGCAGAGCCTGTAAAGTTAATGAGCTATTTGTACTAATTGCCGCCCTTAATTTTTCTAGTTTTACTATACTTAACTCGGGCTTGGTCTCTTTTAAATCCATGAGAAGTCTAACGTTCTCAGCTAGCAAGGGGTAATGTTTAGATATCCTAACAGCTCTCAAAGGTTCAAAAACATGAAAAATAGGGAGAACAGGACAGCTGAAAATAAATAACTTGTCATCTATACTTTCTGCATCATAGATCAAGTTGAATGGCAAAATATGAATGGAGTCATACAGGGAAGTGATTTTCGTTGTCAGCTCTTAACTCGGCACACCAAGAAGCAAAGTTATTTTTATTTATAAATGAGAAAGGACAACTCCTCGTATAAACAGCCAACGTATAAACCAGATAAATCAATCAAGAAGGCCATACGTTCCTTATAGGTCGCACAACATAAATAATGCACCGTTTAATCTACAATACTCAAATGAGAAAACTGCACGATTACAAGAGGGTCGGGCGGGGTGTCTGTTATAGGGGAGGAAAGTGTTTTCCAGGAAAGGCAAGCAGTGCATTCGGTCGTAAACTTTGTTTTACGATGCAGAAAGACGGTGGATACCGTTAATAAAATACAACTCAATTACTCAACTGGCCAAGACTTTATTATAAGAGGTGAGATGTGTCACGGGCAAATCAGACCATTATGAAGTAAGAAAGCTAACGGCTGCTCCAACATCTTTGTCATTCTAGGATGCAGTGACACCAAAAGTTTTAGATCCCAAACTAAGGCACGCTAACAGATGTTAGATAACCTATTGTAAATAATAAATTGAACATGTAAACGGTTTTTTATGTATATAATTGACCTTAATACACTTTGATATACGCCCGGAAAGACATTGTCCAGCTTTAAATAGTATTCCTTCGATTCCAAATAAATTCACAGCCCTACATTTTTTTTATTGTGTCACTGTAGACAACTGATTTAAGATAACCCCTAAATTCATCAGTTGCATTTACCGGTCACCTTCTGACAACAATTTTGTCCAGCTCTTCGACTACCTTTCTGACAAAACCGACCATCTGATTTCTGAATATCCTTCCTCCGAGGTCACCATTCTTGGTGACTTCAATGTCCATAATAAGGAATTGCTAGGACCTTCAAAAACCGATCCACAAGGAAGAGCAGCAGAGGCCTTTGTAGTCAGCAATTCTTTAGCCAATATGTTTCAGCAACCTACTTACTTTCCTCGCATCCCAACACACAGCTCAAATTCCTTAGATCTCCTTCTTACTACAAAACCTGAATTCTATAAGACATCAGTCACCGCCCCCCTTGGTCGCTCAGACCACGGCATGGTCACTCCTTCCTGCGCAATGGAACCTGGGGTCACACAGTCATCACACCCACGTATCGTTTGGCACTACAACTCCTCGAACTGGGACGAAATGCGGGATTACTTTTCCTCATTTCCATGGGCGTCTGTCTGCTTCTTTCATCCTGACCCCTCTGATATCTCACAAAACGTCACCGAAATTATCCAAGCTGGCATGGAGTTATTTATTCCACGTACACAGAAAACCTCTTCAGTCACTCAAAAGCCCTGGTTCTCTAAATCCTGCGACAAGGCGAGACTTGAAAAGGTCAAAGCTCACAAAACGCTTCTACACAATCTCAGTCAAGAAAACCGTCAAGCGTTAACGACGCAAGAAACCGCTATGTCCGCATTATTTCTGAGGCAAAAAACTCGTTTAATAACCACATCAAAAACAAAGTTCGCTCAAGCTCCAACGGCAGCAAACTCTTCTGGACTCTTACTAAATCTATTGGGAATAATTTCTGCAAGAGCACGTTCCCACCTCTTGTTTCAGGGGATGAAATTGTTTCTACCGCCCTGGACAAGACTGAACTTTTTGCCTCGTTGTTCGCCGGCAATTCTACTCTCAACCCACCTCCAAATGTTCAACCAGCAACAGTCCCCAATATCGCGCATAAAATGACGGATATCATTTTCAAAACTAAAAAGGTACGAAAGATGCTCTCTTCTGTTAATACCAGGAAAGCATCTGGCCTTGACGAGATCCCAGCAATTGTTCTAAAAAAATGCGCACCAGAGCTTGCTCCTGTCCTGGCTCGTCTGTTTCAGACATCTTACAATAGAGGCATATTCCCTAGCAACTGGAAAACTGCTCGAGTACAGCCCGTCCCCAAAAAAGGATCCAAACTGCTTCCTAGCAACTAAAGGCCTATTTCTCTCCTTTCAGTCGTCTCTAAAGTGATGGAAAAGTATATAAACACCGAACTACTAAAATTTCTTGAAAAACACAGTTTAATCCACGACATGCAGTATGGATTCCGTCAGCGCAGATCAACTGCCGACCTCTTTTCCTTTGTCACCCATTCTTGGAACAAGTCTATGGAACTACACGGTGAATCCCAGATTGTCGCTCTAGACACATCCAAAGCATTCGACCAGGTCTGGCACGCAGCGCTGCTTAATAAACTTCCGGCCTATGGCCTACCACCAAAACTCTGTACCTGGACAGCAAATTTCCTCTCCAACCGGACCATTTCTGTTGTCGTGGATGGCCAATCCTCTAAACTGTATCCAGTTAATGCAGTAGTCCCCCAAGGTTCAGCTTTAGCCCCTACTTTGTTTCTTCTCCACATCAATAACCTCCTCTCTAGCACATCCAACCCAGTTCACAGTTACACGGACGACAGCACCCATCACTCAAATATACAATATTCTAAGCCTGTCTCTTTAGCCCAATTAGATGAGGATCGCAGACTCATTGAGGGTTCCGTCTCTGTGGATCTCTAAAAAATATTAGACTGGGAAAGTAGAAATCTTGTACAATTCAATACAACCAAATCTCAGTCTTGTTTTCTATCTCATAAGAGATACACCAGCCATGGATCCATCACAATGAACAACCAAGTTATTCAAAGTAATGAGTCCTTTTCACTTGTTGGCATTTCTGTGGATCGAAATCTCAATTGGCACCAACATGTCACATCAATTGCAGAAGCGGCTGCTAAGAAATTAGGTTTCCTCTTCCGGGCTCGCAAATAATTTTCACCAGCTAATCTCTATACCTTATATACTTCACAAATAAGGCCAAACCTCGAATACTGCTCCCACATCTGGGGGCCGCTGCCGCTTCTACACTCGCTATCCTGGACTCCATTGAGAAGAGAGCTATAAGTCTTATCGGTGACCCTACCCTCCCCCAAAGGCTGCCATCCCTTGCCCGCCGACGTGCCGTTGGTGACTTCTCTCTATTTTACACATATCTGCACGGACACTGCTCGGAGGAGCTTTCTTCCATAGTTCCTCCACCTGCTGTCCCCAACAGATCTACCAGGGGAACAGAGCGAATGCACCCTTATACTGTCCAGGTCACCAGACATAGAACATCTTGTTATGCCCACTATTTTGTCCCGAGGACTTCCAAGTTGTGGAATTCCTTGCCGGCACATGTTTTTCCTTCTCCTCCGAACCTCCGAACCTTCAAGTCGAGAATTAACAAGTTGCCTCTTTCCTCCTTGTCCACACCCACGGTACGATAGTATTTGGGCTGTAAGCCCTCGTGGTGTGTTGCTATTGTTTATCAAACTAAAGACATTTTGTCTTCTACAAATTTAAACATTTTGCCAAAAACATGGGTTGTTTGGAAAGTACAGCAATTATAAAAACATGATGGAATGGCAGAGATATATTGTAAATGAAGGTGATCGTTGAAGTGTTAGAAGGTGAGATATAGAAGAGCAAAATATTTTACATTCGGAACGTCAAAATTTGAAGTTTACTGAATTTCATGTAGGACTGTCAAAGTATTCAGGACACAACCTTCCAAATTGTGTTATAATACAGCACAAGTCTTAGACTTATTGTAGTGACATAATGTATAATTTTTGCCAATAAACAACAATAATAAAACAACAATAAAAATAATAAACATTAAAAAAATTAAAAAATTAAATTAAAAAAAAAGTCTAGTGTTAAAATCCTTGCGATAAGCTGGCCAGGGGATTGGACTGCCACAGCATATCCATCTTTAGGGATACCTTTCATTAAAATAATTTCGTACTTAACAGGGAAGTGTGACGGTGCGCCGTCTTGCATAAAATACGTGTGTCGCCTGGAATTTAATTAATATCTTGTAGAAATTTTAGCGACGAATTTACATTCTGATTTCGTGGAAATTCATGTGGACCTCAGACATGATTTCCGATTATTCTACATTAAAGTTTAATCATGAGTTCATGCTGGAAATGACGCTCTACTGTTTATATATATACTTGTATATACCTATATACTTATTTATTAAATACAGATCTAGAGACTTCTTCTCTGGATTCACAATATCCTTTTTTCTTCCCTGTAATCGGTTTCGTCGTCAGCATCGTCAGATGGAATAAAATTTAATTTATACGCATTCATGACAACTGTATTTATTGGTACTTCAATTGTACAGCATGTTTTACAAAAGGCGTAGCTTGCCCGTATATGAGAAATACATTTAAATATCTTCCTCCAGAAAGCCTAATTGTCAAATTATTTTATCTTATGTCACTTTCCAAGTTTCCTTTAAATTCTGCTCCCCCTTCCTCCCAAATTTTTATCATTATGAGTTTGACTGAAATTATACAGCATGTCTTATAAAATAAATATATTACTTGTGATGTAAAGGGCGCCACAGTTTAATTAAGGTTTCATCCGAAAATTCAGAAAAGAAAGAGCTTTCAAATGATGTAACACTCCACCCATGTTCCCTATTTAAAATATAAGGGTTGTTATCACCACCCTTAAGGGGTTGATGTGACAAAGTTGAGTTTTATGTCAAAACATGTCCCCCTCAATATTAAAATTGACGTGTTTCAGCATTTCTTTAAAAAAAATTATCTTGACGCAAATCGGTCTGTTTCGTTTTCAATGCGCCACTCTGTATATATAGATTTCCTCATTAGTGAATTTATCGTTTTACGAAATATTCGCTAAAAACCGACTGTCTGAATACGGAACTCGAACCCGTGACTTTATAATCCGAACTCCACAGGTACTCGCCCTACAAACTCGGCTAACCAGCCTATCATGTTGCCTGTATTAATGCAAATTACTACTTAAAGACACTTCCAGTTATTAAAGGAGGCTCTTCCGTGTGTTATTTAGCATAATAATAATAATAGATAATCTGTTGCGTGTATATGCAGATTATATTTGGCGTCTAATTACGATGGTCCAAGTATAATATTCTCTTATGTCATGACAAAGAAGATTAAATAGGAAAATTATTAAATTTCTAAACAGTCTAGTTTTAACGGAAACGATTTAAATCATCCTTGAACTTGTATTTTAAATGTGCATGCATTTCATCCAGCTCTTGATATAAAAAGGCCAGACGAATTGCTAATTTAGTCTACACGAGATTTGCTAATTTGGTCATATAAGCCTATATAGAACGATCGAAAACTTAATTTATTTATTTATACAAATCATATTACTTAAATGGTATGTATTGACGTGGTCAAGTTGGAGAATTTAATATGCCACATTAAATTAAAACCTAAAAGCCATATTGGGAACAAATATCACAGCATTACAAGTAGAACGAACATGAACAGATAATTTTTTGACCCTGTAAAAATCGAAATATTTGTCAACATTCATAAGGTGGATTCAAAGTTAAATATTCAAGATTTTAGCGAATTTTCGTAAAAATATCGCTCTTTAGAAGATCTACTTTTGCATTTAAAAATAGTGCTGCAAATCGAATCACAACTTCCACATGGTTGTGATAATCTACTCTCACAGAAAGACATTCTCATAAAATGAATTTACGGTCCATGACTTGACCACAAAAAATATTGGTATTCCTCTAGTCATAAACGTCTGAAACGTTATATTACTCGAGTTTTAACGAAAAAATGTCAATTTTCGCCAAATCACCCCTCATTTATCCCCTACCCCCTGAAGCAATCTTACCCAAAAACAATTCGAAGCGCTGTCTTGTCGGGTGCTGACTGGATGCCAAATTTGAGGATGATATCTCAATTCGTTCGAAAGTTATTGCGCCTACTAACAGATAGACGTACAAGCTGACAGATCGACGTACCGACAGACAAAAAAAAATCGTTCCAGAATCAAATTTTCTATATGTTTTAAGACTTTTTACGTCGTTTTAGCAAAAAAATATCGTAATTTCTGTCCCCGATATTTCACTCCCAATTTAATTTTAGCACAGAATATCATATGTTTGATGAAATTGAAAGTTTTCTAAAAACAAACCCTAAAACGTTATATCACTCAAGTTGTAACGAAAAAGAAAGAAAATTTTCACCAAAACCGATCCACAAGGGAGAGCAGCGGAGGCCGTTGCAGTCAGCAATTCTTTAGCCAATATGGTTCAGCAACCTACTTACTTTCCTCGCATCCCAACACACAGCTCAAATCCTTTGGATCTGCTTCCTTGCTTCCTGCGCAATGCAACCCGAGGTCACAGAGTCATCACACCCACGGATCGTTTGGCACTATAACTCCGCGAACTGGGACGAAATGCGGGATTACTTTTCCTCATTTCCGTGGGCGTCTGTCTGCTTCTCTCATCCTGACCCGTCTAATATCTCACAAAATGTCGCCGAAATTATCCAAGCTGGCATGGAATTATTTATTCAACATACACAGAAAACCTCTTCAGTCACTCCAAGACTCTGGGTTCTCTAAATCCTGTGACAAGGCCAGACTTGAAAAGGTCAAAGCTCACAAAACGCTTCTACACAATCCCAGTCAAGAAAACCGTCAAGCATTTAACGACGCAAAAATCCGCTATGTCCGAATTCTTTCCGAGGCAAAAAACTAGTTTAATAACCACATCAAAAACAAAGTCCTCTCAAGCTCCAAGGGTAGCAAACCCTTCTGGACGCTTGCTAAATCTATTGGGAATAATTTCTGCAAGAGCACGTTACCACCTCTTGTTTCAGGGGATGAAATTGTTTCTACAGCCCTTGGCAAGACTGAACTTTTTGACTCGTTGGTCGCCGGCAATTCTACTCTCAACCCACCTCCAAATGTTCAACCACCAACAGTTCTCAATGTCGCGCATAAAATGACGCATATCATTTTCAAAACTAAAAAGGTATGAAAGATGCTCTCTTCTCTTAATACCGGGAAAGCCTCTGGCCTTGACGAGATCCCAGCAATTATTCTCAAAAAATGCGCACCAGAACTTGCTCATGTCCTGACTCGTCTGTTTGAGACATCTTACAATAGAGGCATATTTCCTAGTAACTGGAAAACTACTCGAGTACAACCTGTCCCCAAGAAAGGATCCAAAGCGCTTCCTAGCAACTACAGGCCTATTTCTCTCCTTTCAGTCGTCACTAATGTGATGGAAAAGTATATAAACACCGAATTACTAAAATTTTTTGAAAAACACAGTCTAATCCACGACAGGCAGTATGGATTCCGTCAGCGCAGATCAACTGCCGACCTCATTTCCTTTGTCACCCATTCTTGAAACAAGTCTATGGAACTACACGGTGAATCCCAGATTGTCGCTCTAGACATCCAAAGCATTCGACCAGGTCTGGCACGCAGCGCTGCTTAATAAACCAGCGGCCTATGGCCTACCACCGAAACTCTGTATGTGGACAGCAAATTTCCTCTCCAACCAGAGCATTTCTGTTGTCGTGGATGGCCATTCCTCTAAACTGTATCCAATCAATGCATTAGTTCCTAAAGGTTCAGCTTTAGCCTCTACTTTTTCTTCTCCACATCAATGACCTCCTCTCTAGCACATCCAACCCAGTTCACAGTTACGCGAACAACAGCACCCTCCATTCAAATATACAATATTCTAAGCCTGTCTCTTTAGCCCAATTAGATGAGGATTGAAGACTCATGGAGGGTTCTATCTCCGTGGATCTCCAAAAAATATTAGACTGGGGA
The DNA here is from genome assembly GCA_964006375.1 of Tillus elongatus. Lineage (NCBI taxonomy): Eukaryota > Metazoa > Arthropoda > Insecta > Coleoptera > Cleridae > Tillus > Tillus elongatus. Next base: position 119,861,839 of record OZ023267.1, read on the forward strand.
AGTAGAAATCTTGTACAATTCAATCCCACCAAATCACAGTCTTGCTTTCTTTCTCATAAGAGATACACCAGCCCTAGACCCATCACAATAAACAACCAAGTTATTCAAAGTAATGAGTCCTTTTCACTTGTTGACATTTCTGTGGATCGAAATCTCAATTGGCACCAACATGTCACATCAGTTGCAGAAGCGGCTGCTCATAAATTAGGTTTCTTCTTCAGGGATCGCAAATACTTTTCACCAGCTAATCTCTATACCTTATATACTTCACAAATAAGACCAAACCTCGAACACTGCTCCCACATCTGGGGTGCTGCTGCCACTTCTACACTCGCTATCCTGGACTCCATTCAAAAGAGAGCTGTACGTCTCATCGGTGACCCTACCCTCACCCAAAGGCTGCCATCCCTTGCCCACCAACGCGTTGTTGGTGACCTCTCTCTCTTTTATAGATATCTGCACGGGCACTGCTCAGGGGAGCTTTCTTCCATAGTTCCTCCACCTGCTGCCCTCAACAGATCTATCAGGGAACAGAGCGAATGCACCCTTTTACTGTCCAGGTCACCAGACATAGAACATCTTGTTATGCCCGCTCTTTTGTCCCGAGGACTTCCAAGTTGCGAAATTCCTTGCCTGCACATATTTTTCCTTCTCCTCCGAACCTCCAAACCTTCAAGTCCAGAATTAACAAGGTGCCCCTTTCCTTTTTGTCGACACCCACGGTACGATAGTATTTAGGCTGTAAGCCCTTGTGGTGTGTTGTTGAAATAAAAAAATATATGACTCGAGTTCTAACGGAAAAAAGTAAATTTTCACCAAATTACACCATATTTTCTAATAATTCTGAGATAAAAAAGTCAAAATTCTGAGATAAAGAGTCAGAATTCTGTGATAAAAACTCAGAATTCCGACATAAAAAGTCAGAATTCTGAGTTTAAAAAGTCAGAATTCTGAGATAAAAAAAGTCAGAATTCTGACATAAAAACTCAGAATTCTGAGATAAAAAGTCAGAATTCTGAGTTTTTATCTCTCTTCATGCCTCCCTCAATATTAAAATTAAAGTGTTTCAGCGTTTCTCAAAAAAATAATTCTCTGGACGCAAATCGGTCTGTTTCGTTTTCAATACGCCAACTTTATATATATATATATATATATATATATATATATATATATATATATATATATATATATATATATATATATATATATATATATATATATATATATATATATATATATAAACATATAAAGTCTGAAACGGAACTCGGATTTGGGTACCAGGGGTGCGAGATAGCGCTTATTTGTAGAATTCTTTTCAAAATTTATAAGTCGCGATCTCCTCATTAGCGATTTTTTAAAAAGAAAATTCAGTAAAAAAACAAACAAATGTACAATTGTCACCAACTAACGAACGTTGATTTCACGTGGTAAGAGGGACTCATTGTCTGAGTGAGAGAACCCTTTAATATTTTCTCGTGTGTTGTGTACAGTAAAATGTATTACCCATTAGTGTCATGTCTCAATCAAGAAACATGTGCATCTAGTCCTAGTGTGCCTGAATGGTCATATTTTTAGGTAGAGAGGCAACGAAATTCGCAGAAAGACGAAGCTCTCTTGTCAAGGGCGTACTCAGGATCAAAACTAGGGGGGCAAGCCATGATCGTTCAGGTTGTAACATCTTATCGCGGAAAAGGTAAATGAAACCAAAATTTTAAGAAAATTATGTATAATTATAGCAGTGCTTTATCAACTAAGTTATTACAATTATTTGCTTGAAAAAAAAATTATTCTAGTTACATGTCTTATAGTAGTATAATTTTTCTTGGATTTGTACAAAACTTGTTCAAAACTCTCGTTTCAATCCAGTCCTGATTTTCCTTGAAGAATTTCCGATGGACGCTCATCAAACGCAACCCAGTCAGTCTGTCTTCTCCCATTGTACTTCTCAGCCAGGTCTTTACCCTTCGAAGAATACTGAAAGATCGTTCAACAGTAGCCGTAGTTAATGGGAAAGCATTTAAAATGAGGAGTGGATTCCTTGTTGCAGGGAAAAAAATATTAAGCCTCCTCCAAAAGTTCAGCCACTTCAATATCCTTTAATTTGTCTCCTGCTAAATCCTTCTTTTTCCACAGATTATATCACAAATCTAATTCTGCAGAGATATCACTCAATTCATAAAACTCCATGAAAGATTTTGCATTTTTCTCCAAATCTTTTGAAGTCATTTTTAGCATGTATGAAGGATGAAGATGGGATACGGCAAAAGCAGGTGTATTTTCGTGTGAGAATCTAACATTCAATGATAAAGTTAAAGAGTCAAGATAAGGGATGATCAACGACCGTCTCCAATATTCAGTCGCAGTTTTAGATGGCGGATTACTTCTGTGTATTTGCTTTTGAACAATTCGTGGGACTGTTAACTCAACGCCGACTTTTTCCGCGATATCATGTGATTTTTCAAGTAATTCATCAGAAACATGTTCAATTTCTTGTCGATCCTTCTTGATGACATCAAGGATTGCACCAATATATTTCCTCACCATAATCAAATCCATATTTTTACTTTGTAGAACGTTCACAACGGGTTCCAAAATCGAAGAGTACTTTGCAATCATGACTAAACCTACGATGAAAATTGGTTTAGTAACTGCAGAGTGCAATTGATAGGCAAATTTTCTTGTAGCATAGTTTCCTTCGACGGAGAGATGTTCTAGCGCATTGACGAGTTCATGGAAGCTGCCTGAAAACTTTCTAATGCTCTTGTATTTCTCAGACCATCTGGTCTCACTGGGTCTTGATAGATTAGGAGCCGAATTCCTGCGGGCTGGCGACTCACGAAAGAAGGATATTGTATCCTTATCTGTTGCAATTAAGTTTCTTATTTGCGGTAGTTTGCTAGCATCATTGGCCACAAGATTTAGTTTGTGGCTTGAGCAATGGAAAAATAAAGATTTATTGTACTTTTTCTTCAAAATGGCCTGTACACCACCTTCTTTTCCAGCCATCGTAGAACATCCGTCAAATCCAAATCCAACACAATTCTCTGCTGAAAGATTCTGATCAACTAAAAAACTCTGAATTGTGCTAGTGGTTGTAGGGGCATCTTGAGATTTCTGCTCAACATAGCCTACAAATTCCTCTCTGATTTTTTCTTGATTCTCATCATAAAACCGCAATCCGATAGAAAGCTGTTCTTTTCCAGCGATATCTCCTGATGGCTGATCCTGAAGTCGCTAGATGGCTCTAGATCAGTGTAAAGCTTTGCGAGATGTACGATAATTATCCTATTTGTTTGTGGTATTATTTTTTTTATAAGGATTTATTTGTTTTCTTCTTCCAGGCTGGGGGGGGGCAGCTTCCTCCCCCCCTCGCTGGGTACACCCTTGTTTCTTGTTTACCTTCGCATATCTGTCTATCCCATTAAAAATGTGAACGAATCAGCGCAACAATTACCTCGCTAAAACCTAAAACCTAACTCGCGTAAAAAGCGGTCTCGTTAAATCAGAAATATTTTAGCATTGTCGCTTACAAAAGTCCATTCAAATCACCAAAATTTGCTCGTTAAATAAGAAGTTTGTTAAATCTGCTACTCGTAAAACCCTGACCTCACTGTAATTTTATATTACAATATTACTTGTTAGTTTTCTATATCTGACCGCAGAAAATTCCCAGCTTCGTCACTGATGCCCTTCTTGCATTACAACATGTTTTATGTGATAAAAATAATCAGAACTGATTCAACTTTAATTGTTTCATGTATACATCCTGATATTTGGCGCGTATTATAACTGTATTAACTTTTGAATTGCGACAACAGCGTTACCCGGACAACCGTTAGGCGAGCGCGCCGTCCAAAAATCGATATACCCATCATCAGGTGTATGTGTTGAAAATAATACGATGTGAAAGATCGCAAGTCTCTTACGGAACAATCTGTGATCGGTTAAATGTACAATCTTTTTGAGGACAAAATCAAAATGTGAGGAAAAGGCTGTAACGAGAAGTGTGTGTGTCGACTTTACGGGGGTGTTTTTGGCCATGCCACTTCATACAGAGCTGTATAACATATTGCGCCAAAGATTTTTCGGACGTGAGTATCCCAATTTGACCCCTATGAATTTTAATACTAAATGTCGATAGGTATAATATGTTACTCTTATTTACGTAGAATTATTCACCTTGGTGTTTAAACTGACGTTAATTGTCAATTATTGTGTACGGACGGAATGCACACCAAATAATCGGTACGGCCTTGACTGAATCATAGCCTCCCACTATTAGTTTATTGTATTTATATATGCATGTGCACACCTTGCGTTATGTAGGAAATTTCGTCGAAATTATCTTAATTAAAGTAAAGGATTATTGCCTCCTCGTGTATACTTCAGGCAGTGGAAACTAATTTTGTTTTTGATGAATTAGAACATTTGCGTTAGCTACGCACGCTTCTTGTTTTTTTTCTGCTAATCACAGCTCCACCTTAATAAGAAATGGGGATTTTTTTAATCTAGTAAACCATACACGTTACATGATAATTTTGCTTGATAATGGAGCTTTTTCATGTTAGTAATTTCTTTTATATTTATTCCAATGGAAAGTACAATATGTTGAAATTTGTGTTTTGCACATGACAGTTTTTTTGACACCGTGTTGCTTAAAAAATTACATGTAAAAAATAAACGCCCAGTGTTTATTTAACGCGTTAATTTAGGCAAGCGCTCTTTATCGCGATCATTGATTTTGTATGGGGTTTTAAATTTACTTGTGCCCTTGTGGCGTTTTAAAATGGGAGTAACCATATTGTTACTTTAGGTGGGGTAATGGAAAAATAGACTTTCCATTCTGTCTTCCTGGGTCAGTGGTTAATTAGGTTAGTGATATTGGGATCAGAGTATAGTGTCAATCAAATACAGCTGACCTTGTAATTTGAGGCAACTTTCTACTATACGGTTCTCTCACAATCAACGGAACAAATTCATTAAAAAGTCTAGACGCAGCAAGTGCGTTATGGCAGCGAATTTTTTTTAAAATATTTTTAATAGCAAATGTCTTTCTTTGATGAAAGCAGGCATCAAACTTGGTTGCCATTATAGTAGAAACAATGTACCATATTTCGTCGAATAACTTTATTGTTTGAAAATATATAAACATTTTTCAAAAGTCTGGATGCAGCAAGTGTGTTATGGAAGTGAATTTCCATAAAATTGTTTTTAATAGCAAATGCGAGCAGGCATCAATCTGATTACCGGTACAGCCTATGTAGTAGAAACAATGTACTATATTTTATCAAAATTACAAAATTATATGGTTTGAAAATATTATATGGTTTGAAAATATACAAAAATTTTCCGATAATAAACTTAAATGTTGGTTTTCTAACCAACAAAGCTTACGTTAATAGCAAATTGAGTTATTGAAATTTGAAGGACTTAATGAAAATTCGGTAAATTTGCAGATTAGCTCCTGAACGCTTTTCAAAAAATTGTTTTCAGAAACATTACTAGGACGCCGACGAAGCAGACGACCCCCTCCCCCGGCTCGACTTGTGGCAGGGGTGGGGGGTTTGGGGTGGTTGCTTCGTCGTGGGGATTTTCCTTCCCCCTCGCGTTCATACAACCACCTTCGCTGCATAAACCACAAGAAAAATGTTTTGTTCCTACCCGCCAAGGAAGTTACGGCCCCTGGGGGGATAGGGGTGCTGTGCGGGGTAGGCAGGGTTTAAGGGGGATATGGCTTCAAGATGTGAAAAAGACAGCTTTTAAGCCCGTTTTATTCGAATTTTTTTGCTAATATTTCCTTTTTACTACCTACCCCGCCCAGCACCCCTATTCACTCCCAGTCACGTAACTTCCTTGGGGGGTGTGAACAAGAAATTGTTTTGGGGGTTTGTGGATCCAGGGGGTCCCTAGGCAGGTATCTGAAAATAGTTTTTTGAAAAGCGTTCGGGAGCTAAATTGCAAATTTACCGAAAATTCGCTACCAAAATGCACTTACTGCGTCGAGATTTTCTTCTTACAAACGCATTGTATTTCGATAAAAAAATGCAAAAATACATTAACGAATTTGTTCTACGAAAATTAGCTAAAAAAATTATACACCCCCTACCCACTCCTGGTCCCGTAACTTCCTGGGAGAGTGTGAACAAGAAATTTCTTTTGGGGTTTGTGGATCCAGGGGGGGGGGGGGGACAGGCAGGTTTCTGAAAACAGTTTTTTGAAAAGCGTTCGGTAGCTAAACTGCAAATTTACCTAAAATTCGCTACCAAAACGCATTTACTGCGTCCAAATTTTTTTCTTACAAACGTATACTATTTCGATAAAAAAATGCAATAATGAATTAACGAATTTGTTCCACGAAAATTAGCTATAATAATTATAGACCGTTAAACCATAAACTTCACTAAACCTACAGCGAAAGTATCAACTTAACTAAACCGACAGCCAAAGCATCAGAGAAAGGGTTTATTTGAAATGAATTTTCTGTAAGCATTTTAGTAAAATGAAGGGCAATGACGGTTGAATCTGAAACTTAAAGGTTTGCAGAACACTCTTTTTGCAACATTGTCTTTTCAAAATCCGTATTTGTTTCACGTTCTTTGCCTATTTTGACGTTTAAAATGGCGAGTTTGACGTTTTGAGGAAAACTCCAAAATTTGTTTCTTTAACTGCCCATAACTTCTTTGTCTTTAAAGCTAGAGACATAAATTTTGGTACAGAGTTAACTCTTTATAATACAAACACGCGTAATTTGGTTGCCCTTACTTTGTTATTTCCGGAGATATGATTTTTTTTAGAAAGAAAACACAAAATTTTCCGGGAAAACCTGGTCCGATTTTCCTGGATAACGAACTTATCCAAGCCACTTGCAAAAGGAAGGTATTCACCAAATTTTGACCAAGATTGGTCCAATTTTTTTTTAAATTATCGGTCGGATATATATATATATATATATATATATATATATATATATATATATATATATATATATATATATATATATATATATATATATATATATATATATATATATCCTCCTCATTAGCGAATTAAAAAAAAATTCGCTAAAATTATTAGCACTTTATTAAGCAACAAATAATCTTGAAGACAATGTAAATTAATTAATCTAAATCGGGCGAAGTTCAGGTACAAAACCGTACTTCAACATAACCCTTTAAAATAAAGCTGGACGCAGCAAGGGCGTTACGGTAGTGATAAATTAAATGGAGAATATAACTTTTATAGTAGAAACCATGTACCATATTTCATCAAAAGAACTTTATTGTTTGAAAAAGTACAAAAATTTCCCGAACATAAAGGTAAAATTTTCCCGAAAAAACTGGTCGGACTTTCATGGCCAACAAAGGTATCCGTATATTTACACAAATACTACACCTGCCAGGAAGGTGATGTCCGACACCCTAGATAGATGGACTGAGGAGGCCATGGAGAAGCACTGTGGGTCGATCAGTGGCTGTACACAAGCGAATGATCTCGTGGGGAGGCCGGAAAGAAACAATACTGTCTGGCCTCTTGATAGAAGTTGTAGTGCACCTCGCCGTATGCTCGGGGTGCTAACAGGCCGCAGCAGCCTTAGAAAACACTTACATTGGTAGGTGTCGAGAGGTATCCCATTTGCCGGGAATGCGGCGAGACTGAAGAAAAGTCAGAACAGAAATCTTTGGATCAATGACTTTACGGAGGGTTCAAGAAAATTCTGTTCTATGTAACACCATCATGACCTTTGTTTTGCGGTCAAGGAGGTTTGGTGATGAAACCAAGGAAGAGTGGGGCATGGTGCCGGAGTTGGTAAAAAGGACCCGATGTGGTGTAATTACCTGGCGCTAGCCTCTACACCACTGCTAATACTACTACTACTACTACTACAAGTGCAATGCGGCCCAAAGATGCCACACAAAGTTGCTGAATACTAAAAAAGTTCGGGACGCACCGAGTACGTTATGGTAGTGAATTTTTATAAAATGCTTGAAACTTGAATAACTCAATTTTCTATAAACTTAGAAAGTTTAATTTTGGTATGCAGTAAGGTCTTTCCAAAGGCAAGATATCCAGCAAATTTCATTAACAGAACTTTGTAATATTCGGAGAAAAAAAATTTTTTCGAAAGAAAATTTTAATAACTAAATTTTCTATATACTTACAAAGTTTAATTTTGGTACGTAGTAATGTCTCTCCCAAGGCAGCATATATAGTAAATTTAATTGAAACAGCTTTGTAATCATTCGGAGAAAATAATTTACCTCCTGCTTAGGAGGCAAGCGCGCAGCTCCCTGTTCCATCTAGGCACACGTTAATTAACGTTTTATTTGCGTGATACTTTAGATCGGCTTCGTGCCCTGGATATTATATTCAAGGTATATGTAACAATTATTAATTACATAATTAGTAGAATTACCATTGAAACACATCCCACGATTGTTTCGGTCTGATACGACGTCTTATGTTTAAGTTTAAAGACAAAAGAAACTATTTTAGAATCATTTTTATAGAGACTTGGCTTGATTTTGTTTAAAAATCTGCTATATTATGCGACAGCATAATATATCTATGCTGCGCTAAAACTCGATTTGGGGCCGTTAATAAAGCTACAAATATAGTGCATTTTAATAATTGATTGAATCCCCCAGTTAAATAACAATCACTGTCAATTTTTTTATTTCATGTCGTCTGTAATTTTCCATAATTGCGGCCGACATTTTACGATTGTTGATTCCGGTAGTATGTTTTCTGACTGGTATATATTTAGGTCGGTTACCGTTGATGTGTGTTTTATACCTGTGTATGAATTAATTTACGCGTGGCAGTTAACTACCCTGTCTGTCAGGCATTGGACTTTACTAAGTCGTTTCAACGCATGTCTGGGATTTTATTTTGAATTTGGAAAAAACTCTAAATATTGTGTACCAAATTACTTAGAATTCACAACATAGGTTTATTTGCACTATTTCTTCTTCTTCTTCAAGTGCCACCTCCTCTTAGAAGGTTGGCTATCATCATGGATATTCTCACTTTTGATGCTGCAGCTCTGAACAACTCAACGGAGCTACAGGTAAACCATGTTCTCAGGTTATTTAACCAGGATATGCGTCTTCTTCCCCTGCTTCTTTTTCCCTGTATCTTTCCCTGTATAATATTCTGCAACAATACATATTTCTCTCATCTCATAACGTGGCCCCCAGATATTGCAGCTTCCTTATTTTAATTGTGTTCAATATTTCCTTTTCTTTTCCCATTCTTCTCAGTACCTCCTCATTTGTTACCATGTCTACCCAACTTATCCTTAAGATCCTTCTATACGACCACATCTCAATTGCTTTCAGTCGATCACTTATATCTTTCTTTAACGTCCAGGATTCCATCCCATATAGCAGCACCGAGAAAACGTAGCACCTCAATATTCCGACTCTTAAGTTGTAAGTTGAGATCCCTACTGCATAACACGCTTCTCACTCTGTTAAATATGGTTTTGGCTTGTCCAATTCTTGATTTAATTTCTTCAGTGTACTCATTATTTTCATTGACAGTTGTTCCCAAGTATTTGTAGTTACTAACTTTCTCTACTAGTTCTCCGTTGATCCATAGGTTTTCCTGTTGCTGAACTGATTTTGTAATGGTCATAAATTTGGTCTTTTTGATATTTAAGGTAAGTCCGCTCTCCTCACTACTCGTTACTACTTGCTCTACTAAGCTCTGTAAATCTTCTATTGTTTCGACAATGAGTATGGTGTCGTCTGCATACCGGATATTGTTAATGGGTATTCCATTGACCTTTACACCTATTGTTGTTTCCTCCAGCGCTCTCTAAATGATTTCTTCTGAGTAAAGATTAAATATAATAGCGGCGATAGTACACATCCTTGCCTTATACCACGTTTTATTTTTACTTCTTCTGAGAGTTCATTATCCATATTTATATTGGCCGTCTGGCTGTAGTATAAATTATTTATTATTCTAATATCTTTCACGTCTATATTTTTTCTTTTAAGCAATTGAATAAGGTGGTTGTGGCGGACTCTATCAAATGCCTTGTTGTAGTCAAGAATACAGACATACAACGGTTGATTGATGTCCATGCATGTTTGAGTCAACACATTAAATGCAAACAAGGCTTCTCTTGTTCCCATTGCATTTCTGAAGCCAAATTGGGTTTCGCTAATATCTTGTTCTAATTTCCAAAAAATTCTCTGATGTATTATCTTTAGGAATATTTTGAGAGCGTGACTCATTAGACTGATGGTTCGGTGGTCGCTACATTCTTTTGCGTTATTCTTTTTTTGTAATGTAATGAAGGTCGATCTAAGCCATTCACAGGGAATGATTCCTGTGTTGTATACTGTGTTAAATAGTTCCACCAATATGCCCATTTGATCGTCTGTGATTAGTTTAACTATTTCCGCTGGAATTTCGTCGGTTACTGGAGATTTATTATATTTTGCCATTTTTACTGCGTGCGTTTCCCTTGTTATTGTTGGGCCCAACTCTCTTTCTGTGTCTTCTTGTACTATTTCTTGTTGTCTATCATCGTCGAATAGTTCCTGGATATACTCCTTCCATCTTGCTAGTTTCTCTACAGTGTCAGGGATTATTTTGCCATCTCTGTCTAGCAAGACATTGCTTTGGTTTCGCCTTTTTATACCAGCTACTTCCCTAATTTTTCTATAGAGGTTAAGATCATCGTGTTTCACTATCAAATCTTTTATTTCCGCACATTTTTCTGTACCATTTTTCTTTGGCTTCACGTATTCTTTTTCTTATCTCACTATGTATACGGTTATATGCATTGTTGTCTATGTTTTTGTACGTTCTTCTTTCTTCCATTAGTTCTAAAAGTTCGCCAGTTATCCATGGTTTTTGTTTCGAAAGAGTATTCTTTGTCTGCAGTAACTCTTTTCTTGAAGTAGTTATCGTGGTTTGGATGGTATCCCATATTATGTTTGGATCTTCATTCGGTTCAACTCTGATCTTACCTAGTTCGTTATTAATATTCTTGGTCAATTGATCTCGCATTATTGGGCTTTTAAAGTTTAAGGTCTCCAGATTTTTTTTGTTTTGTTGGGATTTTGGCTTCTTCAATCGAACTCTGAGCCTTACTATTACTGGATTATGGTCTGTTGCTGCATCTGCTCCAGGATCGGCTTTAGCCGACACTATCGAGTTTCGATATCGTTTATTGATTAAGACGTAATCAATTTGATTCCTAACTGTGTGTTTGGTGTTATCAGCGGGTGATTTCCAAGTATAAAACCTCCTATAAGGTAGTTTGAAGTATGTGTTTGTAATCACATTGTCTTGCTCTTGACAGAACTGTGTCAATCTATCCCCCCTTTCATTTCTTGTGCCCAACCCAAAATCACCAATGATATCTTCTCCCATTGTTATCGTTATATCCCTGTTCTTTGTGACGTCTAGAGCTTGTTGAATTTCATTGTAAAATTGTTCTATTTCTTCTTCACTCTTATCGGAAGTGGGGGCGTATACTTGAATGATGTTAAGTATTTTTTGGGTTGTTGTTGCTCTTATCATCATTACTCTATCTGAGATGGGGATGAAGCCAGTTATAGCCGACAAAAATTGCCGTTCACCATAATCGCCACTCCATTTCGGTGATTTGTGTCGTTGTTACCAGATTAGTAAATCTTTGACTGATTAATTTTCATTTCTCCTGAATTAGGCCATCTAGTTTCACTGAGTCCCATTATGTTTATATTGAGCCGCTGCATTTCTTGGGGAATGTTGTGAATTTTACCTGCCTCGAACATGGATCTGATGTTCCATGTACCGATCCTTATGTCTCTTTCCTTCTTCTTAGCTGCATTCAAAACCTTGGTTTTCGCCCAAACAAGATTTTTGCCAAGTTTGATTGAAATCAGTTTAGTATTTTTTGAGTTATCGCTCGGATACTTACATACATACATACATATATATATATATATATATATATATATATATATATATATATATATATATATATATATATATATACATATATATATATATATATATATATATATATATATATATATATATATATATATACATATATATATATATATATATATATATATATATATATATATATATATATATATATATATATATATAAATTTTAACGGACCTTGGTTTTGGGTTCCAGGGACCCAAATTCGTGCTCATCTGAAAAAAAAAATTCGAAAGCTTTTCATCGTGACCTATCTATTAGCAATTTTTTCTTAATGAAAATTCGCTAATACGGAAGCTACAAGGAGAAAAGTTGCTAGAGACAGAGAGTCATGGTTGCGAAAGGTGACATCGCCTTAAGACTGATAATAAAATTCGCCACCGTGACACAATTTCTCAATCAATAAATTAATATGATTTTTGCATATTTGTTTTGCCTCCTTCAATTTTATGTAAAAAAATTAATTGAAATTGGTGAAACTGATAATTATTTTTTTATTTATTTATCAATGCAACCTTGAGCGCTTAAATTTAACTACAAATCCACCTAACTCCTTATTGATCAAGGATCGTAAAATATGAATGTCGAAGTAGGTTATATCCTTCAATGTGCATCATGCCAGGTCCTCTAAATTTGAAATTTAATCTTCTTACACAACGTCAGGAGTTTCATCAAACTTGAAAGTTTTATCTGAAACAAAAAATAAATTGAAACAGTAATATTTAAACATGTACAGTCTGTGTACGAGCTGTGCCATCTATAATAAATCTATCTAGTGTCTCAAAACTTCGTTAAAGTTAACTTCGAAAAAAGTAAAGTTTGTTGAACATTGAACCAAAGTTAGTGTAGTTGACTTGTTAACAAAAGTATGTAAAATGTACAGGGTTTGCTCTTTATAGTTACTGCAGCTTCTGCTACTTTTGTTTTTGAAGATAGAAAAAAAAACGTTCCAAATTAAAGTTGTAGAACTATTAACAAACTGTGAGGATTTGCCTTTGGAAAAATCAAATTAACATCGCAAAATCGAAAAAATTACCCAACCTCACTTCCTTTGAATAGAACACCCTATATACGATTGCTTAGAATGAAAGTCTATTTTCTTCTGATTTCAAAACTATAATCGTAGGTAATATTTAAATGAGCCGTTAGCCACACCCCCACCCCTCATCCTCACCCTCTGATGACGCTAACTTTGTTAGTAAAACGATCATCAGGTTTTTAAAAAGATGTGTTGTGGTGATTTGGGTTTTTTACACGAAATATATAAAGCATGGTATAACCACAAGTGACGAACGTTACTTCCTCCTAAGCATATATATATATATATATATATATATATATATATATATATATATATATATATATATATATATATATATATATATACACGAAGGCGAGTCAATAAGTCGGTGACTCTTTGAATGAAACACAGGTTTTTTGACAAAAAATCATTTTATTCCTCAACATAGTCTCCTTTGAGCTCTATACATTTCGTCCAACGTTTCTCCAAGTTTTTTATCCCTTCCAAATATAAGATTTGTCGAGGTCCTCAAAATAGGTATTTGTTTGTGAGACGATTTCATCATTGGAGTCAAATATCTTTCCGCCGAGCCATTTCTTTAACTTTGTACACAAGAAATAGTCACTCGGTGCTAAATCCGAAGAATAGGGCGGTCGAGGGAGCAATTCGTAGCCCAATTTATGCAATTTCGCCATGGAGACTACACATGTGTGCACCCTTGCATTGTCTTGGTGGAAAATAACTTTTTTCTTGGTCAAATGCCGTCGTTTTTTCTTCAAATCGTCATTGAATTGGTCCTATGAGTTGGCATAATATTCGCCATTGATGGTTTTTGTCTTTTGATGGTAATCAATGTGGATTATACCGCGTGCATTCAAAAAACCGTCGCCATGATTTTATTGGCTGACAAACCCACCTTGGCCTTCTTCGGCGCTGATTCGCACGGAGAAACCCACTGTTTTGACTGCTGCTTGGTCTCTGGTGTGTTGTGGTGAATCAATGTTTCGTCCGCGGTTACGAAACGGCGCAGAAACTCGTCCCTATTGCAGGTGAACAACGTCAAACGCTCCTTCGAAGTTGTCACACGATTGCGTTTGTGGTCGATTGTAAGCAAATGCGGCACCCATCTTGCGGATAGCTTTTTCATACCCAAGTGATCATGCAAAATCGAAACCACTGAGCCATGTGATATGCCTATGGCTTCCTCAATCTCCCGCACTTTCAATCTCCGATCGACCAACACCATATCGTGAATTTTTTCAATTGTTTCGGGTGTAGCGACCTCAACTGGGCGTCCAGAACGTTCGGCGTCATTTATGCTTGTACGGCCGCAACGAAATTCAGTAAACCACTTTTTTACCATGTAAATTGATCGTGCAGAGTCCGCATAGTATTTATCAAGCTTGGCCTTGGTTTGAGTGGTGTTTTTTCCGCAAAAAATAATGTTTGGTGAGCACACGAAATTAACTTTTTTCCATTTTCGTTATAACTCAAGAGGCTGTCTGCTTTCAATGACTATCTAACACAAACTAAATGACGCAGCTTGTATATATATATATATATATATATATATATATATATATATATATATATATATATATATATATATATATATATATATATATATATTCAAAAAATAATTTTATAAAATTCGATAGGCACCTTCCTTTTGTAAGTGGCTTGGATAAGTTCGTTATCCAGGAAAATCGGACCAGTTTTTCCGGGAAAATGTTGGGTTCTCTTTCGGAAAATTTTTGTATCTCCGACAATAACAGAGCTATGACAACCAAATTTGGCGTATACGTTTCTACTGTCACTTACTCTACGTGCCGAAATTCAACTCTCTAAGTGTAAAGAAAAAAAAATTATAGGCATTAAAAAAAAATTGGGGCCACTGGTGATCAGAGGAAAGCACGAGAAAAAAAGATTTTGTGTAATTAACAAAACCAATTGAATATTACATACAACGTTTAAGTTTTCTTGACGCAGGAAGATCAAGAAGTAGCAGAAAAAAATATTTAGAAAATTTTATAATTTTTCTTCTTAAAACGTCAAAGTCGCGATTTGAAACGTCAAAATTTGCAATTTTCAGACAACACATCTGAAACAAATACGGATTATGTAGAAAAAATGTCACAATAAGTGTCTTTTACAAAGCTTTATGTTTCAGCTTCAACCATCAGTGTACTAAAATATTTTCGGAAAATCAATTTCAAATAGACCCTCTTTCTGATGCTTTGGCTGTAGTTTCAACTATAGTGTTTATGGTTTAATAATCTGCATTTTTAGCAAATTTTCGTAGAAAAAATTGGTTCATGAGAAGACCGCGACTCATGAATTTTAAAAGGAGTTCTTCAAATGAGCACGCAAGAACCCTTAAAACCCATATACGTGATCAGTTTCAGTTTTTGTCTGTTAAATGTTAAATTTATGTAACGGAAAATCCATGAAAATTGTCTATTAGGGAAGAAAGTACCAGGGCTAGCGACTTTTTAAATCGTTAGTTAGTTTTACACCACCAATGGCGACACTGTCGTACATCTCAAAATGTTTAGTAAGTTGTAAAAAGAAGTTGTAAAAAAATTTTTTGTGAAAAATAGAATTTAGTGTAACATTACTGAAGGCAATTTCTGTAAACAAAAATGTGAATTTTGTAAAAGAAATGTATACAAATTTTCATAAACATTTCCCCCCATTTTGGTCCTAAAGCTGTTTGTGAATAATTATATGTTGGCAAGTCTGTAAATAGCTTGAAGATGTTCGTTCGTCAGGAAAATCGGACCAGTTTTTTCTGGAACTTTTCACGTTTATTTTCGGAAAATGTTTGTACTTTTTGAAACAACAAAGCTATTTTAATGAAATATGGTATAATGTTAGTACTATATAGGTTACAGTACCAACCAAATGTCCTTTTTTAAAAACAAGACATATTTACCATTAAAACATTTTTACGAAAATTCGCTACCATAACGCACTGGTTGCGTCCAGACTTTTAATGGATCGAGAGTTTAGAGAATTATACCTAGGCAATAATTGTTCATTTTTCCTTGAAAAAACAATGTCGTAAATTTTCCAATTAATTGTTCTAATTAATAATTTTTGCGCTACATAAATGTGGAATGACGTGATAAGTAGCCACACGTTTTTGACCTTGAATACAGCGATTCTTCAATATTGCATTATAAATTTACCTATCGACTGACCAGCTGTATTTATGTATTTGTGTTACACAACCTTTGTATGTGTTTGTAATAGTTATACGACGCAGTAATAAAAAAATGATTGGGGAGAATTATTTATCCGTATAAAGATATCAGTAGTTCGATAACAAATATACGGTCGTATCGACGAATTTGTTTATAGAGGTAATTTTAACCACATAAACGTCATATGAGCTTTTTGCTATGAGCGAATGCTTTGAATTTTTCAGTTATTTTCTTCGGTTGGAAAAAGATTCTAAAATTGTTTGCAACTTTCATTTATATTATTATTATTTTTATTATCATGACTTTAGCCCGCATGGCTTCCACACTCCATCAAAGAGAAACGTTCACTCGTCCCAGGTATTTCAGATACCGAAAGGATTGAGCTCAAATGGTGTCCTTTCCAAGTTGTCGGGCACTGAACGACACCGCCATACATCCTCATTTTCCAGAAATCTCCGCACGGTGTGGGCAGTTGCAAGCATTCCCACTTTCTGCATGATCTTATGAAGGCGCTCTCCAATTTAATGCCCAGTTTCACAAAGCTCGATTAAATATCTAAAGGCCGGTTAGTTCATTAAGGCTTCAGACCGCCAATCACAGATTATGATTCGGGTTCTCGTCATGACAACCAAATATTTTGAATCTGTGATTGGTCGTCTGAAGCCTTGATTAACTAACGGGCTGTTAAATGTTTAATTGAGCTTTGTGAAACTGTGCACAAGTCCCTTAATGTTCTCTCAAATATTCTTAGGAGCGACACCACTCGACGACGTGACTATTGGGATCACTCGAACACTATCTGCCCTCCACTGTCTCTTTACTTGTATCTTGAGGTCTTTGTACTTGACCTTCTCTTGTACTTTGTCTTCAGATTATTAGAATTAGGAATGACCACATCAATCAGCGTCACTTGGTTGCAGGACATATCCACTATTATTATATCTGGCCTGTTGTGGACAACTCGTTGGTCTGTGAGCACGGTCCGATCCCAGTACAACCTGTATCCTGAGTTGTCTAGAACAGGCTCAGGAGAGTATCTATAGTACGGCACCTTACTAAGATTTCAAAGTCATATTTTCAGAGCCAGTTCTTGTTGAATTATCTTTGTGAATGCCTCGTTACACTGTTTGATTACATGGAGACCGCTACACCTAGGACAAATGACGTCAGCTTATGAACACTTTGAAGCTGTATGATGAAAGGAATTACATTTGAGCAACGAAGAATCTCTACAGCATCATATACTGCACAAGAGTCCAAGGCGACCAGCAGATGACCTGCATTAATTGCAGGATCCAAGGTGATCTCTGCCTGAAAAATATCGGATTTATGTTTTAAAGGTCAAATTTTAGTAACATTACAAACTTTAGACAAAGCAAAAATACAACTATTCTGACCTATCAAATATTCAGCAAGTCTTTCACTGGGGAGTTTTTCGGACATGCCCACTATCCTGATCTTCGGCTTAACACCCTTCATCTCCTGAACCACATATTCTGCTGAGAGTTTGGCATCCATCAGAGTTTTAAATTCTGAATAATTTTCTTGATTCTCGCAACTGCTAATAATGCCGCCATCCCCAATGTGCTTGACTCCTTTGAAAGCTACATCGGGTTTTATAACATCTACATTTTTTATTTTTTAATATATCGGATTTAGTTATCCTGTTTGTCTGTACCTTCTTGGGTTTAACGATAACCGCACACTGACCAGCATGACCCGTCGTCGCCGCATACGAGGCACTCGGAGCAGTGCGAGAGGCGACCGCACACCCAGACGCGAATTCAGTAGC
This sequence comes from Tillus elongatus, assembly GCA_964006375.1. Classification (NCBI taxonomy): domain Eukaryota; kingdom Metazoa; phylum Arthropoda; class Insecta; order Coleoptera; family Cleridae; genus Tillus; species Tillus elongatus. Next base: position 119,879,814 of record OZ023267.1, read on the forward strand.
AACCGCTCTTTAAAACCTAAAAACGACACTGAATTTCTCGATATAGATATCAGCAATAGGGAAGCAACATACACTGTTGCACGCTTATTTACGTATTAATAGAGGAAATTGGCACTACTGGGCTTCAGAAAATGGTTTTAGTTTTAACGTGTTGTTATTGTAATGGATGATCGAGTACGTAATACGGTGTATGGTGTATGATGAAAACTTTACGGTCGAGAGATACATTCAGGTTCTAAGAGAAGTTATAACCGACTTTTTGGACGACTTACCTTCCAATGTCTACCGCAATTGCTGGTATCAAATGGATGGTGCCCCAGCACACTCCTCTTGATAGGCCATTACGAAGTAACGCGTATGCTTGAGAATCGTTGGATTGGACGTAATGGTCCATGGCCGTGGCCCCAACGATCACCATACCTGACCCCACTTGATTTTTACTTGTGTGTGTGTGTGTGTGTATGGGGGGGGGGGGGGGGGCTTATTAATACAAATAGGCTACTCCAGTCCACACCAGAAAAGAACCCTGTGAAATAGTGTCAACTATTTTGCAGACCTGGATGGAACTCAGGTTAGGAACGCTTCAATCATTCGATGCCTGGAGCAAAACGGAAGTCCCATAGAACATTTATAAGCATTGTGTTGTTATTTATAAGCTAGTTATGAGCTTTCATTCATTAATTTCTTTAGAATTTGTAGGTGTTATTTAATTTTGGGAAGAATCAGCATTTACATACCTAAACTATAAAAAGTCTGGACGCAGCAAATGCGTTATGGTAGTGAATTTTCATTAAAATATTTTTAATAGCAAATATGTCTTTTTTAATGAAAGCAGGTATCAAATTTGGTTACCAGTATAACTACGTGGTAGAAAAAACGTACCATATTTCATCGAATAAGCCTTTCGACAAAACTCCCAAACAGGTTTTTTGCATAAAAATTTACAAACAATTATTTCACGAAAATCCGAAAACCTTGTTTTTAAATAACTTATTAAACATTTATTATTATGCCCTTCACTTCTGAAACACAAAATACAGACTGCTCTATTTGAAACAATTGACTTACGACAGTTTGATTTTTTTTAAATTCAGTCACCATTTGAGAGCGGCCTGTGGATGGCAGCTCGATTTTTTCATAAAATAATATAAACGAAAACCTCTCTGAATGCGTCATTTGCATTAGACTTAGATTTTTGTTGGTAAAAACGCCGTATCACATTTTTTGATAGGTGCCAAAAATGTGAAAAGATGCAAAACAATTGAAATAACTCTAAAATAAACATGCATAACAATTCGATGGAAAATGCAAAAATGTAATAATATAAGGGGTGTTCGATTAAAAAAGAAAATTTGTATCACCAACGACTTATGGGCCACCTGTGATAGTCGAAATAATTTTAATAAGATGCAGCTCAAATTGCCGGTAGTCAAATTTGAAGCATTTAATGAAAATTCGCTACCATAACGCACTTGATGCGTCCAGAATTTCTTTTCTTAAAAACATGTATTATATTTCGATGTATAAATGCAATAATATAAGGCGTGTTCGATAAAAAAAAAGAAAATTTGTATCACCAACGACTTATGGGCCACCTGTGATGGTAGAAATATTTTTTTAAGACGACACCCTATAATTCACGTATACAATTGTTTTTCGTATCTTGTCTAATAAACAGTAATATTGAGCTTTACCGCAGAAATACGTCACTCTGTATATATGTAACCAGATAAAAACTGAAACTAACCCCGAATATGGGTCCCAGGGGACCTAGTTCGCGCTCACTTGAAAAAATCTTTAAAATTCAAAAGTAACGGTTTCCTGAATGCATCAATAGCGAATTTGTTCAACGAAAATTTACTAAAAATTATAGAGAATTAAACCATAAACTCTACAACTAAAACTACTGCTAAAGCATCAGAGAAAGGGTCTATTTGAACGAATTTTCTGGAAACCTTTTAGTAAAATAAAGGACAATGGCGTTTGAAGCTGAAACTTAAATACTTGTAAAACATATTTCTTGCTACATTTTCTCTACATAGCCCGCATTAGCTTCAGGTTCTTTGCCTAAAAGCTGCCAATTTTGACGTTTCAAATTGCGACTTTAGCGTTTGAAGGGCAAATGTTATCAAATTTTCAAAGTAATTTTTCTGAAATCTTTAACCTTTTTGTGCCAAAAAAAAATGTGTTTGTGACATACATAGGATTTTGTTATTCACACTAAATATTTTACTTTTGTGCGTTTATCTGATCATCAGTGGTACCCAATTTTTTTTTCTTTGAAGCCTATAACCTTTTTCCTTTCACCCTATAGGTTTAAGTTTTGGTTCATAGGATACTCTTTATGACAGAAACCAACGTATCAAATTCGGTTGCCCATGCTTTGTTATTTTCGGAGAGATGTATTTTTTCGGAAATAAAACACAAAATTTTTCTTGAAAAACTGGGCCGATTTTCCTGGCTAACGAACTTATCCAAGCCACTTGCAAAAGGAAGGTACGTGCCAAATTTGATCAAAATCGGTCCATTATTTTTTGACTTATCGGTATGATACACACATATATATATATATATATATATATATATATATATATATATATATATATATATATATATATATATATATATATATATATATATATATATATATATATATATATAAATTGAAACTGACCCTGGATATGGGTTCTAGGAGGCCTAGTTCGCACTCATTTGAAGCATTGTTTTCAAAATTCAAAAGTCAGGATCTCCACATTAGTGAATTTATTTTAAGAAAATTCACTAATAGGCAATTCCGATTTAATATCTTGAAAAAAAAACTCTGGACGCAGCAAGTGCGTTATGGTAGTGAATTTTCATTAAAATGTTTTTAATTGCAAATATGTGTGTTTCCTTTTTAAGAAAGCAGGCATCAATTTTGGTTACCAGTATAACCTATATAGTAAAAACAATGTGCCATGTTTCATAAAAATAACTTTATTGTGTGAAAATGTACAAAAATTTCCAAAAGTAAACTTAAAGTGTTCCCGGAAAAACTCGTTTCTTGGTCAACCTTATAGGTTAATAGCAAATTGAGCTATTCAAATTTGAAGCATTTAATGAAAATTCGCTACCATAACGCACTTGCTGCGTCCCGAATTTCTTTTCTTACAAACATGCATCGCTGAAAAATTCAAAAATGCAATAACATAAGGCGTGTTTGATTAAAAAAAACTCTGGACGCAGCAAGTGCGTTATGGTAGTGAATTTTCATAAAAATGTTTTTAATAACAAATATGTGTGTTTTTTTAAGAAATAATAATCAAATTTGGTTACCAGTATAATCTATATCTGTTCAAATATGAAACATTTGATCAAAATTCGCTACCATAACGCACTTGCTGCGTCCAGAATTTCTTTTCTTACAAACATGCATTATATTTCGATGGAAAATGCAAAAATGCAATAACATAAGGCGTGTTTGATTAAAAAAAAAAGGAAATTTGTATCACCAGCGACTTATGGGCCACCCTGTGATTGTAGAAATATTACTTTAAGATGTAGCTCAAGACACCCTATAATTAATATATACAAATTTTTTTCATATCTTATATAATAACGGATATATTGAACTTTATTGATTTTTTACGAAAATTCGACAAAAATTATATACCATTAAACGATAAACTCTATAGCTAAGGCTACTGCCAAGCATCAAAGGAAGGGTCTATTTGAAATGAATTTTCTGCAAATATTTTAGTAAAATGAAGGACAATGACGGTTGAAACTAAGACTTTAGGGTTTGTAAAACATCCTTCTTGAGACATTTTATTTCTATAGCCCGTATTATATTCAAGTTATTTGCCTAAATGTTGCCAATTTTGACATTTTAAATCGCCACTTTGACGTTTTGAGGAAAACCCCAATTTATTTTTCTTTAAATGCCTATAACTTTTTTGTCTTTTGACCTACATAGCTAAATTTTGGTAGGTGACTTACCTATAAGGATATAAACCTGCGTACCAAATTTGGTTGCCCTTACTGTGTTAATTCCGGAGATATACTTTTTTTTCGAAAGAAAACACAAAATTTTCCGGGAAAACCCGGGCAGATTTTCCTTGCTTACGAACTTATCCAAGCCATTTGCAAAAGGAATTTTTCCACCAAATTTAGTCAAAATCGGCCTATTATTTTTTGAGTTATCGGTGTGATACATATATATATATATATATATATATATATATATATATATATATATATATATATATATATATATATATATATAACATATATATATATATATATATATATATATATATATATATATATATATATATATATATATATATAAACATATAAAAATTGAAACTGACGCCGGATATGTGTTCTAGGGGGCCTAGTTCGCGGTCATTTGAAGAAATTTTTTCAAAATTCAAAAGTCGGGATCTCCTCATTAGTGAATTTTTTTTAAGAAAATTCACTAAAAACACCGTAGTTGTTTGTATGTATAAATGTGCAGTCTATTCGTATGTATTGTCAGACAAAAGAATATTTTTTTGTGAAGTCACACTACGTCTTTATTTAGATGAGATTGTTTAATTTTTAATTTATTTTGTTAGAGAATTTTGTGTTCAAAATGTTCTTGTTATATCAGATTTTATTACAAAAAATTGTTTCTAATTTTCTTTAAAGAAAAATAGGTTTCGAATTTTTGTGCAAAAAAAATGATTAGCGAAGTTTTGATGGATGGTTTTTTTAGCAAAATTTGTTTCAATAGTTGTCAGTTAAGTTATATATAAAAATATTTTGGAAGTCGCTTGGATTTAACAAGGAAAACTTTACTTGTACGTTGTTATAGGATATGACTGTCGTCAGAAACATTAATAATAGCATATTCTATTATCAAACAGTTACATCATACAGTTCAAATATGCAGATGCATCACTAAAAATAATGGTGTTTCAGGAATTCTGTTATATTGCATGTTTATGTTATTAGCGAATTTTCATTAACAAAAATTCGCTAATAGGGAGGTCACGATGAAAAGCTTTTGAAAAAAGTTCTTCATATGAGCGCGAATTTGTGTCCCTAGAACCCAAAACCAAGGTCTGTTAAAATTTATATATATATATATACAACGCTGGGTTTCTCTGTAGTAAAAGATTTATATTCATTATTTACAAGTTTGTTAATAATTACACTATTTACAAAAATCTCACCTGTAATAAAAGAAACGACATTTAATGCTAATTATTACAGTGTCAATCCCTAACCACAAGTAGTTACTCGAAATATTTTGTCCACTTTATTTACGAGTGTCCAATCTGTAGCTGATTATTATGTTATTCTGTTTGCTGTTGTGTTCCAAGGCTCCGGCGCTCGGGAACGCGCGGCTGCAACTCTGCATTCAAAACTAAAGCAATATTTTTTCTTTACATATATATTGTAACGAGGCCTGACTTGCGGGGTGAATTATACGGTAAAACGGATCAATGGATTTACAGGAACGGTCCCGGGCGCCAGATTTTAGAGGGTTTACTCCCTACGAGGGTGTCTGCGACCTCGTCACAAGACTCCGACCACCGACGTGGCCGGAGTGCCTGGGTAGCTCTGTGGAGAGGGTCCGGTAGCCTGTGATGTAGCAGGCCGTATAGATACCTCCGGGGTTGCGGGCTTTAATCGCTCCCCCGGTATTTACCTGACCTTCCGAAAGTTTATAAGTGTGTAGCAGATTTATTTAAGATTATGAAACAGACTGAACGTAGTTTCCACTCTATTTATTACATTATAAGATTTTACAACACACTGGTATGCTCACAATATGAAATGTACTTATCGCTCTAACTTACTCTAAGACAAGTAGTATTGCTGGTGACGGGCCAACGAAATCACTTATTCCCCACGGAAAGAAAATGCGGGAGTCACGCGGACGGAAATCTCGAGTACGGTGGTTTACAACCCGTTGATGCAGCCGTTAAATGGATCAATTGGAGACGCGCTCCTCAAATAGCTAAAATGGCGCCTAGCCGACGGAGTCGACAACAAGAGATCCAGCGCCTCGACGTCAGGGCGTCGATAAGGAGCGGGAGGATTACAGGGGAACACCCTGTAAAAGGATATTGTCGTATCCCAACTCGACCTTGGCCTGCTTGTGTACTACAGCGTCCAGACCAGAGTCGACTTGGAACAGTCGTAGTTAATACCCTTAGAAGGTCTGTGTTAAATACAGCATCACCTTCCAGAAGTATTACGACACGCTAATAATGAGGGGATAGGATCGTGAAGGGGAACGGCACTAAATCTCGTGATCTCGACGTCGACGGGTAGGCACGTGGGGACTGAGGGAAAATATCCGAAAATTCGCTACAATTATATCAAATAAGGCAAAACTAAAATATTCTTACCTCGACGGCGTTAGATAGGTTTATTACGCCACGGACTTGTCTCTCACAACCACGGACAAGAGGGTACGGTATACTGACGTTTCTCTACAACTTCTATAAACTGACTCTATTTCTTGAATATAATTTCCAGCTAAATATTTTTCAACACGCTACGGCAAACGGTGAACTATCTACCTCAGTAGTTAAATTCTCTCTGCCGTCCCCGGCTGAAACATCTTAATCGGTGGTCGATACCTTATCCTTATCTCTGCAGATATGTTTTTACACCGCTGCGATAATTGATGAAGATAATAATTTTTACTGCGTGGAATTTTTATTTGTATGAATTATATTATATTTATTTTCGAACAGCCGTTTCCAGTACATACAGCTGTTCTGAAAATATAGACTTCGTCACATATATATATATATATATATATATATATATATATATATATATATATATATATATATATATATATATATATATATATATATATATATATATATATATATATATATATATATATATATATATATATATATATTAGGGTGTCGCTCCAAGACCTTTAGTTAGCCGTTTCTCAATAACTACTCCGATTTGAAACATGTTTACTTTATGTCAGACCTCCGATTTAATCGGATTGCTTATGTTAAATACAACATGGTGATTTTCCTTATATTTTTGCATTCTACATTGAATTCCAGATAAATTATTACTAATATACCATATGTGAAAAATCATCCGTTTTCGAAATCTTTCGATTTCTTTGAAAATTCTCGCGAAAACCAAGGTGAGAAGACTCCGTTTTTTACAGATTACCCTCGGGTTGGCACCTAGACGACACGTTTAATAGCGTTACTTTTCAATATACAGGGTGATGAGAATTAGCCGTGCCATTTGGTAAAATTGAAATCACAATTACTCGCCTATTTCAAATAGAACACCCTATATTTTATGAGCTATTTCGGTTCGCATCTGGTTTTCCTTTCAACGCATTTCATATACCCAAATTCCACCGTTTCCCGATTATTTCAATTTTGTTGGATTCACTTAATTCAAATTGTCACAATAGATTTAAAGCAGGCTTTGGAACTTGATTATATGCTTGTTGATGTCTACATGTCAAAAGAGCGTCAAGCGAAGCTTTCCTCATAAAAAGTCAAGATGCTATCAGTCAACGGGGTACAAAATTGGCAAATTTGCACAAATGACGATTTTTTGGAAATTTTAATTATTTATGGTGAGTGCCAACGAACTGTGGGCCGAGCATGTGCATTTGCAAAAAAGTACCCGAATAAACCGAAACCCAGCCACGACATGATAAAGAGTTTGCTGTAAAATTGTTCACAGCATGGGAGTTTTCGCCCAAAAGT